>CM065681.1:40034740-40054740 GCA_017654935.2 Phymorhynchus buccinoides | reverse complement strand
TTCTCGGACTCATCCAGGAAACCCCGATTTCTCTCTTTTGTGAAAAGGAGCACATTTTCCCAAATAGAAATTCGATCCATAGAATCGAGTACACGCTTCGCCTCATTTTATTACAGTCATGCAACGGACTGCTATAACCGAAATAAGCGCTAGTGCCATCCAGGGCGCTGACTATCCGAGTATGATCGTTCTGACTTTTAAGGCAGACTTCAACTATGTTTTTAGCTGTCAATGGCGCTTGGTATTCATTATTTGGTATATCAGACAAGTCTCTGTGAAATTCAGGCTGCTCCCATCTGGAGAGCGCGTCGCGGCTGGTGCAGCGCCACCCATATATATATATATATATATATATATATAATTTCTTTGCACGCAATTTTTTGGGTGGTGTGACTGAATGGGAAGGGGAAGTGATCAATTTTGAGTAAATGACAACTCCTGTGTTGCCACTGGGTTCTCTAACGTGCGCAAAGACAACATGCGTAGTTTTTTCTTCCATTTTTCATGTTTCAAAAGTAAGGATATGTTACATACTTATGTGTCTTGCGTCCTCTGCTCTGTGCACTGCCTTGTCTATAAGAGATTTAACACTTCTGAACTGGAGTGTTTACAAGAAAAAGGTCAACATAGAAACAAAGAAACAAACAACTGTAAACAAAATCAGAATAACAAACAACCCCGCAACCAAACAAACAAGAAATCAATCACACAAACAAACGTATGAAAACTGTCTCTCCCTTATAGCTTGGTGCGAGGACTGCTAGCCGCGCCATGACAGTGACGTCAACGGAAATGCGTCATCAGACCCCTGCTGCCTATCCAATCAGCTGTTGACATAAACATCTCTTTCCTCTTCTCTGGCCTGATGGGAAGCTTCCTGCAGTGAGCTGGTGAGTAGAAAACTGAGTCCACTGGTTCTTTTCTTTTAAGAGAGAGAGAGAGAGAGAGAGGAGAGAGAGAGAGAGAGAGAGAGAGAGAGAGAGAGGAGAGAGAGAGAGAGAGAGAGAGAGAGAGAGAGAGAGAGAGAGAGAGATTCAGACAGGCAGACAGACAGTCAGACAGAGAGTGAGAGGGGTGGGTGAGTAGGAGGGGGGGGGGGCGACAGATAACTAGACCAAGAGATACACATCGACAGAAAGACAGACAGACAAAGAGATAGACAGACAGACGGGCAAAGAGACAGATAGACCAGACGGACAAAGAGACAGACAGAGATATAAAAACACAGTAACAGAAAGACAAAAAACAGAACATTATCTCCTCTCAAATTAAATTGAAATAAGAAAAACTATTTTTCATCATATCAGGTCAATGTTCCGAGGACGTGAATGTTCTGAACATAATACGCCGATGGTTAAGCCCAATTGACTTTGTGCATATTGCTGCTTTTATAATGTGATCGATTCTCAGTGAAATTTCGTTGAAGCCAAATAAAATGCATTCTTTTCATTCTTTTCGGGTGATAATTAAATATATATATATTTTTTTTCTAAGGCTTGTTTAAAGACCCACCAGGTCACGTGTCAAAATCACGAGTTTCACGTGTTTTCCCTCTTATAGCTGGTAAGAAATCTTGTTTTGATCAGGTTTGACTCCCATGCAAATGTCCCCAAATTGAAAACGAAACATCATTCTAAAGAGCATATGAATTTGGGGATATTTGTATGTGGGTCACAGCTACCCAGAAACCCCCCCAAGGGATTTAATCGTGGTGCATCAGTGTGTCTTTAACTAATGTCAACACATATGCGTCATGGCTGGGCAATATAGCATTTGAGTGTCTGTTTAATCACACATGTGCCTGGGAATGTATGAATTTATCTTTCCACCCGTGCCTTAACCCTTTCACCGCCAAAGTCGCATTTTAGCACCACAGTGATTTAACACCTATGTCACTAAAAGGCATCAAATTGGGGTCTATAATCCAAAGACCCTATTGTCTTAGTTTTGGGAAGTAAGGATAAACCTTATGTTATATGATGTTACAGAAGAATCACCAATACTGCAGATGAATTTTGTTCTCTACCCAGGTAAACTTAATGGAAAATGTTGGCTGAAATATGGCTGGCGGTGAAAGGGTTAAACTTCTGTAAATCATGCTGGTTTGCATATGCATGCATATACAAATGTTTGTGAGAGCACTTAACTGTAGAACTAAGTAAGCTTTTTTCCCCCCACATTAACACGTAAAGCCGACCCTTGTTGTCAGGCTGACTGCATTCGAAGATGTTTTGCCTGATTTCGAGATTTTCAAACGCTGTACTTCTTTCCCCATCTCCCCCCCCCCTCTTCTTCTTCTTCTTCTTTTCCTCCTCCTCCTCCGCCCTCACCCCTCCTCCTCCTCATCTTCTTCCTTCTCCTCATTCCTTCTTCTTCTTCTTTGTCTTCTTCTTCTTCTCTGTGTGCTTTCTTTCTCTGTCTTCCTTTCTTTATCACGATTTGAGTAAAATCAGTCAATATGCTTTGTATGTTTATTCAATTCTTTCAGCTATTTGTTAATAATGGTGTTTTTTTTCTTTTTTCCCCCATTTTGTTTTCTTTAATTCAGAATATTATATCTTATGGGGTATGAAAATAACATTTTTGTTAATAATGTTTGTTTCTACTTTAACCCTTGTTTTCTTGTTTATTTTCCTTGATAATCTTGGAAACTGGTGAAAATGATGTTTTACGTCCTCTCGGTCATAGACACATATGGGACATTTGTAAATACAAAGATGGTGGGAACAATACTGGGTGCAATGCCCGGAGGCAGTGCAACACCAGTAAAGTCCCGAGTTTTTAACAATATAGATAGGTGTAGCGGTAACCACGCCTCAGTTAAACCTCATCGGCTATGGTACCGCCACTGTTAAATATAAACTGATCATAATCTTGGAAACTGATTTGTTTGTTTCAATTTATTCACGTTGTGACTCCCCCGAAGACTGAGTGTGGCTGCGCACGTGGCGGGGTAATCAAAAACGGTCACACACGTAATATTCTCATCCCTAGCTGATACATTTGTACCTTAGTGTTCAAGTGCTTCTCGCTGTTGGGATGACCCCTGGAGTCTTTCAGCCAGGGTAAGCCAACCAACCATTCACGTTGAGCATGACAGTACATAATTATACTGCTCAAAATTTGCTAAGGATATTATCTTAAGCATACACAATTATCACAGATAAATATAAAGCCATTACTTTTTTTCCTTGTTCAGTTTAATTAACATGTCCTGTTCACATTTTGATAGAAAACAAGGTCTGATAATTATTGTATTGGCTTACCTCAAGGAACGTTTGTGACACCCCTTCAAAATGCATAAAACAACCGAATGGAGCGAATTTTTCATTTTCAGATTTTTTGTTTTTTTGTAGCAAGAAAAGTCATGGATAAGCATGTGCGAGACCCCCTCACTGCAATTCCAGCTTGGACACGCCATTTTGTGTTCTGGGGGAGGTTTTGAAGCTCCTGCTGATCCAGGGTGTTCTACTCCTCTACCAGTCACTGTTCTGGGTCATGTAGACTTCTGAGCTGCTATGCTCTCTCTCTCTCTCTCTCTCTCTCTCTCTCTCTCTCTCTCTCTCTCTCTCTCTCTCTCTCTCTCTCTCTCTCTCTCTCTCTCTCTCTCTCTCTCTCTCTCTCTCTCTCTCTCTCTCTCTCTCTCTCTCTCTCTCTCTCTCTCTCTCTCTCTCTCTCTCTCTCTCTCTCTCTCTCTCGTGATACGCTGTATCTGTGTGAAACATTAGTGGCTGTAAGAATAACATGAATTGGACATTTAGCAGACTCTTTGAGAAATTTGTTTTACGCAATAAATAGGAGAAAAGGGGCATGGCTATTGTAATTATTGTATTAAAAATGAATGCGAAATATAACATATAAGCGTATTGTTAAAAAAAAAATCAATTGCACCCATATTGGGGATGATATTGAAAGATGGTTATTTTGGACGTTTTTAAATGTATGATTGTGTTAGCTTCTCCCATGGGATTATTGAATGTACTACTACACTATACATATATAATTTTTTTCCCCATGTAAATACTAACCCTTCACCCCCCCCCCCTCCCTTAACAATGTATTGTGGCCCAAGGCCAATGTGCATTAAAAATGTTCCGAGTTCCGAGTTCTCTCTCTCTCTCTCTCTCTCTCTCTCTCTCTCTCTCTCTCTCTCTCTCTCTCTCTCTCTCTCTCTCTTTCACACACCCACACCCACCCACACACACACACTTGCTCATTTGCCGTACTTTTTTTTAATGGAATAAAAACTGGTTAATCTGAATGATTGCAAACACTCTCGATATGATTGCATGTATGTGTGTAAATGCTAATATACTCTATTCATGATGCAAAGATGACATTTGATGTATGTGACCGAGTGACGTAAGTAGTCCACTCGTCACTAATTATTCATAGCCCAGTCTACTCGTCACAAGATTGTTCAAAGCAGACGGCCCAATTTCAATTGACTAGTTTTGACACCCACTGTTATCGTGTCAGCAGACGACGTAATTGCGTTGTTTTCCTTTGTAGACACAAGGGCATTGTTCAAATTCAAATCGAACAGGTCACGCGCTAAGGCAGGTTTTTAATTCAAATTTGAATGCGCGGCTGGTCGCGTGATCAGTTGACCAGTCTGTAGATAGGCCTACTAGCCACTCACTCACTGTGTGATGCGTGATGCATTGTGTGGTCAACGGCCTGCAATGTTGAGCACTGATTCCTGCTCATAACTGTGAGTAATCTAACACCAGTACTTATTGTTTAGTTTGTTTTACTTTACAAACTATTGTTTTACATGTTGTTTTAGTTTAATTTGTCACTGTACTACTTTTACGGAACTGAAAACTGTCTGCTATTCTCGTCACAGAACCAATCTGTTTGTGACGTCAGTTTATTCATAAGCGTAACAGCGCTTAGTTGTTCAAGTTGTTGAGAGACTGAAAATTAGAACATTCCGATCGTTCGGGTCTATCCTCACATCCACTCGTGTGTGAGGCCGATGTACTGTGTAAACAATGAAGGGGCACTTTGCCTACATTACATTGTTTAAAAGCCTAACTTGCTCATTTCTATTAATATTATTGATCTAGGCTTATGCCATCTATGGTGTAGGCCTACTTTGCACTAGTTTCATTCATAGGGGAAGACGGGGTAAAAAGTGCATGGGCGGGTAAGAAGCCCACCCCAATTATCTCATGAAATAAAGAAAATTTCAGTCAAATGTACCCATGAGATGAATGCTAAACATTAACACTCGTCTCATGGGCAAAATGAGACTGAAATTTGCTTCATTTCATGAGATAATTGGGGTGGGCTTCTTACCCGCCCATGCGCTTTTTACCCCGCCTAGGCCTAGGTGTGTGTGCTAGGCCTAGTATGGTGTTGTGTTAATACTGCTACTATAGTATGAATAAGGCAGTCCCTTTTGACTGAGTTTCTTGCTACTTCAATGACAAACTCTCAAAAGGCCTACATATGTCCTTAGTCAGTTTTCCACTTAAAACTGATCAGCCTACTCTGATGTGTAGGGGAAGACGGGGTAAAAAGCGCATGGGCGGGTAAGAAGCCCACCCCAATTATCTCATGAAATAAAGAAAATTTCAGTCAAATTTGCCCATGAGACGAATGCTAAACATTAACGCTCGTCTCATGGGCAAAATGAGACTGAAATTTGCTTCATTTCATGAGATAATTGGGGTGGGCTTCTTACCCGCCCATGCGCTTTTTACCCCGTCTTCCCCTAGTCTATTTTTTAGTAACATAGCATGTGATGATGTGAGTGTTACAATTGAGTTTCTTGCTACTTCAATGATAAACTCTCAATAGGCCTACATTTGTCTTTAGTCAGTTTTCTACTAAAAACTGATCTTATTCAGCTTACTTTGATGTGCAGTCTATTTTTAGTAACATAGCATCTGATGATGTCAGTGTTACAATACTTGGTTTGGGTTAACTCACATGAACTCAAATGTTTGTGTATGAGTTAAGCAAGCATAGGGTCAGGTAAAACCGACCTATGTTATGTTTCCAAGCCCTAGCTAGGCTTGTGTCAATATCAGTTTAATCATGATATTTAAGTCATACAGTGAGCTCCTTCCACTGTTGTGACTGTCTACTACCTCATGTTATTTTAGCATTGAGTGCTATGGCACGAGGCCTACAATCAAACTTAATCATTGTTATTTTTTGCTTATATTTATGTGTGTATATTTTATATTGTTGCAGGATGTAATCTCTGCAGTCTTTCCTAGCTATGCTTCCTAGTAAATAAACAAGAGCAAACAATTGTCTCGTTTCCTCTATATGTTCCTGGCCTGCGTGGGGAGTCTATCTTCACCCTCCAATCCTTATCCTGATCCTCATTTCCTCATCAATTTTTCCTTATCCCAACCCTTACCCTTACCACCCCATCACATGTACAAAGACACGTACGCGTATACAAAGAACAGTTGGTCAGAAAACCTCAAATCAAAGCCAAAAGAGAGAAACAACGGTAAACAAAAAAATCCATATTTATTTCAGTGCTTTGTGCATAATTCATAATCGAGTGAAAAAAATAAAACACATCAGCATTAGTCACCAGGCAGTTAGAATGAACAGTGGGGAAAACAGGATCACACATGCATGGTATTTATAAATAAGCGCGCGCACGCGCGCGTGTGTGTATATGTGCAATTGTGTATTACGTCACTGTGCACGTTGCATATTCATGTGTATATATTATGCATACACAATGCGTGTTTATTTGCATGTGGGTCTCTCTCCTGAAAACTGGTCCAATATGTGACATAGAAGCCAAAAAATAAAATTGGGCAAATTGAACAGAAAATGCATGCATAGAGTAGCTTTATGAATCAACTTTCTTATGACATGAAAACAAAATCAGTCAAGGCTATCGTTGCTGGGTTTTATGACTTTATTTATATGCAAGAGCGCTGACAACACGGTGTCCTTCATTACATAATTTCATCAACTTAAATAAACTTTATGATGCATTTATCTCTGTAGAATAACAGACTGTCTTGAAATAAAGAGTTATGAATGATTTAATTAAAAACATTTTTAAAAAAAAGTGGTGTTGGTTTATAACGTCTTTGGATCTTACCATAATTGATTGTTTTATTTTTTGTTATATAATCGTGCCACTCAAAATGCCATTTATTTTATTTCAAATGTGTTAGAATAGTTTCATTATTATCTCTGATATTCCATTAATTTGACAATTAAAAAATAAGTGTTAAATTAAAAATAAAAAAATTCTGGGTAGCGCTGACAACAGGACACCATCTGGTAGCGCTGACAACAATTATATAATTTTACCCACTTAAATAGACTTTATGGTGCATTTATCACTTTAACATGGCAGACTTATCTTGAAATAAAGACTTACCCTTAAAATAATACAAAAGAAATGTGTTTAAATACTAGTGTTGGTTTGTGTCATCTATGCACATTACCATGGTTCATATCAAAATGTTGTTATATACAACTCAAAATGACAATTTTTCATAGCGGATGTGTTAGAATAGTTTCATTACCACCAGGAATAACCCATAGATACGTAATATAAAGAGCTTAATAAAAATTCAAAAATTCTGGGTAGCGCTGACAACAGGGACGCCAACTACAACATGGTGTCCTACATTACATAATTTTACCTACTTAAACAGACTTTATGGTGCATTTATCACTTTTAACACAGATTACCTTGAAATGAAGACATGTTTTCAATGATAGAAAAAAAAGTAAAATATAAAGAGCTTAAAAAAATAATTTCTGGGTAGCGCTGACAACAGGGACACCAACTGGTAGCGCTGACAACATGGTGTCCTCCATTATCATTACATGATTTTACCTACTTAAACAGACTTTACGGTGCATTTATCACTTTTAACTTACAGATTACAAATGAAGACTTTTATATGTATCCAATGATAGAAAAAAAAGAATAAGATTTAAATTTGAGAAAAAAATTGTGGGCAACACAGACAACAACAAGGACGCCATTGTCATCCATCCACTAAAAGAAAATTGTATGAATTAAAATCTTGTGAATTGAAAGATATGTCTGCTACAAGAATAAATGTGTATTTATTGGCAAATTTGGCCTTATGGTTAAGAACTTAACTGCTATTCTACACATAAAGGCCCATTCAGTGGCCAGGTAGCGCTGACAACGAGTGGACACCATACTGTTTTTGTGCTCTCTTGACCAATCAAAACACATCAGCATTTGAAACTTTGCATGAATAATGATCTTTAGTAGTTGTTTGAAAGTAGTAAACTTTTGACTTGGGCAGAAGAAGTCCCTAGGTGAAAATTTTAATTATGTAGGTAGCGCTGACAACACATTTTGTGGACACGACAATGACCAAAGATTTTTAAAAAATTGAAAAAATCTATTTAACAATTATATTTAATGTTCATGCACATACATTGTCAACAATATGTTTTTTGATAACTAAATAAGAAAAAAATGGGTCTTAGAGATTGTTGAGGCAAAGAAAATCTGCATTATTTTTTATTATATTTGAGGACACCACATGTTGTCAGCGCTACCTGTATTTAAAATGTTATTTTAAAACACACTTTTTGTTGTTACTATAAAGGAAGGACTACTACTCATCTTGAGTGTGCATGTATATGTGTGCAGAATCGTGGTTTTTGACTGCAAGACTGTTGGGCATGTCACAAAACTAAGCACTTGCCCATTTTTTAAGACAAAATTGTTTATTAAACACATGTACATGCACAGCTAAAAGAAACATTTTATATGATTCTTACAACTATTTAGAGCTGAAATACACAAATGAATGATATCTCATTGTTTGATTTGATTTTTTATTGTTTAATAAATAGGATAGGTCACAATGACCCAGTTTTCAGGAGAGTTACCCATGTATGTGTGTGTGTTGTGTACGCGCGCGCGCATGTGTGTATGGTTGTGTGTTCATGTGAACTATATATTACACACAGGACACATATACACGCATCAATACATGACACTAGGTCACAACGTCACGTCTCCAAAACACCCGTTGGAAATACTGTGCAGAAGAGAAAAAGAGAACGAAAGAAAGAATAAAAAAATGAAACAAAGAAAAACAGAAAAACACATCAGCAAAATAATTCCCACTCATATCACTCTTGTGCAGTAAGACATTATTAACGTGCAATCATTTCGAGTAAAAAAAAAGAAATCAACGGTTCAATTTCTTCGACACAACAAGGTTAGTATATAGTTTTCCGGTTAAACAGAAGATTCAACAATAATAAAGATACATATTTTAATGATAACACGCAACAATAATAACGATGAATATTCAGCGTTCGTGACAGCAAGGAAGGAGATGGTTAAAAGGGGACAGTTCGGGGCGTGGTGTGGGTGTGGGAGGGATTATCTTTAAAATGCATTCAGAGTAACACGTTGTATTCGATAGAAAATGTACAGCAGGTGTGTTTGTGTGTGTGTGTGTGTGTGTGTGTGTGTGTGTGTGTGTATGTAAGCGTGCGTGTATGTTTTAAATTTAACATATATCCACCACTTGTAATACTAGGCGTGTGTGTGTCCGTGCGTGCGTGCATGCATGCGTGCCTCTGTGTGTGTGTGTGTGTGTGTGTGTGTGTGTGTGTGTGTGTGTGTGTGTGTGTGAGAGAGAGAGAGAGAGAGAGAGAGAGAGAGAGAGAGAGAGAGAGAGAGAGAGAGAGAGAGAGAGAGAGAGAGAGAGAGAGAGAGAAAGAGGCACAACATATAGAACATTTTCATGTCGGAATAGGAATTGTTCGGAAATAATTAAGGGGAGTAATTTCATGGTGTGTGGGAGTGATCTTGCCTAATTCAATCCGTCAAACAGGGGAAGTCACTCTACCTTCAGCTCTCGTAGCCTATCATCTCGTGTGTTTCAGCAGACACACAGCACTTAGAACACCGTGCGTCATTCTAAAAAATTATGTCATTTATATTTTTGCGTTTTACCAAGTTTTATCAGTTTGTGGCTAATGCATTCTGGCACTAACATTTGGCGATTGCTCGCAGAGAGGGCTTCAACCCCAGGCAACTCCCCAACCAGGCTTCGTTCATTTTTTTAAAAATTGAAAACCCACTCCTTGTCAACTCGACGTCTACTAGCTATCGAACACCTTTAGATTCACACTCCTTGTCAACTCGACGTCTATTGGATATCGAACAGCTTTAGATTCACGATAAAGTGAAAAAAACACCACCACACCAACAACTTTAAATGAACACGTGCCAACCTCACCCTGTGGCGTGGATGGCTAAAGTTGACATCGACGGCTGGCTTCGAGTTTGAAAAAAAATAAATCTCATACGAGGTTATTTTTTGTGAGATGCTTTTTCATGTAAAACAAATATGTCCTGGTCTGTGAACACCCGTACTCTACAGATCCATACACTGGTTTCGATTGAATCGCGAGGAATTTAAAAAGAAAAGAAAAACCCCCAAACGCTCTCGCAATTTGGAATAGGTCTCATCTGGTATGCCGCATGCTCCGAGGTTTTGTTCTCTTCGAAATACATACCACAATTTCACTCTTTCTTCAGAAAAAAGAACTATGAACCAAATTGAAAACAAAACAAAACAAAAACGACGCACCACACTTTACTCTTTTTTGATGCCCCCCCCCCCCCCCCCCTAATGCCTCGCTCTCTCTCTCTCTCTCTCTCTCTCTCTCTCTCTCTCTCTCTCTCTCTCTCTCTCTCTCTCTCTCTCTCTCTCTCTCTCTCTCTCTCTCTCTCTCTCTCTCTCTCTCTCTCTCTCTCTCTCTCTCTCTCTCTCTCTCTCTCTCTCTCTTCTTAAAGAAACCCTTCAAACAATTTTCTCCTTTGAAATCGGATGTATTGGCTGAATGCAGCGAGAAGACCAGGAAACTCTACAGACCAGACACATAACGTATTCCACCCACTGTGGCATGGCCATATGGCTTAGGTATTTGGTACTTTATAGTAACAGAGGCGTCTCTAGCTCTGTGAAATTCGGGTTGCTCCCTAGAGAGCGCATCGAAGCCAATGTCGCGCCACCCATGTTTTTAAAAATTTGTATGCGACTTTTGTGTGACTGAAGGAAAGGGGGGTGGGGGTGGGGTACATTTTGACCAAATGACAACTTTTTCGTTGCCACTAGGTTTAGCGTGTGCTAAGTGCATGGGCACACGGGACCTCGGTTTATTGTCTCATCCGAAAGACTCTACGTTCAGACCATAAGGCCTAGTGCAGAGTGAGAGGAAAAATCCCCTGTAGCCTACCCAGGTTCGAACTCGGATTTATTTTGCACGAGACGAACGCGTGACATCTGTACTACACTCTACACAGAAGAAGAAAAACTCCCCATTTTTGTTCCCGGGTGTACTGCTTCTCAGCCCCCATGCTGCACCCCCCCCTCCCCCCCTAAACTCCTCCCCACTTAAGCTAACAGATTAGGAATGCAAACAATTGTTGGTCAAACACTATTTTGAAGTAAAAAAAACCAACAATCTTCAATTGCAGACAAAAAGTGTCGTATAGTAAATATAATCTTAAGTGAACAAAAAGTGGCGCAGGGCCTGTATTCACGTTGAGATAGCATGAGACTTAGCATGATGCTAACTTAGAAGCTCTTCCAATGTCCTGTAGGATTTAATAGGACTTTTGGAAGAGCTTCTAAGTTAGCATGATGCTAAGTCTCATGCTATCTCAACGTGAATACAGGCCCTGGTCCCTAAGTGCAAATGCTACACCCTTCTGTGCAAATTGGATGAGAATGATACGTAGCACCATTATATCAGCGAGTGTGTGTGTATGTGTGTGTGTGTGTGTGTGCCTGCCTGCGCGCGCGTGTATTTGTGTGCCTGCGTGCGCGCGCGCGCGCGTGTGTGCCTACATGAGTGTGTATGTGCTTGCGCTCACGCGTGCGCGTATGCATGTAGGCCTAATTTGAACGTAAGCACACGGGTCATGCATAAAATCTTGTCATTTATTATGTATGCAACTTTTGGTTTACAGAGCTTTTTAAATGAATGGACGGAAATTGATTTCCAAAGAGTCGTTGCAAAACGGTATTCGTGAAGTTATGCCAAGATCACATGAAGCAAGATTGGGATGGTAATAATATTACAAAATTGGGGAAGCTGCAAATAGTCGATCAGTTGAGCTCTAGACAAGTTAAAATTAAGCTTCCTTTCTCGAAGGAGATTTTAACTATGTCCGTGCTTTCTAGGCCAATATTTTGTTTTCCTTATCGAACTTTACGTAGATAACAAGCCAAGCAAAATCAGCAAAAGAACAATGGCAAATAGTCTCAGTTTACTCAAGCGTATTTCCACATCATTTTCCTAATATACTAGCATTTGTGAACTCTGCGTTCCTATGCAGAACGTGTGAGGAAGTGTCAGCTCGTCTCAAGTGGAACAATTTATGGAATTTAACATAACTAGGATTACATTCATGTTATCTTCATAAGGAAGGTCATACTGTTTTGTTGGGTTTTTATTTTGGGGTGGTGGGGGTGAGGGGAGGAGGGGGGGTGGTGGTGGTGGTGAGGGGGCGTCGGTTGACTATTATTCTTTGTTTTGTTTTATGTGTTCGTGGACTCATTTTGCTATATTTGATGACAGCCTGTGAACAAGTTCTGATGGAAATTGTGTACAGGGCTAGGATATTATTCAAGTCAAAAGCAAAATGGAACAAAATAAAGCAAAAGAAAAGCAAAACAAAGGCATCATCATCATCATCATCATCATCATCATCATCATCATCATCATCATCATCATCATCAACATCATAATCACCATCATCATCATCACCACCACCATCATCATCATCATCAGCAGCAGCATCATCATCATCACCACCACCATCAGCATCAGCATCAGCATCAGCATCATCATCGTCAACAACATAATCACCATCATCATCATCACCACCACCACCATCATCATCATCATCATCATCATCATCATCATCATCATCATCATCATCATCATCATCAACATCATAATCACCACCACCATCATCATCATCATCATCATCATCATCACCATCACCATCATCATCAGCATCAGCATCAGCATCAGCATCATCATCGTCAACAACATAATCACCATCATCATCATCACCACCACCACCATCATCATCATCATCATCATCATCATCATAATCATCAACATCATAATCACCACCACCATCATCACCATCATCATCATCACCACCACCATCAGCATCAGCATCAGCATCAGCATCATCATCGTCAACAACATAATCACCATCATCATCATCACCACCACCACCAACCACCACCACCATCATCATCATCATCATCACCATAATCACCACCACCGTCATCATCATCATCACCACCACCACCATCATCATCATCATCACCATCATCACCACCAACCACCATCATCATCATCATCATCAATAACAACAACAACAGCAGCATCAACAACAAGAAGCACAGCAACACCAGCAACAGAACCGGTCGCACACAGCATTATGCACTGTCTATGATAATGCACAAGTTGATGTAAAACGGGGACACACACTTCTATTACAAATGGAAAGAGACCGTATTGGACACATGCTAAAATTGCGGAAACATACCAATAAGAAAATACATGTACATCATTTGTCTTTCATGTGAGACATATCACCATAAACACCAAGGATATAATATCAACATTGACACAAAAATGTGCGCGATAACAGCAATCAAAATAACGGTGGTAATCACAAACACACACATGCACAATATGCGCACACACACGCGCGCGGGCGCGCGCGCGCGCACACACACACACACACACACACAACACACACACAGTCAGATAAACATAAGACACACACTCGCACGCACTACTGCTTGCATGAGCACACACGTACATACACGCGAGCGCTTGCGCGCAGACACACACACACACACACACACACACACACACACACACACACACACACACACACACACACACACACATCTTAATCACCTGGAGTAAAATCACAGTGTTTATCTTTTTTTTTGTACATGAGCATACATGTATCTCCAAAGTTATATCAAGAAGCAAAAATGACGACACGACCAAACACACACATAATACAATATATTGTACTAACACACACAACTCTTTGTCATATATGAATAATATTTTACGGACTTTGTACGTTAATGCATTTCAAAACCCGTAAAACAACAATCATTTATAAAAGTTATATTATTAGAATATTTGACATATTATTATAAATTTAAAACGCATACCTTTTATTTTAAATTGAATACATGTTTTCCTCTTTTATTTATCGGAAACATAAACAAGTGTTTGTCCGGTAATATCATTCGTGAATAACAACGATAACATAATATTGCTTCAACATTATAAAGGAAAGTAATAATAAAGTAACATACCCACATAACAAACAATAAAAAATACCATCAACAATGAATCTTTATCCTTCCAGAGTAATAACATTGCTAAGGATTTTTATTATGTTAATCGTTGATCTAATTAGGAATTGTAAAAGCTTAGTTTTTGAAAACAATTAAAAACAAGACAGCAAGGCCATATAAACGTACTCGAAAACGAAATCGCTGGGAAAAAAAAATCATATAGCTGGTCATCTGGGTGAATTAACATCACAAGCATCGTTGTGGGGACAAGGGAGGTATTTATGCCAGATTGAATTATGATCAGATAAGTAATTTCGAGGGGTGCCTGCCAGAACGGTCTATCTCAGAAGGAATAAAGAGCACAGATGGGCAGTTCTGGCATTCACCCCTCGATTTATAATATAGCAATTGGAACACATTTTTAAAAATACAAATAATATAATACGGGAATATGGTTATATGGCATGTCATTTGGGTAAACTGATGTCACGGGCTTCATCCTAGGGTTATCAGGAACACTGCTGCAATTTATTTTTTATTGTGATCAGATTCACAGGGACAGGGAGTGTGTTTATATGGTTAACCGTTTTGTGAAATTGACGCAAGGAGCATCATTGTCAGAACAAAAAGGACCATTCTGCAAAGTTTCATTAAGATTAGTTCAGTAGCTTTGGCTGGGTAAAGTAGAAAATGTTTCTATTCACAAACAAACACAAACACCACGCACGCATGCATGCACACACACACACACACACACACACACACACACACACACACACACACACACACACACACACACACACACACACACACACATATACATACGCACACAGACAAACGCACATGCTCTCGTTCCGATTCAATGTACCCCCATTCTGATAGAACTTGGAGTACAAGAAAGACAATTATTGTAAGTTTCGGATAATATGCACCAGTAGTTATTTATTTGTGAAACTGGACAATGAATCCGTCTTGAATACCTAAACCCAAACAAACAAAATATAGAGTCGTACCCTTCTTTCATGAATATGTGGCATGCACCTACATAACACTATAAATGTTCGCAATATTTTCATAGGAGTTAAAAACCCAACATATTTTGCGTATTAACCATGCTTTGATTTGAATGAAATTATGCGAGGATATGCGCTTTTCCCAGAACATATTAATCAGCAAAACAAATGAGCTCGCCTTATTAAACATTATCAATCAGCAGTTCTCACAAATTTCAAGACCCAAAGGGAGAAAATAACTGATAGTGGTTCTGTGTTAGATTAGACTTCCTCCCCCTTTTAACCACTGGTGTAAAAATTCTTAAAAATCCTTTGCATGAGAGCTGGTCATGTGAGGAACCCAAAGATTGATAGTTTCAAAAAGACCTCAAAATTCCCTGTATTGAAATTAATATTGCGAAAGTGTTTGACAACTCCAATGCATTTGATAACCTGAAACCCTAAGATTTCACATTCCCTTCCTGAAAATAATTCATTGAATACTCCTGCGAGTAACGAGATGTTAATTGAGTATTTCTCTGCATTGAAGATGGCTGTGTGAAGAGGCCTAGCGGCTTGAGAGCATAAGCGTTAAAAAAAAAATGCTATGTTAAAAAATATATAAGAAAAGACAACAAAACACCGTGTATTACACTTACTTATGATGTAAGGGGTGAGGTGGGGGAGAACAGGGGAGTTAGCCATTCACTTCCAATACAGTTCGGCCTAACAGTATAGAAGAATAAGACCATCCTGCGTTAAAAATCCATTAAGATTTCCCTGCATTATTAGTGGAGCCCTGATGCTGGATGAGAGGCGTGTTCTCCGTGTCCTCGTCTTCAGGGCTGGACTCCTCGATGGCCACGCTGCGGGACTGCGTGTACCTCAGCCTCCTCAGAGCGTTGGAGGAGTCCTCCTCGCCCCCCTCAGCAGCCTGTCCCTCCTGGCCAAGGAGGCTGGCAGAACGAGGGTTGGCTGATGACGAGCACGGCAAGAGGGGAGCCAGGGAGCTGGTGGTGGTGTTGTCCGTGGTGGAACTAGGGGAGGAGGAGGCCATGGACAGGGAGCTGTCCGGGGCAGAATCCAGGGACAGGTGCACAGACGCGTGGTGCACGATGGTGGCTCGTCGCCGTTGTGTGTCAGCAGAGGTAGAGTTCGAGTTCCGTGGCGCAAGTTTGGTCTCGTTGAGGTTCTGGTAAGTGAGAGAGTGTTTCATTTTCACTTTGTCTTGTTCGCTGAGCTGACGTTCGGGTTGGAGGGACTGTTTTCCCTGACACAGCTCGTTCTCTGTCTTGCAGTGCCGTGACAGTTTCAGTGTGGGAGGTCTCAGGGTCTGACTGTTGGAATCTGGAGGTCTGAGGTTATTGTCTCTCCGTGGACTGCTGAGCATAGTTCGAGGTGTGGGGGGCTCTGGGGACTGGAGGGCCTTGTCCACAGAGTGTGAAGGACTGAGGAGTTTGGGAGATGGTGTGTGGCGGTGAGGAACCTTAGGAACTGTGAGGAACTGAGGCGGTTGTTGTTGTTGTTGAGTTTGTATGTGAGGAGGTCGGTGGGGATGCTGAGGAGTGGGAACCGGTTCCCCCAAGCTTCTGTCTGGAGAGGTGTGAACTCGCTGTGGCTGAAGTGGAACGGGCAACGTCAGGGGAGATGGGGCAGGAGTGGGGTGCCGGATCTCCTCAGAGTGACACCTCCCAGCACGGATCTCACTCTCAAAGATCAGTCTGCAAGGGTAGGGGGAGACTGGCCGCACGTACTCTGAGCTGTATGACGTGACCTGTTTGGTCTGCCGAGTGTCTCTGGGTGTTCCGGGACCGCCCATGGGGTCAAAGCTGCTGGCTCTCTCCATGCGGGGCACAGCCAGTCTGGACATCTTGCCGCTGTCCTCCGTCACCGGGGTATCCAGGCTCTGGGATTTGTCGCCGTCCCAGGACTTGGACCGCGATTTGTGCGGGTAGGGGACGAACACCCGTAATAAGTTGGAGCCGTCTTTCTCTTTGTCTTGAGAGTTTCTGTTGGAAGCGAGGAGCTTGGTTTTGCCGGGCCTGGTTTCCTGGGCAAGGGGAAAGTTGAAGGAATGGGCACGGTGGATTTCGGCTCTCTTGGAATCCAGCCTGGAGGTCTTGGAATCCTTGGCGTCCAGACTGTGGGACTTTTCTTCGTGTCTTGTGGCGCTGGAGATCATTTTCCGCCTCTCTTTCTCCCACTGCCTGTTGGCGCCAGCCACTCCGGCTAACAGAGGCAGTTCGTAGCGATGGTCGGGGCTCGGGGAGGACGGTGGCTTCGGCTGAGCCCGCACGTTCTTCTTCTCTGGCAAGTCGCCAGCACCTTTACCCTCGCTCTTGGCTTTGCTGTCCTGGTGCTGGGGCTTGACCCTAGTGAAAGCGCTGTTGGCCTTACCGGGCTGGATCTTGACCACGTTGTGGTCGGCGTTGCGGGGCTGGGGCAGGGGGATGGGCACGTTCTCACAGCGCTGGCCGGCCAGGGGCTCCAGATAGGCGAATCCCGTGGAGATGGTACAGGGCATGGAGGCCGAGGACGTCTGGCTGGTCAGGGTAGGGTGAGGCTCGGGCCCGTCCTGGACATCCACCGAGCGGAACAGATCCTTCAGCAGCATGATGTCTGGCTTCCTCTTGTCCCTCACGTCCTCTGACTTGCACTTGGCTTTCAGCAGTTTGGCTGTTCGAGGACTGACCACGTGCAGAGTGTCTGGCTGAAGCAGCTGCTGTTGTTGATGCTGTTGATGTTCCTGTAAATGTATGAAATGAGCCGGCAAAGGAAAGGGCGGGGGTTCAGCAGGCAGCACGAGGTTAGAGAAAGACGCTTCGCCAGAGCTGTCGAAACTCTTGTGTGTTCCTTTAGTGCGAACTAGCTTGGGTCTCTGTCTGGGTTTGGAATCTACTCCTCCAGACCCGCTCTGTCTCTGCCCGTGGCTTTCATCACTCTCCCTACTACTGTACTGTTTAGTCAACCTCTTTTGCTGCTGTTCTTGATGCTGCTGTTGTTGTTTCAGCTGCTGCTGCTGTTTCTGTATCTGCTGTTGCTGTTGCTGCTGCAGCCTCACGCGGGGCTGGAGCTGGCTGGCCTTGATGAAGCGCGAAGTGGTGGTGCTGATGGCGGAGGAGGTGGCGCCGGGAGGGCGGCGAGGGTAGGGCACGTGCACGCACATGGAGACGCTTTTCTTTCGGTCCTGCTCGTGCAGGTAAGCGGGGTTGTCGACCCCTGAGGCGCTCCTGGACAGGGTCTGGGGCAGGGACCACGAGATGCGGTTATCCATGCTGCGGGAAGGTCGGCCAAACCTGACAGGCAGAAACAAAGAGAAAATAATATTGCTTTAGCTGTGGTAAGGCCCCCGTCACACATGATGAAGACCCCACTACGTCCTCACTGCGCGCTCAATTCATAGAGAACGTGGCGAGGTCGTGGAAATCAGCATCAGGTGTGATTGCAACTGCACGACCTCACTACGATCTGATGAGTGGAAACCCACAGCTGAAAAATTATAGGTTGAGCCACGCTCATGGAGCTGGCCCCACACTGCCGCAACGATCTCCTCGCTGTGCCACTATCTCGGCTGTCCACGCACTCACCACGCTGCCACTACGTTGTCCCCGTTCCCAGTGCGTTTCGACCGGGTCCTCGTAACGTGTGTTTTGAACATGTTCAAAATGTGCGCAGCGAGAATGCAGCCTACCGCGCTCTCCACGCACCTACCAAGACCTCACCGCGCTCTTATTATAATTACACCCGACTATACACTACGCTACGCTAAACCCGGTGACAACAATGGGGTTGTCTGTCAATCAGTCAACAGTTTGTCTTCCCTCTCTCTGTTTAGTGGAACGTATACCCGGGAACTAGCATGTAAAGTGAAAGGTGGCACCGCATATAAACATTATGTACATATCTGGTTGTGACTGTTGAAGCATACAATAGCAAGCAGCTCTATTCTTGTTTTGCTGATCTCCCAACTTCTATTTCCTTTATTTACCCTATTCTCTTTCAATAGTTTTCTCTCTTTCCATCTAGCTATCTACCTGTCTTTCTTTCTGTTGCTTGTTATTTTTGTTGTACTTTCTATCTGTCTATCTTTGTTTTTCAAGTCATGCATTGTCGGGGCTCCTTCAGTAACATTTTAACCCCATCAGGGGCGGACCAGATGATGGGGGAGGGAGTGAAGGGGGTCTGTCGGGGGTTAAGGGAGCTGAATAGCCAGCCAAGAAATCCTTCCACCAGGCTTTTCCACCGCCATCGGCGGCGGCGGCGAATTTGCCAGCCCAGAAAAAACCCATCCTTCATTTATAACTAGACGGGGTGAATCACAGAAAGGTACAGTTTGACACAAGTGTGTGCAGTTCATGCGCCCGACACAAGCGCATGGACATCGGCATAATGCATTGTACTTCCTTTGCATTCACGATCTGTGTCGTCATTTCCTAGTTCCACTCAGTCAAACTCTCGTATTAGCAGACGATTTTGGGGTCAATTTCTGAGCATAGTTTTATTTCAAAAGCAAAAATAGAGATCCAGACAATTCAGCCTTTCACTGCATTTATGGCATTTATTTATGTTCATTTATTTAAACAACGCAATCAAAGCCAAGTGTATCTGAGAATGTTTGCAATATGTCTGTGATCTTGCGGTCTAGAAC
>CM065681.1:40012240-40014740 GCA_017654935.2 Phymorhynchus buccinoides | reverse complement strand
AATGCAAAGTGAGAGGAAAAATCCCCTGTACCCAGGTTCGAACTCGGGTTTACTTGACACGAAGCGAACGCGTTACCTCTGTGCCACTCCACACTCTTAAGTTTCTTTCATATCAGGATTGGAGATATTTTGACAAAATCTATGGTAAAAAAAAGTCACGAAAAGAAGAAACACTGTTTTATAATTATGCAAAATATGAGATTTGACACCTATTTTAATATAAAGGAGGAAAAATATAAAACATGACACACACACAGATGAACACGGATTGATAAGATTGTATACTTCATAATACTATATGCCAAACAGTTCTTGTACAAAATTAATGTAAACTTGACAAGCGGGTTCCGGAGTTACAAGGAATAATCTAAGAATGTTGAAATACAGGTATCATATTGAAGAATATATTGCTAGAACAACAACAGGCACGATACGTTTGTTTTGGAGTGGTTTCCATATAAATCTCTGTTCGTCATATGAAGATTAAACCGCATTGTGCAATCAATTAGTTATATTCAGGCCCTAAAGAACGAGTCTATGTCACAACGTTTCATCTATTTATAAATTATACGACCCATAAACACCTGTTTGGACCAAACATTGTAGAGTGAGCACTGTCAGTACACAACTACCGCATTACTTTGATGGTTGTTATTACTAGTGAGACAGCCTGTGTGTGTTATTGTATGGCTTTACCTATGTTTGACAGTGTACTTTATGCTTTGTTGTTTGTGTAGGCAACGCTCTGTTCGTATTTTTATCCGTTTTAGTTCATTTTGTTTTCCACATGTTAACGTTGAGCGCCCGTAGGGGAAGACGTAGGGTAAAGGGCGCATGGGCGGGTATAAAGAAATGGAATAAAAACAATTATCTCATGAAATCCAAAGAAATGAGCAGAATTTGCCCATGAGACGAATGCTAGACATTAACGCTCGTCTCATGGGCAAAATGAGACTGAAATTTGCTTCATTTCATGAGATAATTGGGGTGGGCTTCTTACCCGCCCATGCGCTTTTTACCCCGTCTTCCCCTAACAAGCTTCATTGCTTCTTCTCCTTATTTGATGTGGTTCTATGTGTTGTACGTAGCGACAAAAAAAAAAAGTTAAAAAGAAAAGAAAAAAAAGTCTAATTAAAAAAAAAGGATTACAGAAATAATGACAAAATCTATCTAAACAAAAGTCATGAAAAGAAACACTGTTTTATAATTATGCTAAAACAAGCGCGAAATCGCAATAGTTTGTGGCACGCGGTCTATTTTTACCACTCCAATCATGAGTTACTTCCCCTGGCTTTTCAATAATTTTAATCTGTAAACCAGAATGTTATCTCTGCACCATTTCGTCACTTTTTATATCTTTTGGAAAACATTTAAAACTATGTATCCTACTTATGCTCATCGAAAGAAGCACCGCATACTCGTCGTGTCTGTTGTAGTGTATGTATTACGTATGTTTATTTATTTTTTTACCATGTAGGCTACAGGGCGCTTTACATACATAATACAAATGGAATAAAAACATGAAACAAAAATCCAATGACATGAGCAGAAAATGCACATAACAATCAGCAACAACAACAACTGTTGTGACTACTACTACTACTACTACTACTACTACCACCACCACCAACACCACTACTACTACTACCACCACGCTATATAAATCTTCTTAATAAATAAATAAATAAATACTACGACTACTACTTATAATAGGCCTAATACAAGAAACGCTGAAAGCAAACCAAACTGGAAAGCAGAAACAAAGAAAAGGAAACAAAAAGGAAGGAAGAGAAGAAAGAAGGAAAGAAGGAACAATGAATGAATGAATGAACGAAAACGAAAACCAGACAAAGAGTGGATCTATGAACGACTGAAACAAGGTTTAACAGGCGAAGAAAATAATGAAATACTAACGATACAATGAAATCATTGAAAAGACTACACACAGCGACACACACGAACAACGCACTTTTCGAACGGAACAAACAAGAATATATTGCAAGTTGAAATAACAGAAGCGCGCGAGCGCGCAAACCAAACTGAAAAGTTTAAAAAAAAATGTTGATTGCATGCTCATTTCTCCCTCATTTATTCATTTCTTTGTGTTATAGATGGCTTGATGTAAAAAAGCAAACATTATTGCTTATTCAATGTACCATCTGAAAATAAAAACTTTGACTTTGACTTTGACACACACACACACACACACACACGCGCACACACGCGCGCGCGCACGCACGCACACACACACACACACACACACACACACACACACACACACACACACACACACGCACACACACACACACACACACACACACACACACACACACACACACGTGCGCACGTAAGAAGTAAAAATATAAACAGAGAAGTGCTTAAACAAACAATGGAAGAAAAAACCCCAAAACACCCCAAGAACAGAAAGAAACTGTAAACGGGGGAAAAAACCCCGACAAACAGTGAAAGAACTAAAAGTAGAAGAGTTCGGGCATTGACA
>CM065681.1:39992240-40007240 GCA_017654935.2 Phymorhynchus buccinoides | reverse complement strand
TCTTTATTGGCGATAAAAGAATAAGCTTGATAAAGCTTTTTTACATCCTGTCGTCATGAATTAATAAGAAAAATAAGTCGTATTATGAGTGGCCTAACACTGTGTTGCCATGGGGAATTAGAGATATTTTGCGAATATGGTTAACGTGTACACATACCTTTACAACTCACTGTGTTGCCATGGGGAAATAGTGATAGTTTGTGAATAATGTTAACGAGCACAGAGACCTTTAATTCTAGTCTATTAGTCTAGATCATCTATAAGTTTATAGCCTTCCTCCCTCCCCCCATCCCGCGCCTATTATTTAAGGCCATACCGGTTGTTGGTTTTATTATTATGTCTACTGGTAGTTTAGTCAACCAAGGCAAAGATAATGGCAGTGGAAAAATTGGGTCAACCGAAGTCAATGACTCTGGAGCTTTAAAGACCCACCAGATCACGTGTCAAAATCACGGGTTTCACGTGTTTTCCCTCTTATGGCTGGAAAGAAATCTTGTTTGACCAAGTCTGACTCCCATATAAATGCCCCCCAAATTCAAACCGAAACATCATTTTAAAGAGCAGCCTCAATTTAAGTTGGGGATATTTGTAAGTGGGTCACAGCTACCCAGAAAAGAACCAAGGGACTTAATCGTGGTGCGTCAATGTGACTTTAATCTCTGCATCATCATCTCCTTTTCTTTCCTTAGTTGCAAAGGATACGTTGGATACGATCTGAAAACAAAAGACACAAAATATCCTTGAAAGTGTTCACCGTGTTGGTAAATCCAAATAAGGTCACACATTTTCTTTTTTTTCACAACACAAATAATTGTTACCTTTACTGACTGTTTCGTCCACTCCTGTGGACTTCCTCTGAGTGACTGACTTGATGACAACGTCTCACTCTCAGCTCCCATCTTCGCGAATTTTCGCCAACCTTACGAAGATTGGCGAGAAGAGGGTCTTAAATCCCCGACAGGAATATGCCCCCTGGTCCCTATTCATGACTGCTGACTGCAACTTGATGCGGATGGACTCCTTCGTCTTTCTCACCCCCCAGTCTTGTTCCCGTTCTGATATTGTGGGCCATCTCCCAGTCAATCTCACAGGGTTTTCTATGTTCTGATGGTCGGTGATGGCACTCTTCTCATGCGTTGATTCTGATTGTTTGTCTGATTGATTTTTTGTGGCTCTTGTAAAAGCGATGCTAGCTTTCGATTCTTTTGAAGATGGGAGCTGAGAGTGAGACCTTGTCATCAAGTCAGTCACTCAGAGGAAGTCCACAGTAGTGGACGAAACAGTCAGTAAAGGTAACAATTATTTGTGTCGTGTCGTTAAAAAAAGAAAATGTGTAACCTTAAATACGCAAATAGTTATGAACATTCCAGCGTGCGCACGCGCGCGCGCGTATCTGTCTATGTGTGTACGTGAATGTGTGTGTGAGTACGTGAATATGTGTGTGTATGTGTGTGTGTGTGTGTGTGTGTGTGTGTGTGTGTGTGTGTGTGTGTGTGTGTGTGTGTGTGTGTGTGTGTGTGTGTGTGTGTGTGTGTGTGTGTGTGTGTACACGTGCACGCACCTGGGCTCGATTTTGTTTATGTTGAAGAAGCCTCGTCCAAGGGACTTGCCCACTCTCTCGGCCAAAAGGCGTGTACAGCAATTGGGGTTGAATAGGGTCACTGGAAGCCAGTTAAACCCCAAGGCTGCACCATTAAATGCCATCTAGTTTGAGAGTACGAGTCATTCACAAAAGATCACACTGTACAGGAAATTATTTTTTTTAACAGTGGAAAATGATGTAATTCACACTATATGACCTCACTTTACTGTTGGTTCAAACTGCAGGCTGATATCAACAGCCAATGATAGATGTCTCCAGAGCAGAGATCCTACCCCTGAACGAAACCCGTATAATCCCTGGTCGAACATTACACATTGAAAGTTCTATTCGATCGCAAACTGGAAATTCAGAATCTGTTTATGATCGACCCATTCTTTATTACTCGCATCAAGCAACTTCCGAACGCTGTAACAAATCACTGCGAGTGCTCTCGGCAAGCAGAACGTTTTGCAACAGCGCGCCACAAAGCGCTATGCCTACGAAACTGTTATTTAGTTGTCGCCTTAGTGACAAAGGCGGATCACATTAGAGCTATGAATGAATGGGGAGTGCATCATTAAGGGACGCAGATTTGACAGCCATCAGAAACAGGCATTGACAGACAGAGACAATGACGCGCGTATCAACACATGCATGGGCAGAGGCATAAAGCGTTGGGAAGAATGAATGCGAACGAGAAGACTGGACTTTGTTACCGAGGCGATCAGAAACGCGCATTTCCTGATTGTCCGACACTGGCAGCTTTGGCGAGAATGAGTGCGAACGAGAGGGTTGGAGAAATGGGGTGTGAAACACTGATATGAGAAGAAGAGAACTGCGTAGTATGAGTGATGGATCCTCGGAGAGTACGACGTTAACCGAGCTGTGCAGCTAAAAAGCTATATCACAACAATAATGGTCGGAGAGGGTGGGGGGATCTCTCAGTGCGAGATCTATCGGTGTAATCCACGAGTAAGGCAGGAAATGATCGCGAAATAGTCGACTTAAGACTTAGTAGCTGACTTAGTTAGTTAGAGGTGACGGTTTGGACAGTGAAAGGGTGGGAAATACGACCATTCAGGAATGGGGGGGGGGGGGGGGGGGGGGGGTATCTTGTATGACTTGTATGCCTCAGGGCCTGACCAAGTGATTCGTAGGGGGGGGGGGGGGGTGTTCCACTGGGGATCCAGGGAGCTGCATAGGTTCTGGATTAAGGGGTGTTGCCTTATGGGGGGCCCCCAGGGGGTGACGCACCCGGACAGTATTGCAATTTAATTATTATTAAGGCAAACAATGGGGTCATTGTCTTACTTTTCACCCTCATATAAAGTACGCGCTTGAGGCAGAGGTGTGTGTGTGTGTGTGTGTGTGTGGGGGGGGGGGGGGGGGGGTCCGGAAACCAGGAACCCCCCCCCCCCTTCCCTAGATCCGCCCCTCGTTTCCGACTATGACAGCCATATATCAGAGGGGGCAGCTGCTATTTCGATGGGTTGGGCTAACATTGCTTTATACTTATAGTGGATGAGCCTTGGAGTCTTGTAATATAGAATTAGAAAAATGGCAGCGATGTTTTAAGGTAACAAGGCAGTGAAAGAGTTCTTTCCAGCAGAGCGCAGCAATAGAAAGGGGCAATGTCCGAGGTAAATAACTCAGCATGTAAAACGGGCTGTGTCCAGCATAGCAAACCACAGAGCTGGGCAATGTCCAACTTATCACACCGTTAGAAAGAAACAGTGATAAACATACAAACACTGTAGAATGAACAGGCCTGATAGGCCTACAGTCTGTGGTTCAACAAAACGTAACACTAAGAAGCAGCAGTAAGTGTCTAACACATCTTAGCATTAAACAAGAGACAAAGCCTTCAAGGCTCACTCGAACAGGAACATATGGGACAACAACAAACAAAGATTGAGGGTCTAAGGGTACAAGATTACCAATAAAATGTTAAAGTACAAATTAAACTATCGTTAAGGGATACAACTTTAAGAAAAAAAAGGGCACGTGCCGAGAATCGTACCCGGAACCATTGGCATGACAGACAGACACTCTACCAATGAGCTATCGAGGCTTTCAGAAAAAAAGTGCCCGTGCCGAGAATCGGACCCGGAACCATTGGCATGACAGACAGACACTCTACCAATGAGCTATCGAGGCTTTCAGTGTTGATGAGTTTCTTAACTCATGTTGCCTGTTGAATACTCTCTAACCACTAATCTAAAATGTTATATGTTTGTTATCTGTTTACAGCGTTGCTTTAAGTATTTAATTATTCAAATGATTATTGTTTGAAAGCTTGCATAGACATCTATATGTGTGCCAAGTTTGAACAATGTATGCCTTCTATTTCCCGAGAAAATGCCAACGTTAAAGTTAGGAGATTAGACCACGACGCAACACACACACACACACACACACACACACACACACACACACACACACACACACACACACACACACACACACACACACACACACACACACACACACAAACACACACACACACACACACAAAATTTTTTTTTTTTCGCCAGGAGGATGTAAAGCACGTTAACGTAGCGTTATATCAAGAACGTGATTTTTAATCTTCTGATTATTCTGATGTCTTCACTGATTTGCTCTTCTATGTCTTTAAAGACCCACCACGTCACGTATCAAAATCATGATTTCCACGTGTTTTCCCTCTTATAGCTGGTAAGAAATCTTAATAAATCTTCCAAGCATAAGAGGGGGAATGTGACACCTGACGTGGGGGGTCTTTAAACTTGATTCATCTCACACAAAAGACCCCGTCAAAATCCCATCACACGGAAATAATTGTGACACAATTAGGAGTCTACACTCTCACAAAGTTGGCGTTTCCCCCCGAACTTTTTTCATGTTTCTTACCTGATCCGTAACATCCGTCTTTTCACTGCAATGCTCACACTCCATCATTGAATATATGAGACAAAACCCTGGGCCAAAAAACTAAATCGAGTATCCACAGAGAATAATAACCCACATTTTGTCGGCTATTCTGTGCTAACGTGCTTTTCAAATCACGCCCAAATTGTTTGCTTTGTCCCCTTTATTATTATTATCATTATTATTATTATCACCCCCTCCCCCCCCCCCCCCCCCCCCCCCCCCCCACCTTCTCGGTAATGCTCTCTTGTCTATCTTTTTGCCACATCCCTCACAAATAAACCGCACAAACACGATTTGTCCAGCTCTTAATGGTCTCAACGTTTTTCTGTCATGTCTTTTTTTTTTTCTTCAAGTTAACTTTGCGGGCACGAAGTTGCTAATGGGAAAATCGAAGAGTTTGTTGACAGAGGAAAGTAGTCTCTGAGTGGTGCGCGCGGTTGGCGGGACGTTTTGTGAGGTTATGTAGGCTGCAGCAGGGGTCTACATCACATCAGTATGGTCGCTTTGCCTAAAAAAAAAGTAACTTAAAAAAAAAAGCGCTATGTGAAAGAAAAAAAAAATCAACGAACATTACAGTTGACTTACAAGTGGAACACTCGAAGCCCTATGAAAGCAATACCCTCAGAGGTTGTTCGTTGGGGGAATCATGTTATCGTTTAACTGTTATTGTTATTGTTTGACTATGTATTTCGTGTTTACAAACGAAATACTGACGTTTGATTTTTAAATTAAAGACGCAGCAGTAACGAATGAAGTCCGTATCATAGTACGTAACAATAGTCCTTTTTTTACATGCATTGGTAAAGTCTTCTGTGCTTCCTTGTCTTAGTTTATTCCTCTCGCATTGATAACATTTTATTTGCTTCCTTGTCTTAGTATTCCTTCCATTCTCTTCCTTGTCCCCCCCTCCCCCCCCCCTATTTCACTGCCTTCCCTCTTTCTCTGCCACCCCCCCCCCCCATTCCCTCTCTCTCCCTCTGTGTGTGTGTCTGTGTGTAGGCCTATGTGCTTGTGAGTGCGTGCATGCAGTTTTGCGCTTCCAGTCATCAGTAGCTTTTAAACTCTTACACGGTTGTATCGAAATGTGTTTTCATGTGATATGTTCTTTTTCATTTATCTCATCTCTTTATACGTGATATATGATGTTATACTTAGGCCTATGTGAGATGTACAGGTGCATTATTACAGTACATAGTCGTATTTTCATTTTGCATGTTACTTAAAGTTCTGTGTGTTCTTAAGTGTATGCGTTTTTATGCCGTGTCACAATATAATTTATCTTTATGAGATAATAAAAGTATTCTTGAGTCTTGAGTTATGACTGTTCAATTTGTGGCAGTGGGTGGATGGCTCGTGCCTCCATACGGGGTGCTGGACGATCCCGCTCCCTCCATGAGTCTCTCCCCGTGGGGATACTGGGATGTATTTCGTAAAAAAGAGTCCCCCCACCTTCTGGAAGTTCTGTGCTTGTAACTTCATCTAATCTGCCACTCTCTTTGACTCTGCCTTTTCCCTTTGCTTTATATAAATCTACTATCTGACTGACTTATTGGCCCATTCTCCTGCCTTTAAAACAAATCCAAATAATTTGTTTCCTTTGAGCTCCTCCGAAATCGGAACGTGTCGGCTGTGCGCAGCGGGGAGACCAGTGAAAACTGAAAACCGGACACATTATGGCCATATGGTCTGGCAACGCAGAAGAAGAAGAAGAAGAAGAAGAAGAAGAAGAAGACGACTGTTCAATTAATATATCACACTTTTATCTGAGCTATATATGAGTGCCCTTCCAAAGATACTGCGACTCCAGAGCTCCGACCCTCTCTCTCTGTCTGCCTATCTGTCTTTCTACTTTGTTCTGTGTGTTTATGTCGAAATGTTTCTGCCTTTTTATATATTTTGTTTGTTACCACTCACAATGACATGGACTTATGGTCTACTCAATTAAACCATTTCAGTGTTCAGTGTTCAGTGTACTCTCTGTCTGTCTGCCTGCTTGTCTGTCTTTCTGTCTGTCTGTCTGTTTGTCTGTCTCTTTCTCTCTGTCTATCCCTCTCCTGATTATAGAGTTTTAATCCCAAACCACCTCCATTTTTAATGAAGAAAAAATCGAAACATCGCTGTCAGACTATTTCCATGAATGTCTCAGAGAGAGAGAGAGAGAGAGAGAGAGAGAGAGAGAGAGAGAGAGAGAGAGAGAGAGAGAGAGAGAGAGAGAGAGAGAGAGAGAGAGAGAGAGAGAGAGAGAGAGAGAGAGAGAGAGAGAGAGAGAGAGAGAGAGGAAAGAGGAGGGGAGACTCACAATGAGTCACATACGTGTAATTTAAGGACGCCCCCAGTTTGACTTAGCTAGTGAATGGCGAAAAAAAAATAGTTCGCCAAATTCACAGTCTGCTGATGGTAAAAAGTTGGACGCTCACTCATTCGTCAGAAATCTGGAAATCACTTCCTTTCACGTTTGACATTTTATGTCTGTCTGTATGTCTGTCCGTCTGTCTGTATATGTATATATGTCTGCCTTTGTTTATGTCTATCTGTTTAACTCTTTGCTTTCTCTCATTCTTTCCTCCATGTCCGTTCCACCCTCTCTCTCTCTCTCTCTCTCTCTCTCTCTCTCTCTCTCTCTCTCTCTCTCTCTCTCTCTCTCTCTCTCTCTCTCTCCTCTCTCTCTCTCTCTCTCTCTCTCTCTCCATCTCTCTCCATCTCTCTCTCCTCTCTCTCTCTCTCTCTCTCTCTCTCTCTCCTCTCTCTCTCTCTCTCCATCTCTCTCTCTCTCTCTCTCTCTCTCTCTCTCTCTCTCTCTCTCTCTCTCTCCATCTCTCTCTCTCTCTCTCTCTCTCTCTCCCCCCTCTCTCTCTCTCTCTCTCTCTCCCTCTCTCTCTCTCTCCCCCCTCTCTCTCTCTCTCTCTCTCTCTCTCTCTCCCTCTCTCTCTCTCTCTCTCTCTCTCTCTCTCTCTCTCTCTCTCTCTCTCTCTCTCTCTCTCTCTCTCTCTCTCTCTCTCTCTCTCTCTCTCTCTCTCTCGTCTCAGTATTTACAGTTTCACTAACCCAGATAAAGCGATTCAGTGTTGGACAACAGCGTTTTTAAATGTTGTTAATAAAGACACTCCTTTAATTCAGAAACGTGTGAAATCAAATGTATGGCTTAATCCGAGAGTTTTGCTGAAATGCTAAAACGCGATATCTTAAGAATTTCTACCCCGTACAAAGAGTGAAAGACATTAAAGGAGCACCCTGACGGAAGAAACACGTCGAGATCACCAGGAAAACACCTTTACAGAGATCGCAACACTCACTTTGCTCTGATTTCCCAGAAATCAAACCGTGAAATCGGCGATTCCTCCTTGGCGGAGGTGCTAGAAGTCAAATGATGTCAGTGAAAGATACGACATGTGCCTTCTTTATTTAATGGCCGCCTGAATTTAAACCAAATCGTTTACATGAAATGCTCACAATACAAGGTTTTTTTTTCTTTCATTTTATAGTTTACCTAAAGGAGTTTCGCTCACAACAAAGGAAATAGCTCCAATTTGTTTTTACGGATACATCACTTTTCGCCCAATCACCTTTTGCCCAAGTCTTTGTTCTCGTTGCGTATCAGTGAGGACCTCCGAGTCGAAGCTCAGCAAACGGAATGTGCCACGGTTCGCCCAAATTGCTCTAGCACTGTTCGCCCAAAATGGTTTCCTAAGCGTGAACAGTGAGAACAGTAATCAAACCCTAACCCTAACCCTAACCCTATTTCTTTCTTTTTTAAATATCTGTTTGATTCAACCATTAAATTATTGATTCAATTCCCTGATTTCCATGCATGGTTTTTGGGCGGAACGTGATGGATGTAAACCGGTATAATTTCCAATTGGGCGAAAGGTGATTGGGCAAAACGTGATTGGGCGAAAGGTGATTTGGCGAAAGGTGATTGGGCAAAACGTGATGCACCGGTTTTGACTGCACTACAAAAAAGAAAAAGCTTCAACCACAATGAGTGACTTCCTCTCACCCCATCCAAAATGGCTTCTCTCTCCGGCATCTCCACCAAGGAGGAATCGCCGTTTTGACGGTTTGATTTCTAGGAAACCAGAGCAAAGTGAGTGTTCCGATCCTTGAAAAGAAAAGGCTGTCTTTCTGGTGATCTCGACGTGTTTCTTGCAAAAACTCATCCGTCAGGGTCCACCTTTAAGAAGCAACGCATCTATATGATTAGAAAAGCTAGGCAAGAGTCATTCCGCAAGGTGGTGCAAAACAAAAGCAATGGGTCATCTATATGGAACGCTATTCATCAACTAACTAAGCCGGGCACATCGAATAAAAAATGTACCATCCCTGTCGATGTACTAAATGACCATTTTACAAATATTGGAGAAAAACTTTGCTCAAAGGACAAAAACGATTATTCTTTTGATTCTGTTATTTTTAAACAATACTGCAAAAATTAAATCAATGAAACTATTGTTTTTCTATCCCGCTCATGTCTATTCATGGTGTATCCGTGTATCTGTCATCGTAAAATAATAATAAAAAAATAATGCGGTTTTGATGGAATCAGTCCAAAACATACTGAAATTGTCTGCATCTTATATAGTAGATTCTTTAACATATTTCTTTAATCTTTGTCTCTCTCAGAATTATTTTCCAGAATTAATCAAACTCGCCAAAGTTATCCCCCTTTTTGAAAAGGGAGATATTAATGATTGTAACAATTATAGACCTATTTCATTATTGTCTTCAGTATCCAAACCACTAGAACGCCGTATTCATTGCCATTTCTCATCTTTCATTGAAGAGTACGATCTTTTACATGTTCATCAATGAGGTTTTCGAAGACTACATTCTTGTGAAACGGCTTTACGTCGGATCACAGATTCCTGGCTAAGAGAAATTAATAATAAAAAAGGAGTTGGAGTCATATTCATTGATTTAATCAAAGCATTTGATTTAATCAATAATACAATTGTATTAGATAAACTGAAGGTCCATGGCATTGATAATAATGCAGAACGTTGTTTTAGATATTACTTGTCCAACCGCTCCCAGTCTGTTATTTTAGACGGAAACATTTCTTCCAAAAGATCCATATCCAGCGGAGTTCCACAAGGTTCAATTTTGGGACCACTGTTATTTTCACTCCCACTATCCATCAAAATACTATATGCGATTTGTTCGTTGACGACACGTCTTTACAAAGCGCTAACTATGATATTGAAAACATAAATTATCATCTAAATAACAGTATGAAATAATTGGAAGCATGGTGTGATTCTAGCGATATGTTTGTCCATCCTGATAAATCTGACTGTGAGTTGCTATGCCCTCGTCAAAAAAGAAAATGCATGAAAGAAACCAAATTACAGCTAGAATACAAAGGAAACAATATTAAACAAAATTAATAACACAGCATAACTTATTAGGCGTTATTATTGATGAAAATCTTCTGTGGCATGATCATGTTCACTACTTTATCAAACAAATATCAATTATCACAGGTCAAACATTTTTTTAGACGAACACTCTAGACGACTTAAAAAAAATAATTCTGCCTTTATACAATTACGTTTAGATCACTGCTCTGCTACTTGGAGAAAGTGTGCTCCTTCCATTCTAAGACCATTATATCACTTACAGAAACGTTCCGTTAAAATGATACTCAGCAATAAAAGTTCTGACTTTTCCATACATAGTCTTATTAAAAATCTTAACATCCTACCTCTCCAATCCATCCATTACATAATAACAATTTTGATTGTTACGCATAAAATCGTTCACGGACCATGCCCACAGTATCTGAAATCATTAGTTCGCTTACATGAAAATCATGCATCACGTAGATTCATTGTTCTTAAGCCAAACTTAGATTTGTTCAAAACAAGTTTTGCTGTTAACGCCTGTGAGGAATGGAACACGCTCCCTCCATGTTTCCGCTTCATAACTTCATTATCGTCATTCAAAAGTGAAATTAAGACGTTAATGTTTGCGCGCGCGTGTGTGTGTGTCGGTGTATGTGCGTATCTTGAGAGAGAGAGAGAGAGAGAGAGAGAGAGAGAGAGAGAGAGAGAGAGAGAGAGAGAGAGAGAGAGAGAGAGAGAGAGAGAGAGATTCGGAATCGGATTCGGATTTTTAATCAAACAAGGCTACAGCCCCTCATGATGGGGTGATACAAATAAACATAATCAGACATGCACAAATAATGAATACAGAAATAGTACAAAATAAACAGATAATTATGATATGATATGATAGACGGGAATTGCTAAGATTCTAACCACATACAAAAGTCCTGATTTTAAAGGCTTTATACAAATAAATTGCAAACTGTTTAACTACTTTTTGATTAGTAGATGACATTAACATTGATAATCTAAACAAAGAGGGTTGGTTGTAATATTTTCGGGGTATTAATTAGTACCTGAGATCACTTAAAACAGGACCAAAAAAAAGACTTTCGCTTTCTGTGACAGATTTACATAGTGGACAAATAAGATCTCTTTCCGTATGAAGTCTATAACGATTATGATGTACTAGAAGGTCAGACACACCAAATCTGAATGGTGTCATGATCCATTTTAAATGTTTGTCCATACCCAAAAACAAATACGTTGGAACACAGTGATTTAAATTAAATTTGCCTGCATCCTAACACGTAACACATGCATAAAACTGAATGTCTTCCACCCCTTGATTCAGCCAAACATAACCAAAACCTAGTTCATAGAGCTAACATTTCACCTTAGATACCCAATTAGATTTGCCTGGGAGAGGGAGAGAGAGAGAGAGAGAGAGAGAGAGAGAGAGAGAGAGAGAGAGAGGGAGAGAGAGAGGGAGAGAGAGAGGGAGAGAGAGAGGGAGAGAGAGAGAGAGAGAGAGAGAGAGAGAGAGAGTTTATTTGTTGTTGTTGCATGTATTGCTTTTATTATTAGTTGTTTTCTTTGATTACTTGTTTTCCTTGTTATATTGTCCTTGTTCTTATAGGCAGCATTGTAAAAAAGGCCTTAAATATGCTTAAATCTTAACCAATTAAAAAGTTCAATTAATAATCAATCAATCAATCTTCTTCTTCTTCTTCTTCTTCTTCTTCTTCTTCTTCTTCTTCTTCTTCTTCTTCTTCTTCTTCTTCTTCTTCTTCTTCTTCATTTCCGTCTCTACCGACATGTTCGTTTTTTTATATTAATTTTCCTTTCTGCTATTTTTTTTTCCTATCTTGCACAGGTCAAACATATTGATTACAGTTAGACTAGCAGTAGAAAGCAGTATCGACTTGCACTTTCACAACTTTACCCTCTTGCTTCTTGCACTCCCAAACCTATCCCATGTCTAAGTTCAAAGCATTGAAAGTCCCCTCTGCTTTACCGACTGTCACACACACTCGAACACACAGACACACACGCGCACCAACATACGAAGAGAGACCCCCCCCCCCCCCCCCCACATAGACCCACATACACCCACACAAACACGGTCACTCTCTTGTCTGTATTTTTGTCCCCATCTGTCTTTGTCTCTCTCCCTCCGTATGTCGCCACTGTCTCTCTGTTGTTGTCTCTCTCTCTCTCTCTCTCTCTCTCTCTCTCTCTCTCTCTCTCTCTCTCTCTCTCTCTCTCTCTCTCTCTCTCTCTCTCTCTCTCTCTCTCTCTCTCTCTCTCTCTCTCTCTCTCTCTCACTGGTTTAAACGATTTATTATTCAGCTACATTCGCACAGACATAAAACACAACAGACTGAAGCAACAACAAGCGAAGCTTATAGCGTGCTCAGAAGATATACACAGCGATATTGGCGGAATTAAACGTGGAAAACTAATGTACGAAACAGAACCAAAAAATAATGAAAATGAAAGACTGGGTGGATGCAAACTTGAATCAACACAGCTATACATTATTTTTTGATAATTAGGAAAAGATGTAATACACCAACATGAACATAAATAATATTATGCACATCACAATCTCTCTCTCTCTCTCTCTCTCTCTCTCTCTCTCTCTCTCTCTCTCTCTCTCTCTCTCTCTCTCTCTCTCTCTCTCTCTCTCTCTCTCTCTTGCTAAATATGCTAAATATGTGGCGGATGCATTTCATTGTAGAAAGAAAAAACTTGAAACATTAACTTAAAATGTTATCGTGAAAATTATGTTTGATAAGAAAAGTATTCATTTAATTGCAACTGTTGGATGGATGGTCGCATTTCTTATACGTTTTCTCTATATTAATTGTTTTGTTATCTTATTATTTACAATGTATTTAGTGTTCGTGTGTGTTAACTCTATTATATTGTGCTTCTTAGTTTATCTACATTATTGCGCATGTACCCCCTTGGCATAAGGGTTGTAAAACTATTGTCAATAAATAATTGTCATTTTGTCATTTGTGTTGTTGTCTCTCTCTCTCAGTACCCAAGACACGGTACTCTGCAGCTTAGCACCCGTTCCATTTTCATTAGTTCGAGACAGGTCGTTCACCATCGACGGGTCGGTGGTCCAGGGGACAAACTGTAGCACTCATTTGTCAAGGTAATGAAGGTAAGGCTGCAATGTAATGTCGGTCCCTTGTTTTCTATCCATCTCATCTGTCTTGTCTCTCTCTCTCTCTCTCTCTCTCTCTCTCTCTCTCTCTCTCTCTCTCTCTCTCTCTCTCTCTCTCTCTCTCTCTCTCTCTCTCTCTCTCTCTCTCTCGTCTGTGATTCACACACACAGAGACACAGACAGACAGACAGACACACACACACGCACGCACGCACGCGCACACGCACGCACGCGCACGCACGCACGCGCACGCACACGTACACGCACACGCACATACACACACTCTCTCTCTTCTCTCCCTCTCTCCCCCCACCCTCTCTCTCTCTTGAGGTAATGACAATAAATGTTCAGCGTTCAGCGTTCAGCGTCTCTCTCTCTCTCTCTCTCTCTCTCTCTCTCTCTCTCTCTCTCTCTCTCTCTCTCTCTCTCTCTCTCTCTCTCTCTCTCTCTCTCTCTCTCTCTCTCTGTCTCTCTCTCTCTCTCTCTCAACCTCTAATTTTAAATGTTCATATTAATGACAATGTCATAGACCAAGTACGCGAGCACCGAGTCCTGGGAGTGATAATAGATGATGAACTAAAATGGCAACTCCATATTGAAAAGATGACACATAAACTTGCTCGCAGCTTATTCCTACTAAAAAAACTTACACCCTTCATAGATATAGACGCACGCACGATGTTTTTTCATGCCCACTGTCTCTCCCACATTAATTACGCATCTGTAGTCTGGGACTCTGCTGCTAATTGTCACCTATTAAAACTCAATTCTATGCACAAAAGGGGAGCTAAAATAATCCTTCCTGATCCTGAACTCAGTACAGCAGAAAAACAAGCCCAGTTAAACCTACTTCCACTGCAATCACAGCTTAGCTATAATAAAGCCATTCTCATGTACAAAGTACACTATGACTTAGCTCCACAATACCTGAAAAATCTACTTACACAAGCCTCGCATCGCTATGGTTCAAGTAACTATATTCTACCACACACAAGGATAGATAAATTCAAGTCAAGTTTTACTTTCTCGGGTTCCTCTATATGGAATTCCCTTCAGTCCGACATTAGATTATGCTCCTCTATCTCAACCTTCAAAACGAGTCTCCGAGAGACACTTACATTCGACCCTCCATGATTTTTTTTTATATTTTTTTTTTTTTTTTTAAATATTTTATTTATTTATTTATTTTTATTTTTATTTTTAAATAAATGTATATATCCTGATACGCTATATTGCTAATTACGATGTCATGTATTCACATCACTCTGTTCACTATTCTCCAACAATGTGCTAAAATCAATGTTTAAATTGTCCGCACTTTATTGCTAATTGCTACCGGTTTCATACCATAGGCTGCATTAGTTTGCCCTGTTCTAAAATGTATAGTTCTTTTATACGTGCTTCAACATTATATCTGTGCGTATCTGCATGTATTCTTGCGTGTGCCGCGCGCACGTGCAGGTGTGTGCGTGTATGGTTACACGCATGTATGCCCGCACAAGTATTAACAATTATACCTGTGCGTATGTCATTCTATTAATTCGTATTTCAACCTGTCTTTATCATAATACCTGCTTTGCTACCTTTATGTTCAATTATGTATGTGTAATTTTATGCCTTGCCATGTTTGTATTCTATGTTTGTATATGTACAAAGGTGTTACCTTTATGTTCAAATCTGTATGTGTAATATCATGCCTTGCCATGTTTGTATTCTATGTTCGTATATGTACCAAGGACAGATTGGTAGCCTAAAATCTTTATCCTTGAAAAATAAAGTTAAAGTTTTCAAGTTTTCTCTCTCTCTCTCTCTCTCTCTCTCTCTCTCTCTCTCTCTCTCTCTCTCTCTCTCTCTCTCTCTCTCTCTCTCTCTCTCTCTCTCTCTCTCTCTCTCTCTCTCTCTCTCTCTCTCTCTCTCTCTCTCTCTCTCTCTCTCTCTCTCTCTCTCATCTCCCTCCTAAGGGCTGTATTGCTATGGACAATAACATGTGGAGGACTGGAGGT
>CM065681.1:39964740-39979740 GCA_017654935.2 Phymorhynchus buccinoides | reverse complement strand
TAAATGTTCAGGACTAAAAGCAAACATCAGAATTCAATGCGTTCCACCGCCAAGTATCTTAGCAACCCGAATAATCCAGCCATCATGGCCGACAGAGGTGACATTCTCATTTGCATACATGAACCCGGATCCCTCTATAGATCTCCGCTGTTCAACACAAGACAACGACACGTAGCTTTCCAAAGATTTGCGTGGGATCTGTTGGCACGATCCTGGAGAATACTGCAGGAGGTACAGTACGGATTTCTTAAGGGAAACTTTATTCATTCACCAAGAACCTCTGTATTCTTTTACGTGCGCAAAATCAGTGCCAAACTGGATGCCAAGTTTTCACCCAAATTTCACCGCAACATTACAGCAGCATCATGCAGAGAGCAAAGGCTTTTTAAGCTTACGCGAAAACTTTAAGAGTCTGTGTTGCAGAGTACTATAGCATAGTTCTCTTTGCTATAGCATCATCATCCTTGACCTGTAACAGTCATGAAAGAAGCTACTATTACTCTTAGGGTGTGTGCACATTTTACAACATCTTCCGTACCGAAACCCATCCGGAATCCGCAAAAAAACAAAACAATCTGGGAGTAAGAAATATGAAGGAGTGTGCACATTACACTCGGAAACCAAACCGCATATATCCCATCCGCTACACATTGTCTGTGGAAGGGACTGCCACTCTACAGTTGACCTCCACGGCCAATCAAAGGAATGTTCATTCAAGCGATACACCAGCGTTAGTGGAAATCAACTGCCACTCTACAGTTGACCTCCACGGCCAATCTAAGGAATGTCCATCCAAGCGCTACATCACCGTTAATGGAAATCAACTGCCACTCTACAGTTGACCTCCACGGCCAATCTAAGGAATGTCCATCCAAGCGCTACATCACCGTTAATGGAAATCAACTGCCACTCTACAGTTGACCCCCACGGCCAATCTAAGGAATGTCCATCCAAGCGCTACATCACCGTTAATGGAAATCAACTGCCACTCTACAGTTGACCTCCACGGCCAATCTAAGGAATGTCCATCCAAGCGCTACATCACCGTTAACGGAAATCAACTGCCACTCTACAGTTGACCTCCACGGCCAATCTAAGGAATGTCCATCCAAGCGCTACATCACCGTTAATGGAAATCAACTGCCACTCTACAGATGACCTCCACGGCCAATCTAAGGAATGTCCATCCAAGCGCTACATCACCGTTAATGGAAATCAACTGCCACTCTACAGTTGACCTCCACGGCCAATCTAAGGAATGTCCATCCAAGCGCTACATCACCGTTAACGGAAATCAACTGCCACTCTACAGTTGACCTCCACGGCCAATCTAAGGAATGTCCATCCAAGCCCAGCATCACCATTTTGTGAGACGGACGAATGCCGACAACAACAAAGATACTTGTATGTACCATCTACACGTACAAAGAAAAACACTCCCTGGTTCACATATCAGTGCTTATCCCAGTCAATCGGTCATCTTACACTTGGCCTGGGCATCATCAGTGGACTGATGAATTATGTACTCTGCCCCGAACACTTCTCGTATTATTTATTTAACCTTCGTGGTCAGCTCGGTGTCGTTTTCCCGTGAATGCAGAGAATGTAATTATAAGACGGTGGGGGAGATAATTATCGTCCACGTGTGTGCACACGTGCCTTGATTCCAACACGTGTTGGACTGAGCGGCAATGATCACACACACGCGCGCGCGCGCGCGCGCACACACGCACGCACGCACGTGCTCGCACACACACACACACACACACACACACACACACACACCACACACACACACACACACACACACGCACACACACACACACACACACACACACACACACACACACACACACACACGCACACACTCGCGCGCGGATGCGCACACACTTACACAAGTGCAGGTATATTACACTCACCCCTGCATAGCAGGCACACACATATAAACATTATGCACGCGAGGACACACACAGTCACACACACAAAAATAGACATAGATATACACACACGCGCACTCACAAATACGCACACATACACACAAACATGCAACCACATCGTACTTCAATCAAACACAAGCACACGTGGGTTTTTTTTTACGTTACAACGGAAAATGGCTTTGGGGCGCATTCAATAGTTATATTAATCTGATCAATGTAATATTTCCTCTCATAAACATACAAACAAGTGTGCAACTACATAAGCTTGCGTGTGTGTGTGTGTGAGTGCCTACGTGTGTGTTTGCGCATGCGCACGCTAGTCTGTGAGTGTGTATGTGCGCGCGTGTGCGTCTGTGTGTGTGTATGTGTATGTCTTTGTAGTGTGCGTGCGTGTGTGTGCGCGCGCGCGCGCGTGTGTTTATATGTGTGTGGTGTTTGTGGTGTGGTGTGTGTGTGTGCGTGCGCGTGTGCGTGTGCGCGTGTGTATGTGGACAGGCAGGTAAAAGTGTCTGCATGCATGTATATGATGGGTGTATGTCTTGCGCGCGCATTAGCGCGCACGTATATGTATATGTGTGTATGCGTGTGTATTTGCTCGCATGCGCACATGCACCTTTCCATCCATATTACCTACTTGTAGTGTTTATTGTTTGAAGGCACAAGTCATAGCGAAGCATCGTTTTCGCATCTTTGCAAAACCATCAACAGGAAGATTAAGATTAATATTAAAATTATAGCCCCGTCGACAACAAAGGCCACGTCAGGGCTGTCACCACATTCAATCTGACCACGAATCAACAGGAAACTGACATTGATAGAGGGTAGAGGATCCTACGAGGTAGATACTAAGACTGTACAATAAGCATAAACTCTTTCCAACATTGCTATTCGTTGGACTGAACGCGGTACAGAAGCTGCATCATAAGGCCGGGTTCACATTAGACGCGTAAGTTCCGTACGGAAAACCCTAAATAAGTGGAAGAAATAAGGATAAAAGTGTACGCATATAGGGGAAATTCGGACACGTGCGGACATCTTTTCCCTTCTTTGTTTCACTTATTAATAAAAATATTTATGGATTGCGCACGGGTTTCCGCATGAAATATCCGCTTATGTGTGTGTGTACACGACCTTAGTTGTTGGAAACCGGTAGCTACACTATCTACCTCTAAGGGTCCTCTACCCCCATCAAGGTTATGGTTTCTGTTCTCCCAGTTCTAACAGAACGGAGGTACATTGCAATGGGAACGAGGACTGTGCGTGTCTCTGTCTGTCTGTCTGTCTGTCTGAGTGTATGTGTGATTCTATGTGTGTACGTGCGCGTGTGACAAAAATGTTCTTCCACTCCACAGCGCCTAAATTATTGATCAAACATTAACGAAACTTAGTAGAATGATTCCTTAGGCACTCTACATGCGGACCGTAGTGTCAGATTTACCAAACGACAAGCCATATGAACGTAATTTCAGTGAATCAAATGTATATTAAAAAAGAACCTACGCACGCACGCACGCACACACACACACACACACACACACACATACACACACACACACACACACATACACACACACACACACACACACACACACACACACACACACACACACACACAACACGCAGTTGAAACGACAAGGAAAACAACAGAAAACATTGATGATTTCAAAGATAATAGGTGGATTTAAACCAAAGTACGCATGGTGAACAGGTGTGAACAGGTAGTAATATTTCATTATGAAATAACTAATTTCTAAGCAATGCTCTGATATAGATACAGGGAACTTTTAAACACAAAAAGACACATTGAGCCTAGAGTTCAACATTAACTCCCATGACTTTACCAGCGGGTCTTATTTGATGAAACTCAAAGGAGCTCATAAGAAATGTACAACAAAAGGAGCAATCAATTTATTTTTAGTCCCCGAGCCGAAGGTTCGGGAATTATTGTTTCTGTCTGATCCGTCCGGCGTGCCTCCGTCCGAATATTCGTCCGTTTTTCTCAAAAACTATTCCGTCTATCATCATCAAATTTGGTATACTAGTTTGCCAAGATGCAAGCTATCCACTGATGTATTTAGTTTTACATTAAGGTCAAGGTCGCGCCAGTTACGGGGTACAAACCCCAAAACACATAATCGCTAATATCTCGCGAAGTCACCACTTAGCTTCTTCATTGTCAATTAACAGGAAGAATATTGCATCCAAGACGGTAACCTGAAGGGTCAATAAAGAAGAAATAAAGGTGCATGGCTGATTGTCTGGGTGGGTCACCCAACCTGGCCGCGGGCGATTTGACTGGGTGCACGGCTAAACGAGATGGCGAGCCATTGAAAGGCAGCCCCAGAAGTTGTGTGCATCTATGAAAACTCGATCTCGCTGGGAATGTACGAACACCATGCACGCGAGAACGCGAAAACTGCACACTCCAGTAAGCTATCATACTACTCCTAAGAGAATAGGTGAGGGGGGGGGGGGGGGAGAGAGAGAGAGAGAGAGAGAGAGAGAGAGAGAGAGAGAGAGAGAGAGAGAGAGAGAGAGAGAGAGAGAGAGAGAGAGAGAGAGAGAGAGAGAGAGAGAGAGAGAGAGACCGACACACCGACACCCGACAAGACTTTTAATGACATAGGCCAACAGCCCCTATCACAATTGAACATATAAATTATATATAATCAAACAAAACCAATTAAGCAATCAACATAAGAATATGAAAAGCAAACATTGCACACACACACACACACACACACACACACACACACACACACACACACACACACACACACACACCCCACACACACACACACACATACACACCCACACGCGCGCGCACACACCCACACATCTAAATAGATATGAGAGAGAGAGAGAGAGAGAGAGAGAGAGAGAGAGAGAGAGAGAGAGAGAGAGAGAGAGAGAGAGAGAGAGAGAGAGAGAGAGAGAGAGAGAGAGAGAGAGAGCGAGAGAGAGCGAGAGAGAGAGAGAGAGAGAGAGAGAGAGAGAGAGAGAGAGAGAGAGAGAGAGAGAGAGAGAGAGAGAGAGAGAGAGAGAGAGAGAGAGAGAGAGAGAGAGAGAGACGAGAGAGAGAGAGAGAGAGAGAGAGAGAGAGAGAGAGAGAGAGAGAGAGAGAGAGAGAGAGAGAGAGAGAGAGAGAGAGAGAGAGAGAGAGAGAGAGGGAGGAGAGAGAGAGAGAGAGAGAGAGAGAGAGCGAGCGAGAGAGAGAGAGAGAGAGAGCGAGAGAGAGAGAAGAGAGAGGGGGGGAGAGAGAGAGAGAGAGCGAGAGAGAGAGAGAGAGAGAGAGGGGGGGAGAGAGAGAGAGAGAGAGAGGGGCTGACGGTAAGAGAGCCACAATCGAGCTAATCGATGGCGGTGGTCGTCTGATCAGGAGAAAGCCAACTGACCTTTACAATCCAAATAAGTGGCGATTAGTAAGTCTAGTCTTCGTCACAATCACAACGTCTACGCGACACTTGCAGTTTTGCTTGCTGTGACGGCGTTGTTGTTGTTGTTGTTGCTTGGTTGGTTGGTTGGTTGGTTGGTTGGTTGGTTTATTATGTTCGTTTATGAAGTTCTGTCCTTTCTTGATAATTGTAAAAGATTTCTAAGTCCTTTCTTTATTTTTTTAAGGCTTTAAACCCTTCCAATTAGGTAAGCTTAAATGGTATTTTAAAACACAAATATTGTATCCATGCAGTGTTCTTTTTTCTCTCTCTCTGTAGTTACATCCCATCACTAGTGATTGGGATAATTAGTTCTCTGCATTTTTATGCTTAAATTTGATGTATAGCTTTTTATGTGTGTGTATGTGAGAGAGTATACTAGATTGTGTAAGGTTGGTTTGTGAGGCACTATATATACCGCTATGTTTCTCTCTGCTGGTTATGTGTGTAATGTTTCATTTGGAAGTAGTTACATGTATTATGTAACAATTTCATGTACCCCCTGGTTTTTTTTGGAAATAAACTTACTTTGACTTTGACTTTGTGTGGTTTCTGTTTGCCTCTACAGCATAGCTGTCTGTCGGCTTTGTTTTAGTTTGTGTTTGTTTGTTTGCTTTTATTGTTTTTTTTAATAATAAAAATTTAAAAAAAAAATAATTGATAGTATTTCTATAGCGCCTTTCTATAATTATTTTACACTCAAGGCGCTTCCATTCACTGATACACCCGCAGTCACACAAAACATTATCACCCATTCATTCACCCAGGTACAAGATCAAGAAGGAAACATTTACAAACCGAATGAGCTTTGAAAGTAGTGTGTCTTGAGTTTAGCTTTGAAAGTAGAGATAGTTGGTTCATGGCGGAGATCGACTGGGAGAGAATTCCAAACAGCAGGGGCACTGAAACTGAAACTGCGGTCACCAAATGATTTTAGATTTGTTTTTGGAACTTTCAGAAGTTTTGTGTTTGAGGACCTGAGTGAGCGGGAAGGAGTGTAGGTGTGAAGAGCTCTGGAGAGGTAAGGCGGAAGGGTCTGTTCAAAGTGACGGAAGGATAGAACAGCCAGCTTATACTGAAGGCGGAACTGCACAGGGAGCCAATGGAGCTCTTTCAGAAGTGGCGTGACGTGATCACGCTTGCGCTTACGCAGTATGAGGCGGGCTGCACTGTTTTGAACTCGCTGAAGGCGAGTAATTTCTTCTGTAGGAAGACCAAAGAGAATGGAATTGCAGAAATCTAAACGTGAAGAAATAAAAGCTGCAACAAGGCGCTTGCATGCGTTAGCTGAAAGAAAAGGCCGAATGGATGCAATACATCTGAGCTCACAATGATTTTTCCGGATATAATATTAATATCACATGCATTTCATTTGATTTTCACGTAAAGGTTATTTTTTGTGTGTCTCTCTGTATCTGCGCTTTCGTAAAGTATAACAGTATACCAGTGTGCTTGTCCGTCAGTTGTTATGCTTATGCTATGCATAGTTATACGGGGATTGTCTTTAGCCACGACAAGCTCCTAGCATAACATCATCAGTCTCCAAAATCCCCCCGAAGGACGGGAGTGTGGCTGCTCGCGTGGCGGGTTAATAAAAAAAAAATCGGTCACACACGTAAAGTTCTCATCCCTAGCTGATGCATTTGTACCATAGTGTTCAAGTGTTCCTTAAGCCAGCGTGCGTCACACAACAACAAACAACAAATACGTACGCAGCATCTTCCTTTGATATTGTTATTGTCTGGCAGGATGATGATGGTGGTATTATCTTCAAAGTAAGCAGCTCTTTGATTCACAGAGCAGTAGAGATGACCATAGTCAGTCGGTTTGTGTCATGCTTGGATTGTTATGTTGCATTTATCCACTGACTGCTGATTTATTCTCTCTATGTAACTGGTTCCATCGTGGGTTTCCAAAAAAAATTCGGTCAGGGATTCTTGAACTTATTTCTTATTGTTTTATTTCTTATTGTGAATACAAAAGAGAAAGAAGAAAATAATATAACTCCAATGCCTCTTGCTTTATTATTTAAAAAAAAGAAGTTTTTGTTAGTTTGTTTGTTTCTCTTTACTTTTGTTCTCCCTCTTATTAACTTTATCTGTGTCTCTATCGAAGGATTTCTTTACTGATTAATTTCTTTATTGCTCATCTGTCTGTCTTTATTAAGCTAAAAAAAAAAGGAATGGATGTATGCTAAATGTAAAACGCATGTACATGTTCGCTTATGTCGATTCATTCATCAAAAAGGTTTGAAACAAAACAGAGAAGAAGAAAATAATATGCTTATGCGTGACCACGCGTGTCCTCCATAATCTTGCGCTTTAATACGCGTGCGCATGCACGTGCACAAATAATACCCCCAAAACACATAAGAAAATACATACACAATTAATGGCATGCGCACAGACACAGGCACAGACAGACAGACAGACAGACGTAGACAGACAGACAGAGACAGAGGGCAGGAGAGAGATGGAGTTGACGCAAAGAGAACTATAGTAAAAAGTAATCGGAGTCTGATCACGAGACAGACAACTGACCTTTTAGAAGAATGAAGTTAAGTGGCTGGCTAACTTCGTTAGCTTTTTTTCGTTCTTGTTTTGTCTGTCTATATTTCCCTTTTTTTTTTTACCATCGTTTCTCAATTATTCCCTCATTCAGTCCCTCCTCAACCATTCCCCTTCCCCACCCCCCATCCATATCTGTGTCTGTCTGTATTTCCCTGTTTTGGGGACATCGTTTCTCAATCATTCACTCAATCAGTCATTCAGTCCCTCAACCATTCCCCTTCCCCACCCCCCATCCATATCTGTGTCTGTCTGTATTTCCCTGTTTTGGGGTCATCGTTTCTCAATCATTCACTCATTCAGTCCCTCCTCAACCATTCCCCTTCCCCCATCCATATCTGTGTCTGTCTGTATTTCCCTGTTTTGGGGTCATCGTTTCTCACTCATTCAGTCCCTCCTCAACCATTCCCCTTCCCCCATCCATATCTGTGTCTGTTTGTATTTCCCTGTTTTGGGGTCATCGTTTCTCACTCATTCAGTCCCTCCTCAACCATTCCCCTTCCCCCATCCATATCTGTGTCTGTTTGTATTTCCCTGTTTTGGGGTCATCGTTTCTCACTCATTCAGTCCCTCCTCAACCATTCCCCTTCCCCCATCCATATCTGTGTCTGTCTGTATTTCCCTGTTTTGGGGTCATCGTTTCTGAATCATTCACTCATTCAGTCCCTCCTCAACCATTCCCCTGCCCCTACCTCCATCCATGTCCATGCACCATCCACCATCTTTTGTGTGTGCATCATGTAGCTATGCAGAAAGTTTCAAATAATATGCCAATTGTCAAATCAGTATGATTGTCAAAAACACAGTTATTAATTAATACGTAACAGTGTGAGTACACCATGGGCGATTTCGTTGGCAGTGCGCTTTGCGCTTTTGAAAAAACATTAAAAGTGCTAGCCTCTCTGAAAAACTGAGAGAAAATAAAAAATAGAGGGGGGGGGGGAGAGAGAGAGAGAGAGAGAGAGAGAGAGAGAGAGAGAGAGAGAGAGAGAGAGAGAGAGAGAGAGAGAGAGAGAGAGAGAGAGAGAGAGAGAGAGAGAGAGAGAGAGAGAGAGAGAGAGAGAGAGAGAGAGAGAGAGAATCCAACAGCGCAAACCGATATCAAGGTCACCCAAATTGTCTTTTGCTTAATTAACTCTGAATCCATGCATCCACAGAGAGAGAGAGAGAGAGAGAGAGAGAGAGAGAGAGAGAGAGAGAGAGAGAGGAGAGAGAGAGAGAGAGAGAGAGAGAGAGAGAGAGAGAGAGAGAGAGAGAGAGAGAGAGAGAGAGAGAGAGAGAGAGAGAGAGAGAGAGAGAGAGAGAGAGAGAGAGAGAGAGAGAGCGCAACAAAACAACAACCCCCACCCATACACAGCAGGGTGCAACCAGTTCAGAGTGATACAATCCTAGGTGGACCAGCCACCACGATGACGGGTCAATACAGAGATAAGGCTGAGACAGTGAGAGTGCTCATCACACGAGATGGTCATTCGGTGCTACTGTCATCCTGCCAGCCTGATCCGACTTATTAAGGGACGTGACCCACACGTCCAAATCCGGCCAACCGCAGTCGTACGACTATTATCCAACTACTATAATCGTATCAGGCTGATCCGACTTACTAACGGAACCGACCCACGCGTCCAAATCCGGCCAACCGCAGTCGTACGACTATTATCCGACCGTGAAATTTTGATTTTTTTAAATTATATAGAACTACTACTACTGTCTAAAATGACTCTGATGAAATCCTACTAAGTTTCGTTCACGATGTTTGTAGTCACACACACACACACACGCACGCACGCACGCACGCACGCACGCACGCACGCACGCACGCACGCACACGCACACACACACACACACACACACACACACACACACACACACACACACACACACACACACACACACACACACACACGCACGCACGCACGCACGCACGCACGCACACGCACACGCACGCACACACACACACACACACACACACACACACACACACACACACACACACACACACACACACCTACACGAATCTGACGAAATATCTGTATTTTTGTTTGTATTTATGACATTTCATGAGATTCGTGTATTGGGGTCTACAAGAATATAATGAACGGAAATAGTACAAGAAGAAAATATGCTTAACATTCTTCGACCTGGTACCGGTACATATGGGACATTGATAAATGTACAGACAGTGGGTCGATCCTGGAGGTACTAAAATGTGTTTAACATTCTTCGACCTGGTACCGGTACATATGGGACATTGATAAATGTACAGACAGTGGGTCGATCCTGGAGGTACTAAAATGTGTTTAACATTCTTCGACCTGGTACAGGTACATATGGGACATTGATAAATGTACAGACAGTGGGTCGATCCTGGAGGTACTAAAATGTGTTTAACATTCTTCGACCTGGTACCGGTACATATGGGACATTGATAAATGTACAGACAGTGGGTCGATCCTGGAGGTACTAAAATGTGTTTAACGTCCTCCGACCTGGTACCGGTACATATGGGACATTGATAAATGTACAGACAGTGGGTCGATCCTGGAGGTACTGAAATGTGTTTAACGTCCTCCGACCTGGAACAGGTACATATGGGACATTGATAAATGTACAGATAGTGGGTCGATCCTGGAGGTACTAAAATGTGTTTAACGTCCTCCGACCTGGAACAGGTACATATGGGACATGTATAAATGTACAGGTAGTGGGTCGATCCTGGAGGTACTGCAATGCCAGGAAAGACCCGATGCTTTTACGAAACACATAGATGTTGAGGTAGTTAGAAAATAGGTTTTAATCGGGTTAGTTTAGACAGTAGTATGAGGTTTACGAGAATCACGCCTGCACAGTCGTCGTCAGAGTTGAATAGTCGTAGGATTGAAATCGCACGTGTGAGTCGGCCCCTTCAGAATCGGACGAGTTAACCGTGAAACATCCCAGCGAAGCACACTGAAGTGCAACCAATAAAGAATATCGACACCAAAGGCAGCGCAGAAGACGGCGGGTCAGTGAGCAGGTAAAGGCAGCAAGTTTTTAAAACTTAAAAAAACCCACTATTTAATAATATGATGGCGCATGGGGAAAACGGACATTATTTTTTGGTATTTGGTATATTCTAGTCACAGACTTATCTCTGTGAAATTCGGGCTGCTCTCCCCCGGAGAGCGCTTCGCCGCAAGTGCAGCGCCTACCCAATTTTTTTTTTGGGGGGGGCACAGGGTGAGGAGGGGGGGGGGGGGGCACACTTGGAAAACCTAGCTATCAATTTGGCCATACCAGGCAGCGGGATTTCTCCCTGCTCTTACCGACTTTCAACTGCCGTGGGATTTTTACGTGCGTAAAGCGCACGGGTCAGACTAGCTTTAAGTCCCCATCCTAAGGACTGGACGTTCAGTTCGATTTTCCTGTCAAGCTCGAAAGAAAGGGCGAGGCCGGGATTCGAACCCGGGTCACTCACGCTGCAGCCGCGCATTACATTTGGCAGGCGAACGTCTTAGCCACTCTGTCACCTTTCTCCCTCAGTCGCTCAGAATGCTTTTAACCCTTTCAACGCCAGCCATTTTTCGACCAAAAATTGTCATTAAACTTACCTGGTAGACAAGAGTAAAGATTCCGTCTGCAATACTGGGGATTCCTCTGTGACATGTTTCAATTAAGGGCTATCCTTACCTCCCAAAATTAAGAACATAAGGTCATTGGTTGACAGGCCCTCATTTGATGCCTTTCAGCTACATGAGTGTTAAATCATTGTGGTGCCAAGAGACGATGGAAGTTTTTAAAAAAAATAAAAATAAGCAAAAGCCATAAATAGTCAACAACCCCCAAAATACCAATTTTCTGTTTAGGGTATATTCATTTTTTTTTACATTGATGAAAAATGAATTCTACAGCTTAGTATATTTTATATTGTGGATGGCTATGACTCTCAAACTAGTAGGAAGCTTTTGAAGATAAACTGGCATTTAGATGAACTCCCGACCCTAAGTGTCCTGAAACCATTCTGGTCCAGAGTAAAGCAGTCCCCTGGGCAAGTAATCTGCTCAATATGCTCCTAATTTAGCCCAATTTTCCAGAATAACAGTTATAACTCCTCTGGTCAGCCTCTGATGGACTGACTAAGTACACACTCACGTATTACTTGAGATGATTCCCCCGTGGGGATAACGTCGTTTTGTGTGTGCAACTAGTTCCCCCACCTTCTGGAAGTTCTGTGGTTGTAACTTCCTCTAATCTATCACTCTCTTTGACTCTGCCTTTTCCCTTTGCTTACTGTCATCTACTGTCTTTCAGCCTTACTGGTCCATTCTCCCGCCTTCGTTCTAGATTACAAAGATTTTCTCCATCCGAAGACGGACACGCTGGGCCTAATTATTTTTTAGTTAGGCGCATAACAACAGCACGACGCATCTGCGATCTTATGACAGGATACTGAGCGAGTGATCGAAGAAGAAGAAGAAGAAGAAGAATACTTGAGATGACCAATGAGCGCATTCCGAGAGTGATGATCTTGGTTAAGAATAGCAGGGTGAGGGGCGGGAGAGGTTTAGTTAGGAGGGGGAAGGGTGTGTGGGAGGAGGTGGGTGGGTGTGTATGTATGTGTGGGTGGTTTTGAGGAGATGGGGGGGGTGGGGGGAGGAAGAAGAGAGACATAATCAATGATGGTAAAGGTCTCACCAGGAATTAGTTGATTACAAAGATTTTCTCCAGCCGAAGACGGACAAGCTGGGCCTAACTATTTCTTAGTTAGGCGCATAACAGCAGCACGACGCATCTGCACTCTTATGACAGGAGACTGAGCGAGTGATCGAAGAAGAAGAAAAGAATGCTTGAGATGACCAATGAGCGCATTCCGAGAGTGATGATCTTGGTTAAGAATAGCAGGATGAGGGGCGGGACAGGTTTAGTTAGGAGGGGGAAGGGTGTGTGGGAGGAAGTGGGTGGGTGTGTATGTATGTGTGTGGGTGGTTTTGAGGAGTAGGGGGGGGGGGGGGGGAGGAAGAAGAGAGAAATAATCAATGATGGTAAATGCCTCACCAGGAATTAGTTGATTACAAAGATTTTCTCCAGCCGAAGACGGACAAGCTGGGCCTAACTATTTCTCAGTTAGGCGCATAACAGCAGCATGACGCATCTGCACTCTTATGACAGGAGACTGAGCGAGTGATCGAAGAAGAAGAATACTTGAGATGACCAATGAGCGCATTCCGAGAGTGATGATCTTGGTTAAGAATAGCAGGATGAGGGGCGGGAGAGGTTTAGTTAGGAGGGGGAAGGGTGTGTGGGAGGGGGTGGGTGGGTGTGTATGTGTGGGTGATATTGAGGAGTAGGGGGGGGGGGAGAGAGGAAGAAGAGAGACATAATCGATGATGGTAAAGGTCTCACCAGGAATTAGTTGATCTATACTATGAAATCATGCAAAGTGGCCGCCCTTGTTGTCTCCATTACAACGCAGTCACTGAATATGCATGCATGCGCGCACGCACGCTCGTGTGTGTGTGTGTGTGTGTGTGTGTGTGTGTGTGTGTGTGTGTGTGTGTGTGTGTGTGTGTGTGTGTGTGTGTGTGTGTGTGTGTGTGTGTGTGTGTGTGTGTGTGTGTGTGTGTGTGTGTGTGTGTGTGTGTGTATGTGTTTGTTTGTTTGTTTGTGTGTGTGTGTGTGTGTGTGTGTGTGTGTGTGTGTGTGTGTGTGTGTGTGTGTGTGTGTGTGTGTGTGTGTGTGTGTGTGTGAATATATGCACGCGAGCACGTGCGTGTATGCACGTGTCTGTCTCTCCGTGTATTTATTACCTTTCGTTGCTGCTTTATTCCGCCGTGGCCTAAGACCCCCTCGAATGCTGCCAGCTCGGCCTCTTCGTGGGAATTAGGGTACACTCCTCTCCATTTCCTGCGTAACAGATAATAAACAAGACATAAGAGACAATTTCAGGGATGACATCAAGTCATTTCCAAGCTTTATTGTTCATACAATTCTCACAGTGCTAGAATCGAAAGAAACACACAGAAAAAGGGTATTTTTTTTATATGTGACCTAGCACCACGAAGAATTAGTGTCAAAGTGTCAAAATGACCATTCTGAGACAATGGTACAGTTAGAAACTTCAGACGATTCTCTTTTAAATGATATAAGAACCATTATTGTAACGTTTTTTTTCGTTTTTATAGTTTTGAGCAATTAAAGTTAGTAGGTGACTGTCAGCCGTTTTGAGAAATCACGTTCTGAAGTTTAGCCAAGCTGAAGAAAATGCATTGACCTACTCATTTTAAAGCACGTCTTGGAGTATGTAGAGACCGTAACAATGATTGTCTTGTATAAATATGAAAGATGAAATGTCAGAGAGCACGAAAATATCCATAACTCAAAACTGATAAAATATGAGATTTTTGACTTTGCAAGCCTGCTGTGAGAAACTAGCCCAGCGACTTAATGTCCCTTTCGTGGTGTTGGGTCACATATGCGTTGTACGTTTTCCAGCCTGTCTGCCTGTATGCGTGTCTGGATTTCGATATGTCTGTCTGCATGTTTCTCTCTCTCAAGTAGTTCGGGTGGAAGGCCAATCCAATACGCATAAGCCAGCAAGTATTGGGACGTTTCTAGTGATGCCATCAAGGGCAAAATTGGATTACTTCTCCCTTTTTCACGAACCGGCTCCAAATCCGATCTTCAGACTTTATTTTCAGACTGTCCGGTTTTGATTGTTCCCCGAGCAAAAGGGATGCTAAGGAGTCAGTGTGAGGGAGAACAAATGGAAGTGAAGAAGGAGGGGGGGAGGGGTTAGATAGACGGGAAGGTATATTATTTTGAAAGTTGATAACATCTGTAAAGTCCTATAATTAAAGTCCTATAATTAGCAACAACAATAAAACAACACAACAACAAAAAGCAACAAACAGACACCACCACCACCCCCCACCACCCCCACCACCACCACCACCACCACCACCACCACCAGCAAAGCGACAACAAAAAACAAACAGAAACTGACATCAATGGAAAACAAAATTGAGAAAGACAGAAATATGGAGTAAGCATTTGAATAATTCATTCGTGTTTTCGCACTTGAAT
>CM065681.1:39944740-39952240 GCA_017654935.2 Phymorhynchus buccinoides | reverse complement strand
CGTGCGTGCGCGTGTGTGTACATGAGTGAGTAAGTGGGTGTATGTGTGCGTGCGTGCGTACGTGCTTTTGTGTGTTTCTGTGTCTGCGCGCGCGCGAAAGGCTGAAAAAAGTTGGAGGGACAATACAAGACAGAGTGAACAGAAGTGACGACACCTGAAGGTACTGTGTCTGAGTTGTCTCCCGTGACTGGATTTCCAAATCTACCTCCCAGGAGAAACCGTACAGAAGTAGACTCCTTTGGTTGCAGCTGCTCCTTTCAGACCTACCATCTGTGGAGCGTGCGGCCAGAAGGGGATGGATGCTCGGTAGGTGGCAAATCCGTTTGGCTTAAACAATTTTATTAGGTTCACAGTACATGAACAAACATAGATAATAAACATATCAGCAGCAACAAGCTAGAAGCTTATATTGTGCCATCTTTACATAGAAAAATATGGTTCGACGACTGTTGAACACAGATAAATGAGATAGAAACATCAATATTGACTAACATCATCCAATTGAAAAGATAAGAAGAAGAGACAAAACACAAAAATACCTCGTTTCTCAAACAGTGCAATCAGCATTAAGAAATACAACAATACACAAATTCAAGAACATATTGTAGAAACACAGAATTGCATGAATGATTAGAAAAACAAACAAGCAAACAAACAAATAATGTAAAACAACAACAACAACAACAAAAAGAAGAAGATGAAAATGACTTGTGTGAGCATGGGGGAAAACTTACTTGCTAAATAAGGATCCTTGTACATATTATTTCAATTATTATTATAGCACTGTTTCATAATTCGGTCTTTTGGGGTTATCTTTCCCTACTGTCTCGTCTTGAAGTCGGTTTGGGGTAGTTCCGGTTCAAAATTAGAATTAAAATATGGAAGTTACCTACCTTAAACAACAACTATATTTTGTTCTTGTCTTCAAGTCTTAGGGTATTAATGTGGTCGTATTAAGTAAACAAATAAGAACATAACTGTTTATAGTCAACGAATGTAAACACTTTAAGAAAGAAACATGAAACAGGACTTAATATTATTAAATCTCCAAAATGATAACTGAGCAATTAAACACCCCTCTATTTCAATTACGGAGCAGCCATGCCGTGTTTACAGCATTTCCTAACCGGAACTAAGTGTCCTAACGGGGACACAACTCGTCTGTTTCTTCCGTTTTCATTTCGAAACAGGGTCGGCCATACACGGGTGCAAATCCGTTTGGCGACCAACTGCATGGCACTAAAGAACCAGGCCCTGTTGCGTGCAAATTTGCAGCTCTACAAGTGCATTTGTAGTGCACGCGCACTATAACTTCACTTGCACTCCAAGTGTCAAGTGTACTATCCAGGACAGAAAATATTACTTAATTTCTTTACGGAAAAAGTGATATTTTCATTCTTCAAATCCCCTATAGAGACAGCACTTTTTCGTCTAAGATCGTTCAGATAGTGTTTTGATACACACTCTCATAGTAGCGAGCTGCAAATTTGCACGAGCTGCAAATTTGCACGCGACAGGCCCTGCATGGAATCATGAGTGCGTCTTAGACAGTCAACACGGGTAGTAGTATGTAAATTAGGCTGAACAGCTAATCGTTTTGGGGAGTTTAGTCTTATTTACATGCTACTACCCGTGTTGACTGTCTAACGCGCACTCATGACCACAGGGCCAGGACAGCAGCTACTACTATTTAAATATCCATGTCTATTTATCAATCCTTTTCATTCCACGCAATTTTTCATGTCTTGTCTTTTTCGTTTCTTCCTCTTTGCCGTGGCTTCAAATGTATGTAAGGACGGAGGATATTTCTTCCTTTTCTACTTTTAAATTTGTTTTTAAGCTCTTAAAGATCCACCAGATCGCGTGTCAAAATCACGGATTTCACGTGTTTTCCCTCTGATAAACTGGAACTAAATCTTGTTTTGTGCACGTCTGACTCCCATATAAATGGCCTCAAATTCAAACCGAAACATCAGTTTAAAGAGCAGCCTCAATTCGAAATTGGGGAACTTTGTACGTGGGTCACAGCAACCCAGAAAAAAACCAAGGGACTTAATCGTGGTGCGTCACTTGGTCTTTAAAGGGGCACCCTGATGGGTGAGTTTTTTGTCAGAAACACGTCGAGATCACCAGGAAAACACCCTTTACAGAGATTGCAACACTCACTTTGCTCTGGTTTCCTGTAAGTGAGTAAGGTACTATTAGAGATTTTCTTTATACCGTTAACGCGAATCAGAGATGCGTAGACGGTAGACCTGAAAATATCTACTATTTTCTTTCACGATCAAAAGATCACAACAGTCATGGCTATCATTGGCAGGTGCCCATCATTGCAGAGATCACCACCCAGAAGACGCGAAGAAGTGGAAGAAAGGTTCACAGCCAGCCCATGTCTTTGACAATGATTACACAGCGTTATATATACCATTGATCCAGCGTTTCCAGGAAACAGTGGGTGGAAATGAGAATCAAATTCACCGTGATGGTGTCAAGCATGGCTTGTTGTTTCTGCATTTTATTTTCCCTTTCATTCTTTCTCTTCTTCTTCTTCTTCTTCTTCTTCTTCTTCTTCTTCTTCTTCTTCTTCTTCTTTTTCTTCTTCTTTTTCTTCTTCTTCTTCTTCTCTTGTTCTTCTTCTTCTTCTTCTTCTTCTTCTTCTTCTTCTTCTTCTTCTTCTTCTTCTTCTTCTTCTTCTTCTTCTTCTTCTTCTTCTTCTTCTTCTTCTTCTTCTTCTTCTTCTTCTTCTTCTTCTTCTTCTTCTTCTTCTTCTTCTTCTTCTGTTTGTCTTTGTTTCCCACAAGGTTATGCGGTTGTCTTTGTAATGTGTGTTCGTTCGTTTGTTCGTGTTTTGCCCCCCCTTCTATATTTATCTCATAACAAAATCAATCCAGACGTTATGAATTACGGACTTTTAATTCACGCAGGTAAAGTATTTTCAGAAGAATTACCCTACACGGCGCTGCATAATTATGGAATTATCATTATTTATTTTTATTTAATTTTTTTTTTCGTTATTTCACAAGTTACTGTTAAAGTCACAAAACTAGTTTAAGAAGAAAAACAACAACTTTTGAGTAAATATGATTACATGCTATGCTTGAAGTAACATGGAAAAGTTACATTGACAGAATTTATCATTTACACAGAATGATAAGAAAACAAACACGTGCCCCGGACTATGAACTCATACAAAATACAATCATTTGTCTCTTGATGGTAGGTTTGGTGATAATTCTTTTTGTTTGGTTTTTGTTCTGTCTCTTTTTCTCTTTTAATAATATGGAGTTTTTCAGTCTTCAGTCTCTCAGTCTCTCTTCAGTCTCTCTCTCTCTCTCTCTCTCACTCTCCTCTCTCTCTCTCCTCTCTCTCTCTCTCTCTCTCTCTCTCTCTCTCTCTCTCTCTCTCTCTCTCTCTCTCTCTCTCTCTGTCTCTGCGTGTGCGCGCGTGCGTGCGCATGTGTGTGTGTGTGTATGTGTGCGTGCGTGTGTGTGTGTGTGCGTGTGTGTGTGTGTGTGTGTGTGTGCTCGTGTGTGTGAGGTCGCGCAGCTGCAGGTATGTGTGTATGTGTGTGTGTTTGCATGTGTATGCGTGTCTGTCCCAAAAAAATGATACGTGCGTGTGAGTCTTTTTTTTTCTCTCTCGCCAAACCATCAATCTAGGAATCCTTTTCATGTTTTCCACTAAGCTTCAATATGTTTCCACCCCCACCACCCCTTATCCCACTTTCTTCCCAACATTCTTATTTTCATCACAGTGCAATGTTTCTGGCCAGCCTACGAGGTAATACAATTTCCAAGCAGCCAACACTTTACGCTTCAGCCCGCAATGTTCGCCCGCACGGAAGAGCATTGTCTGGCATCTCTGCGACATTATTGATACACCCCTACTATATAGTAGCACAATCTTCATCAGTACGGTGTGTGTTAAGGACATGCAGGGCTGAATAGAACTAGAAGAAGCGTGAGTTTAATTTTTTTTTTATTATCTTGTTTCTAATGTGTAAACCAGTAAAAATATTGTTTGTCGAACCTTTGTGTTTATCGTTCACGAAAAAAACACCTGTTTTTGCGCATGCGTCTTCGTCTTTCCAAATCCACAATTAACGCAGGCACGCACGCACGCACGCACGCACGCACACACGCACATAAACACAGAGAGAGAGAGAGAGAGAGAGAGAGAGAGAGAGAGAGAGAGAGAGAGAGAGAGAGAGAGAGACAGAGAGAGAGACAGAGAGAGAGAGAGCAACAACAAGACCAAGATCCAGAAAGAATAATATAAATAATCCAAATAGACATCAATATCTACCTGTACTATCCAACGATTTATTTCCTAAATTTACCCTATTAAAACACTTAATTTCTAATTTTACGTTTAAAAAACAACAACCAACAATTGATTTCCTTATCGCACACTTCTATCAAACTCCATTGACTATGCCCATTCTTCATGCCATTTCAAGACCTAGAAATCAGCAGACACCGTGACAGTTCCAGACTTATAACAATAGTACTGACCACTTTCCAGTACCCACTATTGTAAACGCCATTCTATTCTGGAACCATTATTTGCAAAAAAACAACCAACAATACTCCGCAACCAACAATACAACTAACTCCTCAATGCCAGACGATCATTATGTTTCCCACAGCATATGTGACCCAGCACCACGAAAGGGACATTAAGTGCCAAACTGAAAATTACGCATTTGCAACCTTCACACAACTCTCTTTCTAATGATACAAGAACCATCCTTGTCTCTTTTTCCGTTCCAGAGTTATGAGCATTCAAAGTTAGTAGGGTGAGCATCAGCCATTTTGAGAAAACAGGGTCTAAAGTTTAGCTCAGCTGAAGAAAATGCATTGACCTACTCGTTTTAAAACACCTATAATACCATTTAGAGACCAAATTAAAGATGATCCTTCATAAATATGAAAGATAAGATATTAGAGAACACAAAAATACCCATAATTTAAAATTGACAAAAAATGGGATTACGTGAATTTGCAAGCCTGTTGTGAAAAACTAGCCCAGCGACTTAATGTTCCTTTCGTGGTGCTGGGTCACATATATTATGATATGTAGATACATGGTCCAGCAGAAGATAGCCATGAAATCAGACGTCTGGAAAATGGCCGTTATCTGCTAGCTCCCAAGCAGCAGCGCACCTTGCAGATGATGACGTTAAGATAAACCAAGTGCCTTCAGGGAGCTGAAGCTGACAAATGGCTATCAGAGCGTCTGTGATGTTCCTTGCGTATTATAGACAGTATGTAACGCGCCTGACTGGAATAATTCGGAAAGTAGCACCATTTATGTTTATAGTATTCACTATAACAGGGTGTTTGGGATTCTTTGCCTTTCACTGCTAGATACACCATGCCCATGTTATCGTAACATATTATCATAAGTTGTTCTGTTAGTATTCACTATAACAGGGTGTTTTGGATTCTTTGCCTTTCACTGCTAGATACACCATGCCCGTGTTATCATAAGCTGTTCTGTTAGTACTCACCTTAACAGGGTGTTTTGAATTATTTGCTTTTCACTTCTAGCTAAATACACCCTGCCCATGTTATCTTAGCATAGCATCATAAGTTGCTCTGTTACAAACAAATGAAGGTTTGCAAAAATGTGAATTCACATTGACAATGCTTTTGATCATACAGATATATGTCGCATTGCTGTAGGTTTTGAAAACCGACAGGTACATTGGGGTTCTGTATGTGGTTTTTTTTATTTGTTGGTTAGTTCATTCGTCTGCGAGGCATACATTCAGCCCGCCCCTCTGAGCATTGTATGGTACCATGCAGAATACATATATACAGAGAGAACTCGGAACTCGGAACACGTTAATTAATATCAGCTTGGTGGTACCTTCGGGGGGGGGCGGGTAGGTGGGGGGGGGGGAGGGGGGGGGGGGGGGGGGGGGGGGGGCTTCGGTATCCATCTGGTTGTCCACTAAAATAATATTATACACATCTGCATTGTTAGCAATTCGGGACTTTCCTGGTGTTGCATTGCCTCCAGGATCGTTCCCACCATCTTTATATCTACTAATGTCCCGTATGTGTATGTGTTCCAGACGGAGGACGTTAAGCAGAATTTCATCGTCCACGAAAATCGCACGACTGTACAATACGATTCGATCACGTGGTCTCAAAGAACAAATGTGATTCACGCATCGAGATCACGTGATCGAATCGTATCGTACAGTCGTGCGCGATTTTAGTGGTCGTGTGGCTGGCCCTGTAGGGACGACGAAAAGTCGCCACGACTGACCTGGTATTGCAGTACCTCCAGGATCTGCCCACTGTTTATGAAAGACTCCCGTACCAGAAGAACTGGTACCTTCTTTCTACCTATCTCGGAAATGGCTTAATAATGAGTATCGTCGGCCTTACCGGCTTACGCCACGATACATAGCAAGGACCCGGGCGAAGTGCTATGCAATAATAATGTTCAGAAGATCATATAATCAGAATACTACGACACAGCATGAAAAACACGCGCATAAACACAAGATATAGACATAAAATGGGGAATAAATATCTTGAACGGAAAGAAAGGAAAATATGTTTTTATAAAATGGTGATTGCTGCTTCCCTACATACGTGATGTCAATCGATATTATGTAGCGTTAAAGGGGTGCCAAAACTCGTGGAAACGTGAAACCATAGATATACTAGTGTACACCTAAAGAGGGAAGGTTGCCAAGGCAAAGCGTTTGTTGGCGCTGCGTGGAGAAAAGCCGGGCAAAGCCATGTTTTATTCCGCTGGCGGAGAGTGCTTTCAGCCCTACTACCCAAAAGCCTAAATGTTAGAAAAAATGATAACTTCGCAGCCTACAACCCTTGCAAAGAATGAAGCCAAGTTTCTCACTTCCCACCTGGAAGGTGAAAAGGTGGCAGGTGGAAAGTGTTAGTGTTGTTCTAGGCAGTGAGTGAGTTCACAATCTGTAGTGTAAAAGAAAGGGTGGGAGTAGAAAACCCGGCTTCAGTCAGCTGCGGAGTGCGAGCTCTTTGTATATTCAGGCTTTTGGGCCCTACTGAGAACTTGTTTGCTACGACTGGCAAGATGGCGTCGGCTTTCTATTTCTTGTCCATGACGTTTGAGTTGTGAATTTTGATAAAAATACAATGTTGAGGTTTCATACCTCTCTCCGCCAAGTACTTACAGCCTTTTTTTTTTGTGGCTGTCCCAACTTCTGGGCCGTACAGTGGCGTTGCTCCCACGCCGCTCGTTCCGAATCCCAATTCGCAGCTACACTCCGGTTTGTTCAAGTCGCAGAATCCGAGACCGGCGGTCCAAGGGGAGTCTTACAGCCTTTATTGTTGAGGGGGTGGGGGTGGGGTGGGGTGGGGGCATGGTCACGAATCGAAAGCTCTTACTCGACTCTCATCTGACCAAAGTTGACCTCTTTTGTACAAGAGAGGACTGACACACAGGACATAGACACGACCAACTTGCTGACAAAAGATTCAGAATGAATTTTTTTAAATG
>CM065681.1:39932240-39937240 GCA_017654935.2 Phymorhynchus buccinoides | reverse complement strand
AAAGGCTGACCCAATGACCAACGCCTTTGTGAACACTTTGTTACGGATGCTAGCCCGAAAACCATCACCAAAGCCAAACCTTGTCTGATCAAGGAAGCGATCGTTTTTGTGTCTTTTCTTATTATGCTAGCTGCGCCATTAAGGTTATTCATTTTAGCCTTTGAATGCGTGTATGTTTGTCAGGAAACAGCTTAACTAAAAGAAAAGTACGAACTGATTTAAATAAGATTTTGTGCAATGCATGTTAGGGTATCCCTTTCAAATTTGGAGTCAATCTGGAATTTCAACGGGACGCAGGTTTTTGTTTTTATCATCAACATTTTTTTTTTCAATTTTAGTCTGTTTGTTAGACTTTTGGCTGGGCATTTAGCATCTTTGCTGTGAAAGTTATGAACACATTGTTATAAACATTTGTGGACATTTCGGATGAGGTCTGTAGATCACGTTCTAAAAGCTTGAAGATTACAACAATAATGGTGATATATCTTTAACCGCCCCCCCCCCCCCCCCCGCCTCTCTCTCTCTCTCTCTCTCTCTCTCTCTCTCTCTCTCTCTCTCTCTCTCTCTCTCTCTCTCTCTCCCTCCCCCCCCCCCTCTCTCTCTTCCACAGGTGCAATCAAGGACCTGAGGACACATCTCCCCCGCACTGTCAAATCAAAGACGGGCCTAAAGACCAAGACATTTTGCGAACAATTGATAATGGTCATTAGTGCGCTATTATGCAAAGAGACGCACGTATTGTTTCACCAGTGTCATATTACGTACGATGGATCCGTGTTAACACTTTGGATCAAAGAAAGCGGGGTACAATAGGGCATTTGCCGCGCACCCGCGACCTTGACTTTCATTGAGTTGAATTTGGAAAGTTGAATTAGAAAGGTCAGCGTAACTCGGGCAGAACGAGCGCGGGCAAATTAGTAGTCTAGTTATAGAGAACGAAAACTCGTGGCAAATGCCCTATTCGATTCACCTACTGCCCCTTCTGTCTGTTTATGTCTTAGTTTGAACGTAACGTTGCCTGTTTCTATTTTTCATTTCACGTTTGTGTCTCTGTCTTTGTATGTCGGTAATGTCTTTTAAATTGATTTAATTATGCACGGGAAAACAAGGCACATTATTTCTGTTAATGCCCTGATTTAGATTGGACAATTTCTCTTTAAAAAGTATTGTTAAAGCAAGTAGTTTTTGTTGTGATTTACCTGGTTGGGGTTTTGTTTCCCTATGTTTAGTCAATTTTTGTTTGCTCGATTTTGAACGTTCAGGACCAACCTCCTGGAACAAACTTTTGTACTACTGACTAAATTAATCTAATACATTCCTTTCGTTCAATGTATTCACGCAGACCCCCAATACACGGATCTGATGAAATATCTGAAAGAGAAATATAAATACTTCAACAAATTCGGGTATGGGGGGGATCTACAATTTTGTGAACGAGACGAGCAGGATTTCATCAGATACATTTTAGTCAGTAGGCCCTAATATTTCATCAGATTCATGCCTCACAAGTGTCCGCAGTTGGAGAGTCGTACGACTGCAGTTGGACGACTCGATCGTCCCCTTTAAAGATCCACCAGATCACGTCGTGTAAAAATCACGGGTTTCGCGTGTTTTCCCTCTCATAGCTGGCAGGAAATCTTGTTTTGACCAGGTTTTACGCCCATACAAATGCCCCCAAATTGAAAACGAAACACCATTTTAAAGAGCAGCCTCAAGTTCAAGATGGGGACATTTGCATATGGGTCACAGCTACCCAGAAAAAACACTAAGGGACTTAATCGTGGTGGGTCAGTGTATCTTTAAGAACTCCGTATTGTGGACTCCTTCCACGAAATGAAATCCTGGGCCAGACGTGTAAAAACGGGTTAAAGTTTTCTTTCTTTCTTTCTTTGTTTCTTTTTCAATTTCCTCTTCGGCTCTTTCTTTTCTCATTCCTGAGGGAGGAGTCGCTTGGGGAAATGTGGAGCGAATGCTATTGATCTAGTCGTAGCGATTTCCTTTCGAGCTCTAACATCATGCGTTGGGGAACTGGGAAAGTTATGCACACACGCAAAGACGCCCACCCTCTCTCTCTCTCTCTCTCTCTCTCTCTCTCTCTCTCTCTCTCTCTCTCTCTCTCTCTCTCTCTCTCTCTCTCTCTCTCTCTCTCTCTCTCTCTCTTCTCTCTCTCTCTCTCTCTCTCTCTCTCTCTCTTATTACTACAACATCTACTACTACTACTACTACTACTACTACTACTACTACTACTACTACTACTACTACTACTACTACTACTACTACTACTACTACTACTACTACTGATAGAGAGAGAGAGAGAACACTGAACACTGAACACTGAACACTGAAAAATCCTTGTTAAAAAAAAAATAAAGTTTTTTCAGTGTGCAATGTTCAGGGTTCTCTCTCTCTCTATCAGTAGTAGTAGTAGTAGTAGTAGTAGTAGTAGTAGTAGTAGTAGTAGTAGTAGTAGTAGTAGTAGTAGTAGTAGTAGTAGTAATAATAATAATAATAAAAAAATAAAAAAAAAAAAATAAAAAAATAATAATAATAATAATATAAAAAAATAAAAAATAAAAATAAAAATAATAATAATAATGATAATGCTTATTTTATATAGCGCAATAATCCATTGAAAATGCTTTATGCGCTTTACCATGACAATAAAGGAAGATGACGTAAGGTATTGAAATAAAAGCAAATCATCAACATTTATGACAAGTAATAACGGCACAACAAGAACATCACTAATAGAAGAGCACCCTGCAGTTACTCATATTTAGGGGAAGACGGGGTAAAAAGCGCATGGGCGGGTAAGAAGCCCACCCCAGTTATCTCATGAAATAAAGAAAATTTCAGTCAAATTTGCCCATGAGACGAATGCTAGACATTAACGCTCGTCTCATGGGCAAAATGAGACTGAAATTTGCTTCATTTCATGAGATAATTGGGGTGGGCTTCTTACCCGCCCATGCGCTTTTTACCCCGTCTACCCCTATATTATCCCAAAGGAAATGCACATACACATAAAGTATTGATATAGAAACAAATCATCAACATATCAAAGGCATTAAAGAGAAGAGAAAAAAATAGTAGGAGCGGTAATGGTAGTAGAAGAAGTAAAGTGTGGTGGAAGTAGTGTTATTTCTTTGTTTGTTTGTTTATTTGGTCGGTTGGTTTTCCGTTCTTGCTTGTTTTCATTGCTGATGTTGATGCTCTGCCTACTATGTCGTGGTTATATTTCTGCTACTGTTGGTGTTTCTGTTGACGGTTTTACTTCGTCTCAACGTTCATTTATAGTATTAGTTACACGTTGCATGCTTAGAAGCAAGGACAAAATGGAAGAATAGGACTAGTTTAGATTTTTATCCTTGAAAAATAAAGTATCTGAAGTCTGAGGTCTCCCTCCCATCCCTAGTGTTGTTGCTTGAGCATCGATACGGGCGGCATGTTCGTAAACTGACAAGTAGCTGATGCTGCATGCTTTAAGGTATCTGTACACGTGTCCATTTTTCACTCTGTCACCATGGCAACACAGTGATAGCCACTCATAAATGTCTCTATAACATATTCACGAAATATCTCTATTTCCCCATGGTAACACAGTGATAGCCACCCATAAAGGTCTCTGTACACGTTAACATTATTCACGAAATATCTCTATTTCCCCATGGCAACACAGTGTTAGGCCACTCATAATATGACTTACAACTCACCGTGTTGCCATGGGGAAATAGTGATATTTTGTGAATAATGTTAACGTGTACCGATACCTTTAGATTACTTGCATATCACTATGTTGCCATGGGGAAAGAGTGAAACATGTTCACGTGTACAGAGACCTTAAGCACTCAAGAGAAGATAACACCATTTGCAATATTTGGTTCTATGGTTTCTGTTCAGACGAGTTCTTGGCCCAGTCACTTTAAAGCAATTCTTTTGTTATCTATGCTGATAATGCTTCTACGTATCTTATTTTCATGCGCGCGTTTTATTTGATTATTTTTCAATGATTGTTTTATTCCCAGGCTTAATCGTCTAAGGTATTAACCCCCAATCTCGCGAAAAGATTATAGGTTCCTTTCATTGTTAATTTGTCCTTTCATGATCAGACTTAAGATGCTTTTCTTTAAATCTTCCATATTTATGTAATGTAAGAATATAACGTGTGTACAATTTTCACTTTCTTCACTTCGCTTATATTGTTTCTCCTTTCACCCGCCCTTTTTATTTTAGTTAAAGTTTACATTTTTTATTGCGATTTTGTTGTGTTAATGCGTGCTGTTTTGTCTTATTGTATGTCGTCAACAACAGGTGACACTTTTCAGACTGAGAACAGGACACTGCCGACTCCTGTCACCCCTTCACAGGATCAACCTGACACACACCAGTGAGTGTCCTTGAATTATACTGGAATCCAATCCCCAGAGCACATCCTTCACGAATGCCCATCTTACCACGACAGCAGATGAATATTAGATGTCAAACCTGTCCAGAAGGGATGGAGCTCCAACAGAAGCTCCACAGAGGTGCTGAAAAAGACAGCAGACTTCGCCCTCACCACCGGATTGGAAATTTGAACATGGCCCGGGAACGCAGAAGAAGAAGAAGAAGAAAAAGAAAGAAGAAGAAAAAGAAGTCTGATCTTATTTCACAGAGTGGGCCAGACCAAAACAAATAGCATTCAATAATGAATGTCAGATCATGGTCAGAGGCATGGATCAATTTTGCCTTTTAAACCTTCTTTTGTAGATCGCCAGTTTGGGTGAAATCACTTTTATCAACACTTCGATTTCATCTTCTGCCGCCACTCTTGATCTTAGGTCAACCATTCTTCGCAATGTTTACCCTTTCACCGCCAATGTCGCATCTATGCACCACAATGGTTTAACACCCATGTCACTAAAAGGCATCAAATCAGGGCCTGTTATCCAAAGACCCTATTTTCTTAATTTTGGGAGGTAAGGATAGGCCATGTCACAGAGGAATTACCAATATCGCAG
>CM065681.1:39924740-39929740 GCA_017654935.2 Phymorhynchus buccinoides | reverse complement strand
TTAAATCGTAAACCTCTCAACTAAGCACACGTAACAAAACTACCCCCACACGACTGTATAATTCTTAACTTTTCCAGTGAAAGATAGAATGAAACGACAGTTTTGAAATAAAGTAAATAATACATAAACATGTGTAAAGGCGAACTGTACTTTAGCTTGGACGAAGATAAAAGAACGTTGGTTTTTGCGTTTCAGTGAAGAAGAGGTCTTCGAAAGATTGTATACTAATAATGGGCAATAAACGAGTCAAAATGATTTGTGTTTTACAAAAGAAGAAGAAGAAGAAGAAGAAGTATGATTTGGGTTCAGAATAAGACATATTGAAGGCCTATCTACATCTATGCCCCCCGAACAAACCCAACAACGCAACCAACAACACACACACACACACACACACACACACACACACACACACACACACACACACACACACAACACACAAACAAACAAACAAAAAAAAAAAACCCCAACAACACACACACACACACACACTAGCAAGGAAACAATAAACAAGGTTGATGAAATTCTGCTTAATGTCCTGCGGTCTTGAACAGACACTTATGGGACATTAGTAAATATAAAGATGGTGGGAACGATCCTGGAGGCAATGCCCGGAGGCAGTACAACACCAGGAAAGTCCCGATTTGCTTTAGCAATACAGATGTGTTGCAATAAACAAGGAAACAAAAGATAGTATTCCATGCAAAATAGAAATGCGAGTTAATTTTTGTTGTTGAGCTTTACATAAACAACATTAACAAAAATAACTCACGTTTCAGTTAATAAAAGCAGATAATAATAATAATAATAATAATAATAATAATAAACAATCACGTACATGAACTGTACTCTCTCTCTTTCTCTCAAGAAGAAGAAGAAGAAGAAGAAAGTATGTAGGAATATGAATTGTTCGGAAATAATTAAGGGGAGTAATTTCATGGTGTGTGGGAGTGATCTTGCCTAATTCAATCGGTCGAACAGGGGAAGTTACTATGCCATCAGGCAGATCTCCAGCTCTCGCCTCGTGTGTTTGAGTAGACATACAACACTTATTCTAAAATTGATGTCATATATACTTTTAAACGCAGTCTCCATCTGTTCAATCAATTGTGCAATTATGACGTTAATTTAAGGAGCACGGTATAAGCTTCTAGCTTGTTGTTGCTCTAATTGTCTTTTTGTTTGATCGTTTCCGAGTGAGTGAATAAAGATTTGTTTAAACCATATATACTTTTACGTCACAGTTTGCAAGTTTGTGGCTATTGGACACCCCTCATTTTTCTAAAGAAATGTTTGCGAGTCGCTGACTCGCATCCTGCGGTTTCAAGCTTCGACGCCATGGTCGCTATGGTTTTAGACCGAGTAAGTCGAGGTAATCAACTCTAATTTTCACGAAGTGCTCTCCCCTAGTTTTTTACCCCTCCGAAAATCGTCTATTGGAAACAGACAAAAAAATCAACGCGACAATCCAACGGTTGTAATATGTGTTCACCAGACTTAGCTGAAGTTGACCGTTTATCTTAGAAATGAGAAGTGTTCACTTCAACTTTAAGAGAGAATTGTGAGGCAGTCTGACTGGCAAGAGCTGAACAGTAAACATCATAACAACGATTATGTGCGGTTCTTAAAGCAATTTGCCTTTGGTTCGGGTACTTTCTGTTTCTGTTTCTGTCTGGATACGTCGCAGACGCCACTTCTGACGATAAATCGCGACGGAACTTGGAGTCAAAGCTGGGCCTACTTACCAATGCACGAACATTTGATACAGTAAGTTGAACAGCTGATATTGTTGTTAGTTGTCGCACGCGTGTGTGCGTACGTACGTGCGTGTGCATGTGTTTGTGTGTAACATTTGTCTCCGCTGATTTGTGTGTCTGTCGTAATCTTCCCTTTGTCTTTCGCTGTCTTTATCTCTGTTTTTATCATATCATATCATATAGCGACTGATGGGCTGTGAAGCCGTTTGCCTGCTATTTTCTTTGCAAATTTTTGAATGATTGCAAAGTTTATTTGACAGCACGACATGCTATCTTCTTTCTTCTTCCTTGCTGTGCGTGGCCACAATCATCACGTTGATTATTTTGCCACGGAACCGGGGAGGCTCCGGACGAAAGGGCCTCAAGTAGGCCAGAGAATAAATTGTTGAGAGAGAGAGAGAGAGAGAGAGAGAGAGAGAGAGAGAGAGAGAGAGAGATGGTTAGAGAGAGAGACCCCAGAGATGGGACCAAGTTGGTTGTCAGATGGTTAGTCCGTTGACCCCAGAATGGGACCAACGGGGCTCCCAGACCCTGGCTGTGAAACACTCTGTTTTTTTGCTTCCACTGCTGCTGTTGGTAGTTCATTCCACTCCTTTATTGTTCTGGGGGAAAATGCGCTCTGGCGATATTGAGTTCGGCACTGGGGGACAAGGAGCTGTTGGGGGTGACCTCTACGTTGTTGTTGTGACTGAGGTACCAGCTTGCTCCTGCTGATGCTCACCATGCCACTGCTATGGATAGGTTTCCAATCTGCATACTAAATGTTTAAATTTGTATGGAAGCAATGAACTTCCCAATGTCTATCTATCAAGATTGTTTTTAAAACTATTGAGTGTTCCTGTGGTTACAATATTGTTTGGTAGAGAATTGCAGTTGTTAATAACTCTGTTAGTTAAAGAAGTGTGCATAAAGATTAGTCTTAACGAATGGTTTATCAAGTTTCATGGAGTGACCTCTGGTCATAGAATTATTGAGGGAAAACAGAGTGTGAGTAGTTTTAGAATCATAACAGCCATGTAAGATCTTATATGTCTCAATCATATCACCTCTTGCTCTTCTATACTCGAGACTAGGTAATTTAAGAATTTGTAACCTCTCTTCATAGCTTAGCTCACTATAAGACCTACAATTACTTTGGTAAATATCCTCTGTACATGTTCAATAGCTACAATATGTTTTCTTACTGATGAAGACCACACTGCGTTCCCATACTCAAAGATTGGCCTCACTAATGATTTAAAAAGTGGTACCATCATAATCTTTTGATTTGAATTGTATAAAGTGAGAGATCATCCCAGAGATTTTATTAGTTTTTTTAATAGATTCATTTATGTGATTTTCAAATGTTAAGTTATCAACTAAAACACCAAAATCCTGTTCTACATCAGAGGGTTGCAGGTCACAGCCATCAATGTTATATTCAAATGTATGATTATTTTTACCCATGTGTAAAACCTTGCACTTGCCTCCATTAAACTTTATCTGCCATTCCTTAATCCACCCAAGTAGCTTGTCTATGCAATCTTGAAGATGTAACTTGTCTTCCTCTTTGAGAACACCTCGGTAAGCTTTCGTATCATCAGCAAATATTTTCACATAGCAATCCACGATATCTGGCATATCATGTATAAAGTAAATACAAAGAGTGGGTCCCAAAACGCAACCCTGTGGAACACCACTAGTAACACCGGCATTTTCAGATTTCTCTTCACCAATGCTGACATACTGCGTTCTATCTGTTATGAAATCTTTAATCCATTCCAGTAATTTGCCCTCCAGTAATTTCTGTATAAGTCTTAAGTGAGGGACCCTTTAAACGCCTTCTGTAGGTCTAGGTACACCACATCGACAGGTATATTATCATTCAAAATGTTAAGTAGTTGAGTAGTACAAGACCTAACTGAAGTAAATCCAAACTGACAATCAGATAGTAGGTTATTTGATATTAGGTGATTATTTAAGGCATCTCACATAGTTTACAAACAATCGAAGTAAGGCTGACTGGCCTATGATTAATTGGTTGCATTTTTGTTTAGCCAATCAAAAATCTCAATCTTTTTGTTTTGTTTTGAAAAATGTACACTCAGACAAAGAAAGTTGGTACGGTAATGTAAGAAATTTGATTACGCCGGCGCCACACACGCGTAAAATCGTATGGGGATGCGATGCGATTGTGTCACGTGAGTCACGATTCACGTGAAATACTTCTGTCTAAAAACAATTCTGCCATTTGGGCTCACTATTCTCCAAGTAAATCCAATACATGAATTGTACGTGAATCATGACTCACATCGTCGAAATCGCATCGCATTCAGATCGAACCGTATGTGTGTAACAAACAGGCCCTTTACAGTTCTTGGTACCGTATTGATGGGGGCGTCTTAAACCGTTAACACGGGTAGTTACAAGCAGAATAGCATGAACAGCCAATCCTATAGGTAGTTTCTTCTAATTTCGTGTGTTACTACCTGTGTGAACTGTTTCAGACGCACTCTTGATTACTGTGCCTTGTGATAAGGCATTTAGCTTTCACCTAGATCTGGTATTGTTTCCCCCCCCCCATTGTTCTTCTTTCATTTAGCAGCCACCATCATCTTTTTGATGTTATTTTCCTGTACGTGGTTGTTTTTTTTCATTTTGATTTTCTTTTTTCTTTCCTAACCTTTTCTTAAAATTCTACTTTTTAAAGACCCACCAGGTCACGTGTCAAAATCACGGGTTTCACACGTTTTCCCTCTTATAGCTGGTAAGAAATCTTGTTTTGACCAGGTTTGACTCCCATATAAATGTCCCCAAATTGAAAACGAAACATCATTTTAAAGAGCAGCCTCAGTTTGAAGCTGGGGAATTTTGTATGTGGGTCACAACAACCCAGAAAAAAACCAAGAGACTTAATCGTGGTGCGTCAGTGTGTCTTTAAAGACACACTGAGCCAGCACGAATAAGTCCCTTGTTGTTTTTTGGTCGGTTTGGCCCATATACAGACTTAACTCGTATGCGATCGAGGCTGCTCTTTAAAGTGATGTCTCGTTTTCGCGTGCATGAGGAAATTTGCATGGGAGCCACACTTGGTCAAAATAAGATTTCTTACCAGCTATAAGAGGGAAAGCGCGTGAAAACCGTGATTTGGACACGTGACGTAGGGGAAGACGGGGTAAAAAGCGCATGGGCGGGTAAGAAGCCCACCCCAATTATCTCATGAAATAAAGAACATTTCAGTCAAATTTGCCCATGAGACGAATG
>CM065681.1:39894740-39919740 GCA_017654935.2 Phymorhynchus buccinoides | reverse complement strand
TTCCATTTTGCCCCTGATTATCACTAAAGGTCCTTAATAGTACCAAATTACAGATTAATGAATAAGAAAAATCCACATAAAACCTTGTCTTCTTTGAATGTTCCACATAAAACCTTGTCTTCTTTGAATGTTTAAAAAGAAATTTGTTTTTGGATTTTAAATATTCCTTCTGTTTTAAGACATATTATAATGTGGCATGTAATATGGTTGTTGCAGTAATCATCCCCTGACGAAGCGGGCGCAAAGTCTGCGAAAATTTGGGATAAATAAAACCCCATAAAAAAGCACTCGAACTCCTTGTTTTTAATTTCTCTCTCTCTCTCTCTCTCAATATATATATATATAGTTTGCTTTGATAAAACTTTTCTGTGTCCATGTCTTATTTGTGAACCTCAGAAACAAAACCAGTTAACGTTAACTTTGAGTAATGTTCCGTGTTCCAAAAAATAAAATAATAATAATAATTATATAAATTGTGCTGATTTACTTTTTCTCCCAATGGGGAGGGACAGTGCCTTATGCAAAGACAGCTGTTTCGTTAAGAGAAGGTCTCATCAGTTTGCATGATCGGCCTGCAATTTGACTGTCCAGTGGATGCCAACCTGAGCAAAAAAAGACATTCTACAAGAGAATGGTGTCTTTTTGCATTAAATGAAAATCCATAATACCAGGGTGTCGGATGTGAAATGAGAGAAAAAATCTTATGTAAAATGAACAGACGTAAGAAGTTCAAAAAGTTCAAAACAGACACACGACACAAAGGGCCGACAAAGGAGATGATATCTAAATAACGCAACCAATAGTTGTCGACCTCCCTCTGTGAAGAGAACGCTGGCATACCAGGACTTTATTCGCGCCTTTGAAAACTCCATAAATTGATTAGGCGGATCCAATGAATTGTCTAGTTTCTGTCACGCAAATATACATATCTGAATCTAAAATACCGAACAAATCCAACGTACCCTTTATAAACCTTGATATAACCTGCAACGTACACACCAAAAAAAAGGTAGGAATACCAGTAAAAAAGACTTGAGAAATGTCGTTATCTGAAGTATTGCAGCGGGGAAAACAGAAAAGACTCAATGGAACACGGACAAAAAGCGGGACTATTTGTCTTGATTAATTTTGCTGGCTCGACTTTCTTGCACGTAACACAGAGCAGCATTATTTATAGGTATATTTAGAATTCTTTCTTATAGCAAGGGGACAGCATTTCCTTGTCAACATGTCATAAATTATTATCCTCGTCTCACTTCTTCCTTCTAGCGCACTAGACAAGAATTTCTTAGAATTTAGCAAACTGAGATAAAGGTTGTGCTGGGCGTTTCTTTCTTTTGTTTCTTCTTAGGATTTCACTTCTTCATGGCTCTCCCAGGGTGTCTTCTTCATTTTCTTCCTATTCTTCCTAAAACGAGACAAGATTTATAGAAGCAAAAAGTAAAACAGACACACGCACAAAACCGACAAAGGAGATTCGATCTAAATCTTCTTCGTCGACCTCCCTCTGGAAGAGAACGCTGACTTACCAGGCTTTATTCGCGCCTTTGAAAACTCCATAAATTGATTAGGCGGATCCAATGAATTGCTAGTTTCTGTCACGCAAATCATGTGCAAATCTAATATACCGACCCACCAACATGCCCTTGATAAACCTTGATATAACCTGCAACGACACACCAAAAAAAACCCGGAATACAGAAGGGTTGAGAAATGTCGTTATCTGAAGTATTGCAGCGGGGAAAACAGAAAAGACTCCATGGATACGGACAAAAAGCGGGACTATTTGTCTTGATTCATTTTGCTGGCTCGACTTTCTTGCACGTAACACAGAGCAGCATTAGGGGAAGACGGGGTAAAAAAGCGCATGGGGCGGGTAAGAAGCCCACCCCAATTATCTCATGAAATAAAGAAAATTTCAGTCCAAATTTGCCCATGAGACGAATGCTAGACATTAACGCTCGTCTCATGGGCAAAATGAGACTGAATTTTGCTTCATTTCATGAGATAATTGGGGTGGGCTTCTTACCCGCCCATGCGCTTTTTACCCCGTCTTCCCCTATTTGAGGTAATTTAGAATTCTTTCTTTAGCAAGGGGACAGCATTTCCTTGTCAACATGTCATAAATTATTATCCTCGTCTCACTTCTTCCTTCTAGCGCGAGACAAGAATTTGTTAGAATTTAGCAATGAGCATTGTCGTTTCTTTCTTCTGTTTCTTCTTACTTTCACTTCTTCTCCCTCTCCTCCTCCACCATCTTCTTCATTTTCTTCCTATTCTTCCTAAAACGAGACAAGATTTATAGCATTTAACAACGAACATGTAGTTTCTTTCTTCTTCGTATTCATCTTTCGCTTCAAGACTTCATTATCGTCATTCAAAAGTGAAATTAAGGCGTTGACTATTTAATTTTCATCCATTTACATAATGAAACACATGCATTCAATAATAGTAGAAGATAAAGGCAAGACGAAAAACGCAATGAACCAGGACTGTGACAAATGCCGCGGTGTACTGCACTACATAGGGGGGGGGGGGGTGTCCGTATTAGATAATGGCCTTTATCATGACTGCGATTAATTATTCAAGAAAGATAATTAGCTCAAAAGGTTAATAAAATACAGCTTAATGTTTGAAAGAAAGTCAAGTGTGAAAATACTTTGAGAGCCGAGACATGTAGGGGGGGGGGGCACATCTTGACCTTTACCTTTTTATACGTATGACTAGGTTCAAATGGCCTACTCGCAGCTGCATTTTCAAAAAAGAAATGCGTGACTATGGATGCATGCGTGCGTATGTACGTGCGTGCGTACAGGCATGTGTGTGTAGATGTGTGCGAGTGTGTCTGCATGTGTATATATATAGGGTACGCGCGCGCGTGTGCGTATGCGTGTCTGTGTGCATGTGCGTATCTGGGAGAGAGAGAGAGAGAGAGAGAGAGAGAGAGAGAGAGAGAGAGAGAGAGAGAGAGAGAGAGAGAGAGAGAGAGAGAGAGAGAGAGAGAGAGAGAGAGAGAGAGAGAGAGAGAGAGTTCCTTGTTTGGCTATTTGCATGAATTGTTATTCGTGTTTTATTTCTTTTATTATTTGTTTTTTTTTTCTCGTTACGTTTTATTTCTATTATTTAAATGGGCGGGTTTGTAAAAAAAAGGCCTTCAACGTGCCTTATTCTGTACCCATTAAAAAGTTCAATCAATCAATCTATCAATCAATCTTCTTCTTCCTACAGCGAGACAAGATTTCTAGAATGTACCAATGAACATAATTGCTTCTTTCTTCTTCTTCCTCCTCCTCTTTCTCCACCTCCTCTTTCTTCTTCTTCTTCTTCTTCTTCTTCTTCTTCTTCTTCTTCTTCTTCTTCTTCTTCTTCTTCTTCTTCTTCTTCTTCTTCTTCTTCTTCTTCTTCAAGCGAAACAAGATTTCTGGAATTCAACAATGAGCACGTCGTCTCATTTTGTGTGTTTTTCGTCAGCAACCTGATCTGAAATTACAACTGGTTTAGAAGATCTCTGTGAATAGAAGGCACGCTGAGGATGAATTAGAGGCAGTCAAATATCGTGTCATATTGGCATCCTTTGCCTCTCGTCTTCCTTTACTTGGTTTCTTTGTTTGCTTGTTGGACTTTTTTGTGTGCTAAATTAATTTTCTCTTCCTACCGCGCTCGTCACCTTCTGCAGTTTACCGCGGCCCCTCTCGCTCTTACGCACACGCGCGTCTCGTCAAATAAATACCCCCTTCCCCCACACCACCCCACCCCCTCTCTCTCTCTGTTCTCTCTCTCTCTTCTCTCTCTCTCTCTCTCTCTCTCTCTCTCTCTCTCTCTCTCTCTCTCTCTCTCTCTCTCTCTCTCTCTCTCTCTCTCTCTCTCTCTCAGAGCAGGGTGTAAAAAAGTATGTATACTTATTACCATGTATGCATACGATTTCGTTCGTTCGTTCGTTCGTTCGTTCGTTCTCTCTCTCTCTCTCTCTCTCTCTCTCTCTCTCTCTCTCTCTCTCTCTCTCTCTCTCTCCCTCTCTCTCTCTCATCTCTCTCTCTCTCTCTCTCTCTCTCTCTCTCTCTCTCTCTCTCTCTCTCTCTCTCTCTCTCATATTCGAGTTCTCTCTCTCTCTCTCTCTCTCTCTCTCTCTCTCTCTCTCTCTCTCTCTCTCTCTCTCTCTCTCTCTCTCTCGCATTTTTTGATACATCCCCTCAATAATAAAAAACGGTTCGTTCTCTCTCTCTCTCTCTCTCTCTCTCTCTCTCTCTCTCTCTCTCTCTCTCTCTCTCTCTCTCTCTCTCTCTCTCTCTCTCTCTCTCTCTCTCTCTGAATGTGCAAAGCAAAAAGCCACCACAGGTCCGGCCGTGTTTGTCGGAATGAGTGCATCATCTCTGCTTCTGTCCCTGTCGTCTGTCTGTCTGTCTGCCTGCCTATCTGTCTGTCTCTGTCTCTCTCGCTCTCTGTCCCTCAGTCTATTTCTCTCTTGCACGCGATTGCACGTGCCCGATGCAGTGGGACAGGGGGATTAAGACCCAGTCAGAAAGTCTGAAGGTTGGAGCTAACGTGCGTAAGTGTCTAAGAATCTGCCATGCACAAGTCCTCTGATACCCCCCCCCCCCCTCCCATATGCTTTCTCTGCTTTCTTTCCCCCCATACATCTCTCTCTCTCTCTCTCTCTCTCTCTCTCTCTCTCTCTCTCTCTCTCTCTCTCTCTCTCTCTCTGTCTCTCTCTCTCTCTCTCTCTCTCTCTCTCTCTCTCTCTCTCTCTCTCTCTCTCTCTCTCTCTCTCTCTCTCTCTCTCATTATTAGGACTCCATGATTTGAAGTATCTCAACAAATTCAAAATGAGGGTAATGCAAACGGTGGCAATTTTGTTGGGTTTCATTTTATTACTATTATGTTTTTTTAGCATTGTTTTGAGTTCTGTTAGGACATGAAGCATGTACTGTAATACAATTACATTTGACTCATTTTTGTTGTTGTTATTCATGTTTTTGCATTTTATTATTTCAAAAACAATATACAACACAAATTAAGCGAAAACAATATATATATCTCCCCCCCTCCCCCCCCCCCTCTCCTCCCTTTGATACAATCCCCGTTTCTCTCTCTCTCTCTCTCTCTCTCTCTCATCTCTCTCTCTCTCTCTCTCTCTCTCTCTCTCTCTCTCTCTCTCTCTCTCTCTCTCTCTCTCTCTCTCTCTCTCTCCCTCTCTTAATAATGAGTATAGTTAATAATAATAGGTAATTGATGTGTTACAATATAGTGTTTTTTTGCATGCTTTATATTACTTTGTATGTGTTTATTTTCGTTTTCCATTTTCTACTTTTATATATGTATTCTGTCCAGAGGGCTGGATGTAAAAAAAGCATGTTATTGCTTACTCTATTACCCTCTATAAATAAAAATTCAATCAATAATCAATCGTGTATCTATCTCTCTCTCTCTCTCTCTCTCTCCTCTCTCTCTCTCTCTCTCTCTCCTCTCTCTTTCTCTCTCTCTCTCTCCCCCCCCCCCCCAATGGGAGTGTGTATGTATGTGTGTGGGGGGTGGGGGTGGGGGTGGTGGGGGTTGGGGGTGCAGGTACCTGCGCGCATGCGCGATTTTGGATGTCTTATGTATTCTGTGTGAATATGCAACATAGATTTATTATCAGGTTTATATAGTTTGCTTTGTGTTTATTGCGTTATTGGTATGGTTTCCCTTTATTCCCCTTATTATCTAAAAATGATATCCCAATGTTAATCTGCCCCTTATTGTATTGTATTTGTTCGGATTGGGCCGGAGGCCAGTGTTATTATGTGCATGCATTTGCGTTTTGCGTGAATGTGGTGATACGAGCTGGTTTGGCTTTCGTCATGAAATATTTGAGTCATATTTGAGTCACTGAGTCTCTCTCTCTCTCACCCCCACCCCCACCCACAGAGTATGATAGAGAGAAGGAAAACACATGCATCACTCAGCAAAAGCAATCGGGGTTCCCCGTCCCTCCCTCCTCCTCCCCCCCTCCCTCCCCCCCCCCCTCCCCACCCCCCTCCCACTCCCATACATATCGGTGGCCTGTCGACAAATATGGTAAATATATGAACTAGAAATATGGCTTACAAACACATAATTCGATTATTGAATAAGAGTTAAATATGATTGCCATCGTGCACAAAAAGATATCTTGAGACATAGTAAAACAAGAAATGCATTTTCAGATATCTTTTTTCAGGTATGGAATAAAATGTTGAAAATTAGGGCGCTTTCTTTCACTGATTTTCGGTATTGGGCTAAAAGTTTAGTCCGCCTTGTCGGAATAGCAGCTTCCCCCCTCTGCTATCTGGTATTCGTAGTCGGATACGACGGCCTGGCATGCAACACAATGCAATTGACGGCATTGAGGGGGAGGAGGACTAAAGCAAAAAACAGACAACCCACTTTTTGTTCTCCTTCACATTTTGTGATGTATTGACAACGCTGTATCAATTTAAATCCAAGAAACGAACTTTTCTTTATATGATTGCACGCACACCCACACGATCTCCAACCCCTCTCTCTCTCTCTCTGTCTCTCTCTGTCTCTGTCTCTGTCTCTCTCTCTCTCTCTCTCTCTCTCTCTCTCTCTCTCTCTCTCTCTCTCTCTCTCTCTCCCCTCTCTCTCTCTCTCTCTCTCTTCTCTCTCTCTCTCTCTCTGTGTCTCTCTCTCTCTCTCTCTCTCTCTCTCTCTCTCTCTCTCTCTCTCCCTCTTCTCTCTCTCGCTCTCTTTCTCTCTCTCTCTGTCTCTGTCTCTCTGTCTCTGTCTCTCTCTCTGTCTGTCTGTCTGCCTCTCTCTCTCTCTCTCTCTCTCTCTCTCTCTCTCTCTCTCTCTCTCTCTCTCTCTCTCTCTCTCTCTCTCTCTCTCTCTCTCTCTCTCTCTCTCTCTCTCGCGCGCGCGCGCGTGTGTGTATGCATTGCCACAATATAGCAAAATGAAGCCCCAAAACCCCCAAAACAAAAACAAAAGCCTGAGACAAATCGAAGCGTTAAAATGATGTGCCAAAGCATAAGATATAAACAAGATATACACAGAACAACATGATAGAACATAAGCGCAATAGACAATTTTCGGAGAAAAAAAAAGGGGAGAGCACTTCGTGAAAATTGGAGTTGTTTACCTCGATAACTCGGTCAAATGCTATAGCAACAATGGCGTCGAAGCTTGAAACCGCAGGATGCGAGTCAGCGATTTGCAATGCGCAAACATTTTTTAAAAGAAACATGAGGGATGGCCAGTGGCCACAACCTGGTAGAAATGGCAAAATGTGACGTAAAAATATAAATGACATCAATATTAGAATGACGCACGGTGTTCTAAGTGTTGTATGTCTACTCAAACACACGAGACGAGAGCTGGGGATCTACCTGGTGGTAGAGTAACTTCCCTTCATTGATCGATTGAATTAGGCAAGGTCACTCCCACACACCGTGAAATTACCCCCCTTAATTATTTCCGAACAATTCCTATTGTAAACTCCCACAAATGTCCTACCACGAATGAACATAATTATTTGTCATTTTCTTAGAATAATTTTTGACAAGCTTTCTTCTGTAACAAGAATTTCCCTTTAAGGGGTTAGCTTGGGGCTGGTAAATGAAAAGAAGATTAAAAGGATGAAGCTAGGCTTTGGAGAAATCCCTGAAGAATTGGATGATGAATGTTTGAAATGGTTGTTAAGAGAACGATCAATAGTGTGTGCGTGCGTGTGTGTGTGTGTGTGTGTGTGTGTGTGTGTGTGTGTGTGTGTGTGTGTGTGTGTGTGTGTGTGTGTGTGTGTGTGTGTGTGTGTGTGTGTGTGTGTGTGAGAGAGAGAGATAGAGTTAGAGAGAGAGAGAGAGAGAGTTAGAGAGAGAGAGTAGAGAGAGAGAGAGAGAGAGAGAGAGAGAGAGAGAGAGAGAGAGAGAGAGAGAGAGATGCAATATAGAGGTCTAATGAAATATTTGCTTCCTTTGACGCAAGCGCAAAACCGTTCTAACAGAAAAACTAGCAGAATATCCAAAAACAATAGATTATTGTACAAACCAAATGATTATGTACTTGTAGAGTAGCTAAAGGGAGAAGAAAATATCTAAACAAGAACATTACGTGTAATAAAAACAAAGGAACAAATAAAAATATAAAAAAAGAAAGAAAACTAATATCTCAAAAAAGACGTGTAAGACCATTTTTGGCTCACTCGTGTGAACGAAGTTAGCACGAAGTGAGTATATAGTATGATAGTTGTTCGGTTGTTTGGAATTCTCTTCCTGACCATACCCGTAACCAGTCCACTCTTCCTTCCTTCAAGTCCCAACTAAAGACCCACTTCTTCAGGAAAGCTTTCTCTCTTGTTTTCCAGCTCATTGAAGACGTTGAGTATGAGGTTAACGCGTGCGCGCGTGTGTGTATGGGGTGGGGGTGGGGAGTAGGGGGGCAGGGGTGGGGATGGGTGGGGGGGGGGGGGGGCAAAGTGGGGGGATGGTTGGGGTGGTGGTGTTGAAGGGAGGTGGGTGTTAGTGTGTTGTGTTATGATTATATGCAATGCATTCTCTAATATGTATTCATTTTCATAGAGATGTATGGTGAGGATGCGTGGGCCAGTTTGTTAGAAATGTTTGTACGAATGGTGAGTGAAAAGCGCATTGAGTTGCTTTGCAAGATTATGCGCTATATAAACATTATTAATTATTTATTATTTATTTATTTGTGTGTGTGTGTGTGTGTGTGTGTGTGTGTGTGTGTGTGTGTGTGTGTGTGTGTGTGTGTGTGTGTGTCTGGGTGTGTGTCTGTGTATGTGTGTGTTGCGTCCGTGGTCTAATCTCCAAACTTTAACATTGGCATTTTCTCGGGAAATAGAAGGCGTACGTTGTTCAAACTTTGCACACGTACATATAGATGTCTATGCAAGCTTTCAAACAATAATGATTTGAATAATTAAATACTTAAAACAATACCGTAAACAGATAACAAACAAATAACATTCTAGATTAGTGGGTTAGAGAATATTCGACAGGGAACACGCGTTCATAAACTCATCAACACTGAAAGCCTCGATAGCTCATTGGTAGAGTGTCTGTCTGTCATGCCAATGGTTCCGGGCCCGATTCTCGGCACGGGCACTTTTAAAAAAAAAAAATGTTGTTGTTGTTGTATCCATTAACGATAGTTTCATTTGCACTTTAAAATTGTATTGGCAATCCTTTGTTTGTTGTTGTCCCACATGTTCTTGTTCGAGTGAGCCTTGAAGGCTTTGCCTCTTGTTTTAGTATTTTATAGACTAACTCTGATATTAGAAACTTCGCGGAGAATGGGTCTTAATGAAGATGCATTACAATTGCCATCCACACTATTGCCAATATTTGGCCATTCAGTCTTTTCATGGAATTAGCTTTCGATGTGGAATTGGAAAAAAAGAGGCTTTTGAGCGAATCCCGAAGAACGGAATCGGTTGACATTCAACGAACGCGCAATCAATAATAACTCTCTCTCTCTCTCTCTCTCTCTCTCTCTCTCTCTCTCTCTCTCTCTCTCTCTCTCTCTCTCTCTCTCTCTCTCTCTCTCTCTCTCTCTCTCTCTCTCTCTCTCTCTCTCTCTCTCTCTCTCTCTCTCTCTCTCTCTCTCTCTCTCTCTCTCTCTCTCTCTCTGTCTCTGTCTCTCTCTCTCTCTCTCTCTCTCTCTCTCTCTCTCTCTCTCTCTCTCTCTCTCTCTCTCTCTCTCCTCTCTCTCTCTCTCTCTCTGTATTGTATTAGTTATGTCATTGCATGCTTAGAACCAAGGACAGAATGGAAGACTAGGCCCAGCCTAAATTCTTATCCTTGTAAAATAAAGTATCTGAAGTCTCTCTCTGTCTCTCTCTCTCTCTCTCTCTCTCTCTCTCTCTCTCTCTCTCTCTCTCTCTCTCTCTCTCTCTCTCTCTCTCTCTCTCTCTCTCTCTCTCTCTCTCTCTCTCTCTTGTGTCTGTGTTCGCGTGTTCTGTATGTGTGTGTGTGTGTGTGTGTGTGTGTGTGTGTGTGTGTGTGTGTGTGTGTGTGTGTGTGTGTGTGTGTGTGTGTGTGTTGCGCGCGCCGTGTATCTTTCTGTGTGTGTGCGCGTGTGTATCTGTGTGTGTGTGTGTGTGTGTGTGTGTGCGCGCGCGTGTATCTGTGTGTGCGTGTGTGTGTGTGTGTGTGTGTGTGTGTGTGTGTGTGCGTGCGCGCGTGCGAGGTCCCGCGCGTTTCTGTGCTCACGTTGAAGAATGTATATGCATGCACATGTGGGCGCTTGCGTGCGCGGGTATATTTGGTCCCAATGCCTCTGTTACCCCCCTCCCCCTCTACCGATCCTTCCCCACCCCCGTCTCCCTTGCCATTATCCATCATTACTCCCTGGCAGCCTTTGCTTTGGCTGTCCTTATGATGCGATGTGATATACGTCAAAGACAGACTGTCAGTCAGCCAGTGAAGGAAGAGTCACGCGAAGTTGAGTTGATTATGGACACTGATCGAATGCTCCAGAAACCCACAAGCACAAAGGAGAAGAAAAAACAACAACAACACCACAGCAACAACATACAAAAAATGAACCAAAAAGAACCGGTGTTACGTGATGATGCTGATTGATGTTAGCAAAAGGAAAAAAAAAGAAGAAAAGGGGAAGAGGAAGAAGAGGAGGAGGAAAAGAAGAAGAAGAAAGAAGAAGAAGAAGAGGAGGAGGAGGAGGAGGAGAGAGGAGAGAAGAGGAGAGGAGGAGGAGGAGGAGGGAGGAGGAAAAGGAAGAAGAAGAAGGAGGAAGGAAAGAAGAGGAGGAAGAAGAGGAGGAGGAGGAGGAGGAGAAGAAAAAGAAGAAGAAGAAGAAGAAGAAGGAAAGGAAGGAGAAGAGGAGGAAGAGAAGAGGAGGAGGAGAGGAGGACGAAGGAAGAAGAAGAAGAAGAAGAAGAAGAAGAAGAAGAGAAGAAGAAGAAGAAGAAGGAAGAAGAAAGAAGAAGAAGAAGAATGAGGAAAAGAAGAAGAAGAAGAAGAAGAAGAAAGAAGGAAGAAGAAGACGAAGAAGAAGGAAAAGACGAAGAAGGAAAAGAAGAGGAGAGGAAGAGAAGAACAAGAAGATCGAAATGAAAAGGAGGATGGCCATGACAATCAAGAGGAGAAGGTGACACGAAACAGCCAAACATAATCAAGATATTGATGGTGAACATAAGAGGGAGAAGTTAAAGCAGGAGGAAAAGGAAAACAATTAAAAAAAAGAAGATATAGACGAAGGGAAAAGAACCTGACGATGACAATGGAGTGAAGGATGACATCAGGAGGAATAGAAGAAGATATAGACGAAGAGAAAAGAACCTGACGATGACAATGGAGTGAAGGATGACATCAGAAGGAATAGGAGAAGATAAAGACGAAGAGAGAAAAGAACCTGACGATGACAATGGAGTGAAGGATGACATTAGGAGGAAGAGGAATAGAAGAAGATAAAGACGAAGAGAGAAAAGAACCTGACGATGACAATGGAGTGAAGGATGACATTAGGAGGAATAGAAGAAGATATAGACGAAGAGAAAAGAACCTGACGATGACAATGGAGTGAAGGATGACATTAGGAGGAATAGGAGAAGATAAAGACGAAGAGAGAAAAGAACCTGACGATGACAATGGAGTGAAGGATGACATTAGGAGGAATAGAAGAAGATATAGACGAAGAGAAAAGAACCTGACGATGACAATGGAGTGAAGGATGACATCAGAAGGAATAGGAGAAGATAAAGACGAAGAGAGAAAAGAACCTGATGATGACAATGGAGTGAAGGATGACATTAGGAGGAATAGAAGAAGATATAGACGAAGAGAAAAGAACCTGACGATGACAATGGAGTGAAGGATGACATTAGGAGGAATAGAAGAAGATATAGACGAAGAGAAAAGAACCTGACGATGACAATGGAGTGAAGGATGACATTAGGAGGAATAGAAGAAGACATAGACGAAGAGAAAAGAACCTGACGATGACAATGGAGTGAAAGATGACATTATGAGGAATAGGAGAAAATAAAGACGAAGAGAGAAAATAACCTGATGGACAATGGAGTGAAGGATGACATTAGAAGGAAAATGAATAGGAGGAGAAAAAATCGGAATAGGAATGGAAACTGAAACTAAAACTGAAAAACTTTATTACTCGAGGATTGAGATTTTAGGCCAAGTTTATTTTCTTCCAATCTGTCCTTAGGACGAAAACAAGACTCAGACCAAACACTGATCAGGCATTATATATGTGCGTACCAAATGATGCAAAGGCATTATTAACCCTTTCACCGCCAGCCATCTTTGAGCCCAAAATTTCCATTAAAGCTACTTGGCTACAGAAAAGATTTTGTCTGCAATATTGTTGGATTTCTCTGTGACACATTAAGAATGGGGTCAATCCTTACTGCCCAACTTAAGGAACACAATATCATTGAACAACAGACGCTGATTTCAAGAGGGTTTTTTATGACATGGTTGTTAACCATGCGACATTGGCGGTGGAAGGGCTGAAGCAAACAAAGTTAAAGCAAAGAAGTAACCAAGCAGCTGACAATTATCTTAGATAATAAGCAAACACAGTGAAATTCATGTTGAAAAACAAATGGGTGAAAAGCTACAAGAATTTAGAAACAGCAGTACGAATACGAATGGTCAAATTTCAAATTTAACATTAAAGATAGTTCTCATGATAAAAAACCCCGACATGTAAATATAAAGTGATGACATTAAAGAGAGAGAGAGAGAGAGAGAGAGGACCAGAGAGAGAGAGAGAGAGATGAATGAGAGATAGAGAGAGAGAGAGAGACAGAGAGAGAGAGAGAGAGAGAGAGAAGAGAGAGAGAGAGAGAGAGAGGAGAGAGACGAGAGAGAGAGAGAGAGAGAGAGAGAGTGAGAGAGAGAGAAAAGAAAGAAAGATGAGAGGAAGATAAGAAGAGAGAGAGAAGAGAGACTAGAGAGAGAGAGAGAGAGAGAGAGGAAGAGAAGAGAGAGAGAGAGAGAGAGAGAGAGAGACAGAGAGAGAGAGAGAGAGAGAGAGAGAGAGAGAGAGAGAGAGAGAGAGAGAGAGAGAGAGAGAGAGACAGAGAGAGAGAGAGAGAGAGAGAGAGAGAGACCCAGAGAGAGAGAGAGAGAGAGAGAGAGACGAGAGAGGGACAGAGAGAGAGAGAGAGAGAGAGAAGAGAGAGACAAGAGAGACAGGAGAGAGAGAGAGAGAGAGAGAGAGAGAGAGAGAAGGGACAGAGAAGAGAGAGAGAGCAGCCGTGTGTGTGTGAGAGAGCGAGACAGACAGAGAGGAGAGAGAGACGCAGAGAGCAGGCACACAGAGGTGTGCACGCACGCAGAGAGAGACATAAACAAACACACGTCAGTATGTCAACTAGACTGATTGCTTCTTGCATGTTTAAAACCAATATCATCAATCCGGCCCACGCATAGTGCCTGCGCGCGCCGCACACACAAACATCACACACACACATCTCACTCTCTCTCTCTCCCCGCAACTCGCACGCACTCTCACGCACGCACGCATACAACTCTTCACACATCTCAAACACGCACGCACCTCTCACTCCGCATCTCTCTCGTCACACACATAAACACGCACACACAACGTCAGGTCTCCCCCTCCGATGTCAACTAGACTGATTCTGCTTCTTGCATGTTTAAAACCAATAGTCATCCTAATCCTCGGTCCCACCTCCCTCTTCGTCTACCCTCATCCATATATTCTCAACTCTCAATCCTCCGTGGCATCCCAGCCATCGTTCACCCTCTTTTTCCCTCCTCCTTCTTCTCCTCACCCTCGCAAATCTTCCAATAATTCCCCTTATTGGGATCCTCTCGGCGGCCTCTGCAGGTCGCCTCGCTCTCTCTCGTCTTCTCACGCGAATAACTCCCCCCATCTGACCGCTTCCTGCCTCGCTCGTACTTCGCATATCAATCCAAGTTCCTTGGCCTCGCTCACCGTCTCGTCTCCTCTCCTATCTTATTACCGTCACCTCTATCTCTCGGCCCTAGTGCCCTCACGTCGTGCTCTCATTGCAGTCTCTTCTCTCTCTCTCAGTGCTCGTCCTCCTTCACTCCTTCGGGTTTCTCTCCCTCTCTCTCCTCTCTCTCTCTCGTCTCCTTCTCTCTCTCTCTCTCTCCTCTCTCTCTCCTCTCTCTCTCTCCGCTCTCGTCTCTCTCTCGCGGCTCCACCTCTCTCGCGCCTCTCTCTCTCTCTCTCTCGCGCTCTCTCTCCTCTCATCTCATCTCTCTCTCTCCTCTCCTCTCTCCGCCTCTCTCTCTCGTCCTCCGTCTCTCTCTCTCCTCTCTCTCCTCTCTCTCTCTCTCTCTCTCGTCTCTCTCTCGCCCTCTCCTCTCCCAGTCTCTCTCTCTCTCTCTCATCTCTCTCTCTCTCTCTCGAGTCTCTGTCTCTCTAACTTATATGTATGCTATTTATTGCTTTTTTTCTTCTTCTCTTTTCTATGTATTCCCCTCCCCTTTTCCCTATATGACATGGGCACATGGCCTTGATCATTACATTTTCGTTGATCGTTGACCGTTGATCGTTAGTCTCTCTCTCTCTCTCTCTCTCTCTCTCTCCACATATCAGGTCCTCCTCTCTCTCTCTCTCTCTCTCTCTCTCTCTCTCTCTCTCCTCTCTCTCTTCTCTCTCTCTCTCTCTCTCTCTCTCTCTCTCTCTCTCTCTCTGCCTGTAGTTCTCTATCTGTGTATGTTATTTCATTTTTGTTCCCTATTGTATCATTTCTATCTTATTATGAATGTTTTTACACTTTTCTTTTTATTAAAAATTTGTCTCAATCATTACCCCCCCCCCCCCCCCACCCTCCCTTGCCATAAATGGCTTTTGCTATGTGTGAATTGACTTGAAATTGAAATCTCTCTCTCTGCTCTCTGCTCTCTTTGTCTCTACGTGTGTGGGTCTCTCTGCGTGTTCGCTTGTGTTTGTCTTTCTCCCTCTGTGTCTGTCTGTCTGTCTGTCTGTCTGTCTCTGTGCCTCAGACAGGCCACGTTAGTAGACTGCTGTGATTGTGTACCTACCTAGCCCACCTGTCACGCTAATACCAGTCTTCTTCCATGGGACTTAAAGGGGGCGACCCACACGTCCCACTGCAGTAGTACGACTATCCAACTGTGACGATATTAATATGTGAGGCGTGATTCTGAGAAAATGCTTCCGTTTCAAATTTATCTAATCAACTCTTACTAGCTTCGTTCATAATTATATTCACGCAAAACCCAATTCACGAATGTGATGACATATCGGATATAAGCCTATAAATATAGATATTTAATCAGGTTCGTGTGCAACACATAGTGAAAAGGTCAGACAATTCTCTTTCTAATGATACAACAACCATTCTTGCATATTTTTCTGTTCCAGAGTTACGAGCATTTAAAGTTGGTAGGGTGAGTGTCGGCCATTTTGAGAAAACACTGTCTAACTTATAGCCTAGTTGAAGCAAATGCATTGACCTACTCATTAATAACACTTATAAGACCAGTTAGAGACAATATTAAAGATATAAATATGAAAGATAAGATGTTAGAGAACACAAACATACCCATAACTCAAAATTGACCCAAAAAACTGAGATTTTTGACTTTTTTTTTTTTTTAAGGCACTGTTGTGAGAAACTATCCCAGCGACTTAATGTCCCTTTCGTGGTGCTGGGTCACGTATATCTTTTAGACAGAAATAAAAAGGAAAATAAAACACTCAAACCAGTGGAGTACCAACCACCATTTGTTTTAAATCTGTCGGTTTTACCACCCCCTCATCTCCACCTTTCTAGTTTCGATTTCAATCTTGGTTTGTAGCAGCAACTTCGTCTTCTTCTGCGTTCCCAGGCCAATGGCCATAATGGGTAAAGTACGTATGTGTCCGGTTTTCAGTTTTCCACTGGTCTTACCGCTGCGTACATCCGGCATATTCCGATTTCGGAACAGCTCAAAGGAGAAACAAATATTTGGAAGATGTTTTTGAGAGAAAAAAGGCAGGAGAATGCGCCAATAAGTCAGAAAGATAGCAGATGATAGAAAGCAAAGGGAAAAGGCAGAGTCAAAGAGAGTGGCAGATCAGAGGAAGTTGCAAGCACAGAACTTCCAGAAGGTGGGGAACCATTTTTACAAAAGACCCCCCGGTATCCCCACGGAGAGGTAACAGCAACAACAAAACTTTATTTCTAACTACACAGAGCTTACCTAAAAAAAAAAGAGAACAAAAATCGATAAACTGCAACCTACTTTTTTCTCTATCCTTTTTTTTGTAGTTTTTTTTTCTGTTTCTATTTGCTGATTTGGTTTGTAATAGATTTTTAAAAGAAAGAGAAAAACTTGAATAAAACACCAACAAATTGCAACTTACATTTCAGTTTCTCTTTGTAGTTTAATTCAATTTTGTTTTCAGAACAGGTTAGTTAAGTCAGCCAATGTCCTACACCCCCAAAAAGGAACACTGTGTCTAGAAAAGACGAATGGAATGAATTCAATTCATGTTCCTATGTCTGTCTCTCTGTCTCTGTCTGTCTGCCTGTCATTCTCTGTCTCTCTTGTACCTCTCTGTCTCTCTCTCTGTCTCTGTCTCTCTCTCTTTCTCTATCTATTTCTCTCTCATAAACATAATAAAATACATTCAAGGTGTTGGATAAAGAGTAAACATAATGAAATTAAAAACAAAAACCGAACAAAAGCTACAAATTAGGGAATCAGTTAAAAGGCAAATATCGGAAAAAAATCATAAATGTACACATCATATATACAAATTTATACACTAGCATTGTCCTCTAAAACACACACACACACACACAACACCACACTCTCTCTCTTTCTCTCTCTACTCTCTCTCTCCGCCTCTCCCTCTCTCTATCTCTCTCTCTTCTCTCCTCTCCCCCTCTCTCCCTCTCTCTCTCTCTCTCTCTCTCTCTCTCTCTCTCTCTCTCTGCAGTATTCTGCCAGAAACAGCAAAGGATGACAATTGAATCTTGTCGTAAATAAATATTCGATGGCTTGGAGTCAAAACGGACTATCTTTAGATAGTCCATTGACGTAGTATTGAACTTATTGCGAAAAGTAATAACTTGTATAAAAAAAAAGACTGCAGAAATTAAAAAAAGTATAATCCCCATTTTATATTATTGACAGACTTTTTTTTCAATACAAGTTGTTAGTTTTCGCAATTACTTCGATAATAAATCAAAGATAAAGATCTTTACATAAGATAGTCCGTTTTGACTCTAAGCCATGGAATTATTGTGTGATGTCACAGGTACGGTGAAGAAAACGAGGAAGGAAAACAAGAATATAAAAAACAAGATAGATTAAAACCTGTCAATAGATTACAAACGTCTTATGATCTATATTCTCTATAATAATTATGATTACCCACCTATGTAATTCTCTAGTTCTCTCTCTCCTTCTTTCTCTCTCTACCTTTGTCTGTCTCCACCTCTCTCTTGGCTTTACTCTTTAGGGTTTTCACTCTGTGCAAGGGATAATCAAGTCAAAAGGAATTTTGCCTTCTTAGGTGGCTTAGGTCATGGTGGATGGATTTCTATGGTAAATCGTTAATTTTTATCATTGCTAATTTTATTTCAGTTATATGTTGTTGCCTGTCTGTCGTTTCCGACCATGACTGCCAGATAGCAGAGGGAGCAGCAGCTGCCAGCAGCTCTGCAGCAGAAGCTGCTTATTCCGGGCTGGGGCTCTGCTGGGCTACAAATGTGTTTATAGTGGAGAAGCCTCGCTCAGAGTACGTCCCCACGCTCTCGGCCAAAGGGATTTGAGGAGGAGAGTTGTGGGGAAGGGTCCCCCCAAAGGCCAAACCAGATACCATTGGCTGCAGCACTAGAATCAGTCAGCAAACTATGCTAAGAATCAGTGCGGACGGAAACGAATGCCTCACTATGCGTTTGTTATAGAGAAGTCATAGTCTTCCACGTGTTTGAACCGGACTAAGTTGTACCGTGGTATTGCAATACTGTAGAGAACAGCTCTCATTTACTATTGGCCCTTTCTACAGGCTAGTGGCAACCAATGATAAGACCCATAATGAATAAAAGGCCAAATAGTTATATAGTAGTTGGACACATAGGTAATTATATGAAAGTATGGTATATATATATATATGCAAGCATGATAGTCAATACCTACAAACGGTCCGGTATGATAGTCTTCCCTCCCCCCCCCTTACACCCCCCATTGAACACAATGTGACATTAAAATACTTCTGTGTTCCTGCTTTTGTTGTCATTTCCCTCCCCCCCCCCCTGTTGACTTCACACACTATGTTGACTACACAAGTGATTGCCATTAAAATACTTCTGAAGTGTTCCTTTCAGTTGTCTTTGTCTCAGGTCTATTTGTCTGTCTGTCTCTGTATCTCTGTCTCTGTCTCTCTGTTCGTCGGGTTCTGTCTGTCTGTGGGTGTCCTGGTCTCTCTCTTCTCTCTCTCTCTGTACATCATCTCCCTAGGCTCTAAACCGCGCTGAACCTCCTCTCTCTCTCTCTCTCTATATGAGATAACTTTGTTTATCTCTCTCTCTCTCTCTCTCAAAATCTCTCTCTCTCTCAAGATTTCTCTCTCCAGATAGAGAGAGAGAGCAGCGAGAAGAGAGAGAGAGAGAGAGAGATCGAGAGAGAGAGAGAGAGCTCTCTCTCTCTCTCTCTCTCTCTCTCTCTCTCTCTCTCTCTTCTCTCTCTCTCTCTCTCTCATCTATCTCTCTCTCTCTCTCCTCTCTCAAATCGCTCTCTCTCTCTCTCTCTCTCCAAGTAAACAATCGAAACCACAAAGTGGGTGAAGGTGAGCGAGAGCGAGGAATGACAGAAAGCTCAATCATTCCCAGATTGCTTTCGTGACTGTCTTTCTTGATCTCTTTTGCTTATTAGTTTTCTCTCTCTCTCTCGTTCTCTCTAGCTTGGTTTCTTTCTACCTTTCACTCCGTTTTATGTATCTGTCTGTCTGTCTGTCTGGTCTCGTCTGCCTGTCTGTCTGTCCCCCCATCTTTCTCAAACACATGACTGTCTGTTTGGGGCTCTCTGTTTCTGTTTCTGTCTCTTTGTGGTTGTCTTTTCTCTTTTTTGTCCCTGTCTATTTTTCTGAACGCTCTCTGTCCCTTTTCTATGTCTCTTCCTTTGTCTCTCTGTCTGTCTGTGTCTGTATCTGTCTCTGGCTCTGTCTGTCTGTCTGTCTGTCTGTCTGTCTCTCTGTCTGTCTGTCTGTCTGTCTGTCTGTCTCTCTCTCTCTCTGTCTCTCTCTCTCTCTCTCTCTCTCTCTCTCTCTCTCTCTCTCTCTCTCTCTCTCTCTCTCTAAAAAGCCTAAAATCTTTATCCTTGAAAAAATAAAGCTTCAAGTTTTCAAGTTTTCAAGTTTTTCAAGTTTTCTCTCTCTCTCTCTCTCTCTCTCTCTCTGTCTCTCTCTCTCTCTCTCTCCTACTCCATCTCTCTCTCTCCACTCTCTCTCTCTCTCTCTCTCTGAGCTCCTCTCTCTCTCCTCTCTCTCTCTCTCTCTCTTCATACAATGAAAGCACCCGAACGCCCACTTAAAACCGTACATATTTCGAATTTTAATATTCTTTATCGTATACACCCAACCACGGACTGAACTATAAAACTTCCTAGCGTGCTACAAGAGAAAACGGTTGGATTCTTCTTCTTCTTAAACCCTCTTTCTTAAACCATACCAATAGCACCAAATAGGTAGAAACGTGGTATAACACAGACAGTTATTTCAAGCCACGTACCGGACCTTAACGAACCCGGTTGTAGCCTACTAACGGACTAAATAGAGAGCCCCCCCCCCCCCCCCCCCAAGTGACCGAAAACAACTAAGTGTGAAGCCGAATCTTGTCCTAACTGACTACAGTAGCTTAACTTCGTTTCCACGCTGGGCAAGGTCCTGAGCGCTAATTTCATTTCCTTGTCCTTAACCCTTTCACCGCCAATGTAGCATTTTTGCACCACATTGATTTAGCACCTTCACACCATTAAAACTCTTGAAATCAGGGTCTATTATTCAATGATAATGTGTTCCTAAGTTTTGGGCAGCAAGGCTTGACCCCATTCTAAATGTGTCACAGAAAAATCCCACAATATAGCAGACGAAATCTTTACTGTAGCCTAGCCAAGTAAGTTTAATGGAATTGTTTGGCTCAAAGATGGCTGGCGGTGAAAGGGTTAAAGGGGCACCCGGATGGATACGTTTTTTTGAAAGAAACACGTCGAGATAACTAGGAAAAAAACACCTTTACAGAGATCACAACACTCACTTTGCTCTAGTTTCCTAGAAATCAAACCGTCAAATCGGCGATTCCTCCTTGGCGGAGGTTCTGGATGTCAGAAGTTTTTAGTGAAAGGCAAGTCACGTGCCTTCTCTTTTCTATTGGCCGCCTGAGTCGCTTTAAAATCGTTTGCACGAAATATCAACGAGTTAATGTTTGACGTTCTCTCGGCAAAGCCATGCGGGAGGGACATTTCTGTGAATTTTAGATGTTGGAGAAAAAGGGGGAGGGGAAGAAGAAAAAGAGATTTTCTCAGAATATAGAAATTTTTAATTCATAATTTCAAAATCTCCACAATGCAATCTTTATTTTATACAGTTTCAGGTTGCCCAAAGGAGTTTAGCTCACAACAAAGGAAATAGCTCCCTCCCCACCCCTTCAAAAATGGCGGATCTTCTGTCATTCAGGTGTTTTATCACGCCTTTGAAAAAACACCCGAATTATTAAACAAATGGCGCAGAATTTGTTCCAAAAGAGTAAGTAAGGAAAGTCTTTTTCACCAAAAGAAGTGTTTTGAACAAGTTTTGTGATTGGCTCGGGTGCACCTTTAATTGGTTAATACACCGTGACTTAGCCTTGTCTGTAATTGCTCTCATTTAGCTCTTGAACTTAGGAGGCTCTTCTATTTCCTAAGACATAGTTGGTGTTTCTTTAGTTTCCTGTAAAGAGAGCGCTTCTCTTTTGTGTTCAGGTAGCCAATGCTACAAACGAGACAGTAACTAGTGTAATATTAGAGAGAGGGGGGTAGAGGGAGAGAGAGAGAGGGGGGGCAGAGGGAGAGAGAGAGAGAGAGGGAGAGAGAGGGAGAGAGAGAGAGAGAGAGAGAGGAGAGAGAGAAGAGAGAGAGAGAGAGAGAGAGAGAGAGAGAGAGCGAGAGAGAGGGGGGGGGGGAGAGGAGGAAGAGCGAGAGAGAGAGAGAGAGAGAGAGAGAGAGAGAGAGGAGGGCGAGAGAGCGAGAGAGAGAGAGAGAAACCGAGGGAGGGCGAGAGAGAGAGAGAGAGAGAGAGAGAGAGAGAGAATGAAAAAAGGGGCTAAAACTGGAGATAAACTGTAACTGAAACACATGCAGTGTTACGTTTATAAGAGTGTTACAAATAAACCAAAAACACCATTTCCTTACAAATCATGTCCTTCTGCTAACTTGCAAAGTGCTACACAAAAAGTCGACAATTTCACGACCTGTTTTATCTGTCAAAGAATGAACAAACTTCTTCAAAGAATGTCCTGTCACACAATACCGAGTGAACTTTATCAAATAAAAGCTTTTTTTGTATTTTAGTATATCTAGTCACAGGGACTTATCTCTGTGAAATTCACTGCTCTCCCCCGGAGAGCGCGTCGCCGCAAGCGCAGCGCCTACCCATTTTTTTGGTGGTGGTGAGGAGGGGGGCAGACTTGGGAAAGCTAACAATCAATTTGGTCATGCCAGGTAGCGGGATTTCGCCCTGCTCCTACCGACTGCTGCATGATTTTTACGTGCGCATAGCGCACGGGTCAGACCAGCTTTAAGTCACCATCCGAAGGATTCGACGTTCAGTTCGATTTTCCTGTCGAACTAGAAAGAGCGAGGCCGGGATTCGAACCCGTGTCACTCACGCTGCAGTCACGCATTGAAATCGGCAGGCGAACGTGTTAACCACTCTGCCACCTGTCTTCCTAATAAGTTGTATATTGACCACCGCTTAAAGCGTTATGGTCTCAATACACGTTAACAATTTTCACTATTTCCCCAAGACAGCACATGGATAGCCAGTAATGATACTACTCGCATATCACTGTGTTGCCATGGGGGAAAAGTGAAAAATGTTAACGTGAATAGAGACCTTCAGCAGAGCCGACAGAACTAAGTCCATCGTCACTTCCCTAATTACTGGAGAAGAGACCCACGGGACTAATTGGAAGGGGAACCAAGGACAAAGCCGAGGACAAAGACTGGCAATAGAAATATTGGAAAGACAAACAACTGAAGAAAGGAAAGGAAAGACAGAGACAAATAACCGCCATATTTGTGTGTCTTGATCACTCTGTAGGGCAAGGTTTTCTCAATATCCTTATATTGGTTTTAACCATTTCACTGCCAGCCATATTTCAGCCAAAAATGTTGATTGAAACTACCTGGGTAGAGAACAAAATCCATCTACAGTATGGGGGATTCTTCTGTGACATATCTAAAATAAGGTCTATCCTTACTTCGCAAAACGAAGACAACAGGGTCTTTGGATAATAGACCCCGATTTGATGCTTTTTAGTGACATAGGTGTTAAATCACTGTGGTGCTAAAATGCGACTTTGGCGGTGAAAGGGTTAAAAGTTGCATTCATTAAATAATAAGCATATGCCACAGCGTGGGAAATGGCATCAAGCGAACGCTTATTTAATTAAGCCATGCTCCCCAAAAGAACAGTCACACGAAAAGCGCTGGCAAACAGGTAATATTTGCATATCAGCACAGTTAGAAAACATTGTGTATCCTTATCCTATCTATCCGTATCCACATGGACAGTGGGATACCCATATGAATGGGCATCACAATGAATAACCAACAGTAGCTTAAAATATACAGAATAGGTGAGAACGAGAACCAACAAGAAGGAGGGGGGGGGGGGGGGGGGGGGGGGGGGGGGTGGGGGGGGGGGGGCGGGGGTAGGGGGGGGGGGGGGGGGGGGGGGGGAGGGGGGGGGGGGAAACCCAAAGACAGAACATTGTGACGAACGCATGTTGCTCTTTTAAAAAAGAAAAACGCGATTCATGCACAGAAGTATGGCATTCCCTGCGTAAAAAAAGTCATTTTTTTCAAATTCTAAATAATGCATTATTTAGCTAAATAATGCATTATTTAAGTATATAATACCTTATTTGCAAAGATATAAAAAAAAATGCTGATTAAAAAAATTGCTGTTCTCGACAATTAAATAAAGCATTATTTGCCACAAATAAGGCTTATTTACTAAATAATGATTTATTTCTGTAAATAATTAATTGTTTATAAATAATTCATAACCGTCCACTAAGCAATTCATTATATGCTAAATAATGAAGCATAAGTACCAAATGACTGATTATTTACTAAATAATGATTATTTACATCAATGTCGTCTAAATAATTCATTGTTTAAAACAATCCAAGTACTGTCGTCTAACTAATTCATTATTTAAAACCATCCTTATTTAGCGCGGTACAAAAGCATTATTTATTTATTTGCAAATAATGTATTATATACTTAAATGATGCATTATTTAGCTAAATAATGCATTATTTAGCTAAATAATGCATTATTTAGAATGTTGAGAAAAAAGACTTTTTTTTAACACAGGGAATGCCATACAGAAGATACAGAACAAAATTTGGCATATCTGAGAGGGGTGGAGGATGGGGTTGGGGGTGGGGTAATAAGACGTGGGCGAGGATTGGATGTTAAAACAAAGAGGGGGTGGCAGATGTATGGAGACTAAATCCACTCACATATCTCTAATTACAGCACAAGAGGCTCGTGAGACTGACTGGAGTGGCCCCGAGGACTTTGGTTCCAGAGGATACTTCGTCTGTCAACATTGTGGCTAAGGTTTCCGGTCCCGAGTGTGAAAAGGATGGTTCTGCTACTTTTTTCCCCCTCGGAGGCTGAATAAAGATTAAAGAAGAAAGAGATTAATAAGAAAAGGAAAAGGAATGTCAAATGGTAAGAGACAAACGGAAGTACAATAATATTGTGATGACATTATGCCATGCGGATTAGAAGAACGAGTCACAACACGTCAGATAATAGAACATGTCACATGTCCTGACAGCCAGAGCAATACAGACAGGAACAAAGAAATGTAAGATGGAGAGTTAGATAGAGATAATGAGGGAGAGACGGATAAACAGACAGACAAACAGACAGACAGTTAGACAGACAGACAGACAGAGAAAAGTGAAAAGACCTTAAACTAAATAACAACAACAACAGACAGAGACTTTGACACGTTGATATCAGCACTTTAAGAATATGTTATAATTGCCCAGATAGTCTTGTAACAAGGGCTTGACGTTGGTACAAAATGACTTTAAAACAAAATGACTCATTTGTTGGGGCATAACAAGACAATAATCTTCAGAGACTACCGACGAAAGGACCCATTCCGAATAGATATAACTGAACTCTGATTTGAGAACAAAAAGAGACATACAGAATGAAAAACAGACGAGAACGGGGATATAGGGAGACTGGAAGGGGTGAGAATAAAAACTCAATAAAAAAAAAGAACAAGAAAGAAAGCAAAGAAGGGAAAACTACAGGAAAAAAAAGATTCTTAAACGAATGAAAGGACTGATTGTCTGTGACATTTTTGTGCGAAAGTCCAACCCAAGCTGCTTTAGTCTAGAAATATCCCCCTCACCATTGCCGCCTCAGAATTCCTTACAAGAAAAGAGATTTTTTTTTTGAATTTGTGTGTAACTTCTTGTGCTGATTGAGTAGAAAGAAATCTCTCGCACGTGGCATGTCCGATGTTTGGTGGACTTTTCTTTTCTTTTTGAAAATAAATGTGATGTTGCTTTAAAAACTTTAGATTTGTCCTCTTTTTTTTTTTTTTTTTATGAGGGAGCTAACATTATATAAAAATAAAACCACAAACAAAAACGAAAACTAAATTTAAATATTGTTGATACCGGGGTGTCTTCTGTACAAATAGTTCCCCCACCTTCTGGAAGTTTCTGTGCTTGTAACTTCCTCTCTCTCTCTCTCTCTCTCTCTCTCTCTCTCTCTC
>CM065681.1:39864740-39869740 GCA_017654935.2 Phymorhynchus buccinoides | reverse complement strand
ATGAGAATACGCGCGGCGCATGTGTGTGTGTGTGTGTGTGTGCGTGTGTGTGAGGTCGTGTGCGTTGTGGCGTGTGCGTGTGCGTGTGCGTGTGCGTGCGTGCGTGCGTGCCGTGCGCGCGCGCGCGCGCGCGCGCGCGCGCGCGTGTGTGTGTGTGTGTGTGTGTGTGTGTATGTGTATGTGTGTGTGTGTGTGTGTGTGTGCGTGCGTAGTGCGTGTGTGTGTGTGTGTCTGAGGGAGAGATATATGTAAATTGTTTTGACCTCCATGCAGATAGGTCGGTGGCCTTTGCAATTAAAAATGTTTTCAAAATTGTTCAAAATTGTTCTCTCTCTCTCTCTCTCTCTCTCTCTCTCTCTCTCTCTCTCTCTCTCTCTCTCTCTCTCTCTCTCTCATTTATGTAACTGTCATACGTGGGGACACTAGTATCATGTGTATTGACTGATTGATTGATTGAGTATTGATTCTTGATGATGATATGTATTCCAATGTTATCATCTGATGAATCGCTAAGAGTTAATTATGGCTGTTGATCTTTGTTTGTTCACTTCCCCTTCATTAGAGGCCTTGACCTATTTGAATACATTATTCGCATTCGCATTCGCAATTGTATTCTCTCTCTCCCTCTCTCTCTCTCTCTCTCTCTCTCTCTCTCTCTCTCTCTTCTCTCTCTCTCTCTCTGTCTCTCTCTCTCTCTCTCTCTCTCTCTCTCTCTCTCTCTCTCTCTCTCTCTCTCTCTCTCTGTATCTCGTCTCTCTCTCTCTCTCTCTCTCTCTCTCTCTCTCTCTCTCTCTCTCTCTCTCTCTCTCTCTCTCTCTCTCTCTCTCTCTTTCTCTCCGTTCTTCTTTTTCTTTCTTTCTTTTTCTTTTTCTTTCTTCCTTCCTTCGGTCTGTCTGTCTTCCTTTCTTTCTTTCTTCCTTCCTTCTTTGCTTACCAGAAACATTACCAGGCTACAATTATTTATTCGTTTGGTTGTTGCTTTTTCTTTCTACATTCCTTTCTTTCTTTCTTTCCTTCCTCCCTTCCTTATTTATCTTCGTCTTTTCGTTTCCCTCCCTGTTGTTGTTCTATGTGGGCTCTTCCCCTACATTAGTCTTCTATTACATTTGGCCTAATATCCCCCTACCAGACAGGTGGAAAACAAACTCGCGTTCCGCATTGATCCTGTGCGCTGCTGCGGTTTTTTTGTCCTTGTTTGTGCATCTTCAAAGGCAGCTCTGTCATTTTGTGGGCGGAGGCTATTTAGTCTGGGGATTAATGTTTTTTCTCACCATGCAGCAAAATCAAAGCAGAAAACGACAACACTTTGAGACAGTAGACTTCCGCCAAGGCATTGTTCTTGTCTTTGCTATAGTTATTATAAGTTTGTTTATTTTTAAAAAAAGGGGATGGGTGGGTTCTTTGATGGCTTGTAGGCAGGCGTACGGGTTCCTACAGTTTGAAACAAAGAAGAAGAAGAAGAAGAAGAAGAAGAAGAAGAAAGGACCACGACAAACATGTCTAACCTGTTTGTATTTTAAAACAAGAAACAAAAATGTTGTTCCTCAAATTTTCAGTTTTAACAAGTTTTTTTAACTTTTTATTTTCATTATTATCATTTAAATTTTTATTTTATAAAACGAACGATTATCTCACTTTCAGCGTGCTGTTTTCCTGTTTATAAATTGAGGACCGTACAGGAATCGCCTGCTTACACACACTGAAAACAACTTTCTACAATTACGGAATACCTAATAATAAACTACGAAATACTATTGTATTAATATTGTAATACAAAATACGAACGTAACAATATTGAAGCTTTGATAGAGTTACAAGATTCTTGGCATGAGAAACAGAATTACCCCCCGCGGGGATACCGGGTGGTCATTTGCATAAATAGTTCCCCCACCTTCTGGAAGTTATGTGCCTGTAACTTCCTCTAATCGGCCACTCTCTTTGACTCTGCCTTTTCCCTTTGCTTGTTGTTATATTATACTATATGTCTGACTTTCCGGTCCATTCTCCTGCCTTTTTTCAAGAAACAGTTTCAAAAAGATTTCCTCCAGCCGAAGTCGAACGTGCTGGGCCTAATTATTTCTTACGTAGGCGCATAACAACATAATTTACAGAGAGCATTCTGGGCGATCGAAGAAGAAGACGAAGAAGAAGAAGAAGAAGAAGAAGAAGAAGGAAGAAACATAATCAAATGGATCCTGCTCCAGGAGACGAAAAAAGCAAAAAACACCATTAGAGAAACAGTTACATAAAACACAAACAAATGTAAAACAAAGGGTAAAAACACACAAAGCAGTCATCCATTTCTTCCCAACCCATGCCACCCCCTCTTACAAATGGCCGTACAGCGCCGGAATAGCAGCTGCCCCCTCTGCTGAATGGCAGTCATTGTCGGAAACGACAGACAGGCGTGCACATTAGCGGTGTGGGTAGACAGGCGTTGTCAGGTGTTTTTGTTCTGCCTAATAATCGACAATTTCAAATCTCTGAGATGGAATCTGATTCTTTCTTGCGCAATGTACGCGTTGGTTGTTAAATAGTACTGTAATTTTCTCCGTTATCCTTTGTTATATACTAGCGCAACGCCTAGCACCGGTAACGCCTAGTACCGGTAACGCCAAGTACCGGTAACGCCAAGTACCGGTAACGCTGAGTACCGGTTTCGCCGGGTCCGCGAAATATTATATTATTACTTTTGTCTCTCTCCCTCCTTCCATCTTCTTCTCTCATCCCGTTCCACCCCGTCCCACGCAAAAGTAGTCTCCACTCTCACTCGGTGAATAGTGGGATATTGTACCTCGCTAAAGTAATCTCCGCTCTCCAACCCTTTTCTTGTTCGCTCGCGCGCAGTACTGAGTTCTTTCTGTGTAAACTGTTGGACGGCTTGAAATGCAGGGTCCGCGCAAATGTAAATTGGCTCATCCCGCGCGCGTTTATGAATGGATGCTGTTGAAATTTTGCACCAAGATAGTCACTATCCCTGGTCATGCACGTTCCACATTTCGAGTCAATGTCGGGTCTCGTTTCGCCGCGGTTTGTGAAAAGGTCAAGTGGCGCATATCGCGCGTGTTTATAAATCGATTCGCTTCCTGTTTGGCAAACAGATAGTCACTGTCCCCGGTCATCTACCTTTCCAATTTGAAGGCAATCCGTTCAGAAATACTGGAGATACAGGCGCCGAGAGGCCGGTGGATACGCATATCGCGCATTTGCCAAACCGCGCAAATGACACGGCCACCTTGGTTGCCGTTGCCATCGCCACGTTAGGGCTGATAGCAAATTTGAAGCGATGCGGTCGAAAAACGGCGGAGTTATAAGGCCCATTCTGTGTTTCACACGGACGGACGGACGGATAGTTGCCTTTTAATATAATGATTTGGCAAAGGTTAATGTTAGAGTTGACTAAGCGAACTAAAAACTTAACTGTAAGGCGAGCCGGCAGTACAAAATGTCGCCCAAGAATATCCTTGAATAGGTTTTCTAGTTCATAATTTATGATATACGGGACTCCCCCCTAAAAAGTAATCATACAAGACTAAACAAAAAACACAAACGCCCATCATATCATGTGTGGCAAATGTTCAAGTGAATTTCTCACTTAATGTTGTACTTCAAGACTAAACAAAAAACACAAACGCCCATCATATCATGTGTGGCAAATGTTCAAGTGAATCGCTCACTTAATGTTGTACTTCAAGACTAAACAAAAAACACAAACGCCCATCATATCATGTGTGGCAAATGTTCAAGTGAATTGCTCACTTAATGTTGTACTTCAAGACTAAACAAAAAACACAAACGCCCATCATATCATTTGTGGCAAATGTTTCAAGTGAATTGCTCACTTAATGTTGTACTTCAAGACTAAACAAAAAACACAAACGCCCATCATATCATGTGTGGCAAATGTTCAAGTGAATTGCTCACTTAATGTTGTACTTCAAGACTAAACAAAAAACACAAACGCCCATCATATCATGTGTGGCAAATGTTCAAGCGAACTGCTCACTTTTCATCAGGCCATATCTATGGTTGCGACCAAACAATTTATCTGAATGAAGATCCCCATTAATTTAACACTTGATTCAATATTTAAGACTAATGTTTTACGTGCCTACAAAACATGCATAACGTTTTGTTAAAAACCCCACCAAGAATTATAAATGAAGAGGTATACAATAAATGAAATCCAACAACAACAATTATATGAGCATCCGATTTGGCAATTTAGATTAGCTCCAATGTCCTTCTGGGTTCTTTAGCTGTCGACGAAATTGTATCCAATGTTGTGGAAATAAGATGTACTATATAGGGGAAGACGGGGTAAAAAGCGCATGGGCGGTTAAGAAGCCCACCCCAATTATCTCATGAAATGAAGCAAATTTCAGTCTCATTTTGCCCATGAGACGAGCGTTAATGTCTAGCATTCGTCTCACGGGCAAATTTGACTGAAATTTTCTTTATTTCATGAAATAATTGGGGTGGGCTTCTTACCCGCCCATGCGCTTTTTACCCCGTCTTCCCCTAACACTGTGAATCACCATTGTTAAGTTTTAGAAAAAGAGGAAAATCCGAGAGACCAGCAACAGTAAACTCATAACTTTTAGTAAAGATGTTTTATGGAAATGGAATCATTAATAACTCTTTCTTCTTGAAAAACATAAAACCTTCCAGGAAGTTTCATGTAAATGATGGGGTAAAAGATGAACGTCTGGGATGTCCTAAACAGCTTTGTCAGATGAACGTCTGGGATGTCCTAAACAGCTTTGTCAGATGAACGTCTGGGATGTCCTAAACAGCTTTGTCAGATTTTAGGGTGAAGTTTTCTGTTTTTGAACGGTGGCTTTTTGTGACGAAAATGAAAACACTGCAAAGGAACAACACGTGCTGCCTTGTTATGTCCGAATTCGTGATGACAGTTTAATTAATGTATGTGTGATAACTATTACATTTTCTTCGTCAGTTTTTGTGTGTGTATGTCTGCCTCTACGAGTCACTTCCTT
>CM065681.1:39842240-39854740 GCA_017654935.2 Phymorhynchus buccinoides | reverse complement strand
ATCCATTTGTGGCCAGTGGAATCGTTCCATTGCTTAACATGTTAGCTAAGGACGTTTTCAGAAGATCAAAGTGACCAAGTGAACACCACACACGAGAAATAATGGAACAGGTTCCTTTCGAACAATCTTTGATTTATCTCATTCGCATCGCAAAGATTTTGAATTAGTAAAAAAAAAATCACTTATCACCCCAGACATACACACAAACAAAACATACATAAACAAAAGGAGAGATGAAAGAAGATTACGGAATTTTACCTCAGGTTTAGACATAGGGAAGTGGTAGATCAGACTTAAAAAAATAAATAAATATAGACTTCATATAAAAAAAACTCTCTACGCCGATTGGCTTTCCCACAACAAACCACTAACAAAGCAAAGACAGAGGCAAAATTGTGGTCTAAGGGAACGAAGCGAGTTTTGAAGTGACTAAGGTATGGTGTGCACACATATTTACTTCCCTTGAAGCAAATGCATCAAATTGACAGCTATCTATTAATTCCGGACAGATATGGCCGGAACGACTTGAATGATTTTGTGACCCGTCGCCACACACGGAGTTGGCAATAAGCGCGCATCGCTCATAAGCGCACATTTGCATGCTCATAAGAGCGCATCCCTTCTGCCGATAAGAGAGCATGTAGGCCGCTGATTGCCAACTCAGATTTGTATCATTGCAATTCGGCGTACCCAGGTATTCCTTGTTTTTCAGATAGGTTAGGGATAGGGTTAGGGATAGTTAGGGATATGCTTAGGGATAGGGTTAGGGTTAGGGTTAAGAATAGGGTTAGGGTTAGGGCTAGGGTTAGGAATAGGGTTAGGGATAGGTTTAGTCCTAGTCCACCCGTCTCAAAAACAACTTCGATGGAATTTATTTAATTTTAATTTTATATTAAACAAATTTTAGAATAAACATTCGTGAAATTACTTACATACGTGACAATCTGTGTATGTCTGTATATGTGTGCTAGCAAACCTCGATGATAAAAACTGAATGCGCTCATTTAGGACATAAGCGATGCGCTCAATTACGACAGAGGGGATGCGCTCATTTCGGACTACATGCATGCGCTCATATGAGCCGGAAAAAGTCGATGCGCGTTTATCGACAATAGAAAAATGCGCGCTTATCGTATGCAGCCGCCACACAAGAGTCGTGTTGTCCCTAGCTCACTTACCCTCTAGGGACAATTTTAGGTGAAAGGGGTCAAATCATCAGTTCCCAGATTTTGACTTATTATTGAACAATAGGTCTTTCTCTACTTTACACAGAAGTATTGAAGTGTAAAAACGATCCTTTCTGCTTTAAAATGGGTTTTTTTAAAATCAGAAATGTCTGGTTGTTTTGTACACATTTTGAAACTTTCCGGTTGCATTTTCACATGTTGCCGATTCCCTGAGCATTCCCTGACTTCAAATCTTCATAACTTTGCAACAAATAATCTGATTTACAAATTGTTTGGTTTGGCGGAAAGCTGTTTCAATGCATAAGAATGATTTGATAATAAGTCAAAAGTGACCTTTGGACAAACTCATATTGTGGTGACGGGCCACAATTTGGTTTGCTAAATCACCGTTTTCTAAAACAAAAACCCCATTCAACATACAAAAGAAATATTTTGTATATAGGTATACAGGATTTGTATTTGGATTCTTCTTTTCAACAGCCAACACTCGTTTTCCTTCCTGTATTCTGGATTTTTTAAAGTTTGAAACGTCGTGGAAAGGTCTGTCATGGTGTTTTTGTTTTTAATTGATTTGTGTAGCCTGATAATCTCTTAAGTATAAAACCAACGTTTAGGAAGTTCCCTATGCTTTCAAGAATACGTCAAATACTAAACGAGAGATGAAGTTCTATTTCTTTTTACAAGCTCAAACTCATGAAAACAAAAATAGCATGAGCACGCACGCACGCACGCACGCACGCACGCGCGCGCGCACGCACACACGCACACGCACGCACACGCACGCACACACGCACGCACGCACACGCACACACACACACACACACACACACACACACACACACACACACACCATAGGTATTGACAGTCTGTCCCCAGTCCTCACACTCCCACCTCACCACCCATAGACGCATCATAAATATGAACATCCAACGTTGTTTTGTTTAAGTATGTATCCATTTCTGTGTAGCTACTTATTTCTTCTTCCATCTATTCGAGGGGGGAGAGACTGAGAGAGATGGGGAAGAAAAGCCCCAAACAACAATCCATTTCTTTGCTTGCGCTTTTCTAAAACAAACCTCTGCGGAATTCGATCGGCCCTCTACAGTAGTTTCAAAGGGTATCAAAAAGCCTAAATGTTACAAAGAGTGATAACTTTGCAGCCTACAAACCTTGCAAAGAATGAAGCCAACTTTCTTACTCCCCATCCGGAAGGTGAAAAGGTGGAAGGTGGGAAGTGTTAGTGTTGTCGTAAGCAGGCAGTTAGTGAGTTCACAATGTTCCCCAGCTGTAGTGTAGGTGGGAGTAAAAAACCCGGCTTCAGTCAGATGCGGAGTGCGCGCTCTTTTGTATATTCAGGATGTTTGTTATCATACAGCTTTACAAACTTTCTATCCAGCCTTTCCACTTTTCACAGAATGTGTGTGCTCAGTCCTCCAGTATCGACAGTCGTGTCAACAGTCGTCAGTTTCCTGAGGTCTACAAACCCAGCTTCACGGATAGGGCCGGCTGCGCGGACTGGGGTTGTTGCATAAAGAAAACGGTACAAAACGTTGCAATATATTTCACGGTAAAGCCACACTATATACAACCCTATATTTGTCTACATTTACAATGTAACAAAACCCGCTCACGCTTTTTCACCTTGTGCACATAGAGCGATCACGCGAGATTTCAACTTCGCGGCGAGAGTAAGTCAATATGACGGCGAAAGAAGTCGGATGTTAGTTTGAGTACGTTTTCCCCTTTTCGTCTTTTCTTCTTTAAGGTCAGAACTTTTCTCGGAAATTGTTTTCGCCGATGCGAGTGTTGTTTCGTGACTAGATGGCATAGCACAGTTGTTGCCAATTTTAGGCGCCCTAATGTAAGCCTACGTGGATGAAAGCGAACTCTAACCTAAACCCATGAAGACTGTCATTTTGCATTCGCTATTGGTATTGGCATAATTGTCTAGTCACAGAGACTCGTCTGGACTCGGCTGGACGGAGCTGGACTCGGGAAACTTATCTATCCATTTGTTCCGTCCCGAGGGATGAAGACCATCCGTCAACAGTTCCAATGTCAAAGGGTTCAGGATGTAGGGTGGGTACGAAGATGACTGATGAGTCCGATGCGGGCCTTGAAGGTTTTGTGACAGCGGGGAGAGGAAAGAGAGTTGACGAGATCTGTTGGAGTTGGAGAATTGCTGCTGCTCGTGCGATTTTTGCGGGCTTCTCGACGTGCCTGGGCTGTCTTGATTCGGTGAGCCTCGAACTTGGCAGCTCCCTTGGTGACTGCACCACGCCATGCTGATCAGTTTCCCAGCCAAAGTTTTACAGGAGAAAATGTTGATGTCAAAGTCCGTCATGGACACTTTGAGGGTGTCCTTGAACCGTTTCTTTTGCCCTCCATGGTTACGTGCACCAAACTGGAGTTCTCCATTGAGGAGGATCTCAGTGTCAGGGATCTTTTCCTGCCATTTCACGTTGAGTAGCTTGCACAGGCAGTTGATGAGGAAACGGTTCAGTTTCTTTGCATGTCTTTGGTATACAGTCCACGTTTGCTTCATGCCAAGCAGCAGGCCTCGTTCTTCCTTATCGACTTTTCACTGCCCAGGGTTTTTGTACGTGCTTAAAGCGCACGGCTCAGAATTGCTGTAAAGACCCAGTGCGTCACTTGTCAAAATCACGTTTTTGTGTGTGTGTGTGTTTTTTAAATCACGGTTTTCGCGTGTTGCCCCTCTTATAGCTGGTAAGAAATCTTATTTTGACCAAGTGTTGCTCCCATGCAAATTGCCTCTTGCACGAAAACGAGACATCGCTTTAAAGAGCAGCCTCGATCGTATAGGGGAAGACGGGGTAAAAAGCGCATGGGCGGGTAAGAAGCCCACCCCAATTATCTCATGAAATGAAGCAAATTTCAGTCTCATTTTGCTCATGAGACGAGCGTTAATGTCTAGCATTCGTCTCATGGGCAAATTTGACTGAAATTTTCTTTATTTCATGAGATAATTGGGGTGGGCTTCTTACCCACCCATGCGCTTTTTACCCCGTCTTCCCCTACGAGGAAAGTCTGAATGTGGGCCACACCGCCCCAGAAAAAACCAAGGGACTTAATCCAGCCGGCTCAGTGGGTCTTTAAGCCCCCATAACCGGAAGTGAGGAATAAGCAAAGGACGTATTATGTCTTGGGATACACTTTTTTGTTAGCATTATCGTTGCACAAGACCACTTAACAGTAAAGACAGAGCGCTCCATGCGGGGCGTTTTGCTACTCGGCCCTACTGGCTGCATGGACAGTAGGGCCGAGGCTGGTTGGTTGGTTGGTTGGTGGGCCGGTTGGTTGGCTGCCTAGCACGCTCTGCTGGAACTGAACTCTCTGGAGACTGGCCTGGTGTGGCATTGTGTGAACGCGAGCGGTTGACAGAATGCAAGGCAAGGGAGGTGTCACCGAAATGGGGACATCAATTTCAAATTACGGCATCCTGCTCGCATGAATGCTCGGTCTAATCGCAAAATGAGAACGCATGCTGTGTGTGTGTGTGTGTGTGTGTGTGTGTGTGTGTGTGTGTTGCTTTCATGGTTATGGTAACTTAATTATTGGTTCGTTTTGTTTACTTTTGTCGATTACAGATTTACATTACATACTACAATTTAGGTTACCATATCGGGACATTCTGGTCATCTTAAAATGACTTAGAAATTGGAGCACTCTACACGGATGAACGAAGGCTGGTAATCGCAAAATGAGAATCTGTTTGTTGGCTTTAGGATCACGGTAAATAATCGATTTTTGTGTGTTCTATTTCGTTTGTGCTTTTTAATTACAGGCGTGTGGACTTTCAAGTAATTTTGGAATCAATTGCAAACCGCAACGCTGAGCTGAGCTATGATTTGTCTGCCGTTACGATTTGTCTGCCTTAAAGCCGCCTCACACTATCCAACCAGGTCGGATGAAAATAGCCGCCCACAAGAAGTTAGGGAACACTTTCAAGCGACACATGTTTTGGTCATTTGCTTGTGGCTTCCAAACGCGTCGCGTCTGGAACTTAAAATCTTGGCAGTTACACACACAAGAGACATGGTCTTACTGAGAAAGAAAAACATTGTCGCAATCGCCATTGGTTTCTATGGAACGCGAGTTTAAAAACGTCTATAAATCCAGAAAACTGCAACCGATTTAGTGCAACAGCATTGTTTCCATAGAGTGATTTGCGCCAAACGGTACTTATCACATGTTAACAAGAAGCTTCAAGAATGCGTACAACCCTCAATAAGGTCCTTTCTTAACAGAAGAGATTGTGAAATTATTCCGAGAGTTGTGCAGGGAAAGTTGAGTGTTTTGGGACTTGGGAGACCCATTGCATAGCTGCAGGAGGGGGTGGGCTGTGCTGGAAGGTCATAAGTCATAAGTCATAGGGTAAGACGGGGTAAAAAGCCCACGGGCGGGTAAGAAGCCCAAGCCAATTATCTCATGAAATGAAGCAAATTTCAGTCAAATTTTGCCCATGAGACGAGTGTTAATGTTTAGCGTTCGTCTCATGGGCACAATTTGACTGAAATTTGCTTCATTTCATGAGATAATTGGCATGGGCTTTTTACCCGCCCATGGGCCTTTTACCCCGTCTTCCCCTAAGTTTCCTTATTGTCCATTGGCATTGTACAACGCACATGGAAACTTGTCTTCCAGGTGGTGACGGTGACCAATTTCAGGTATCAAGTGTCAGTCACTGTTAAGCTGTGACAATGGTTCGCGCACAGCCACACCTTCCTGTAGCCTTTCCAGGGCTCTCCCTAGATCCGTAAGACTGCTCAGCCTTCATTACTCAGCAATAAAGTGCACTATCTCTTGATTGGTTGATTAAAATTCTTCCAACCGGTCGGAAGGAATTGGCTACTGCACCATTTCCCTCCAACTCACTCGGGCAGTTGTGGGAAAGCACCCAATGCTTGCCGACAGTGTGAAGACGACACACGGCCACAACTACTTGAATCGAATTGAGTTCAAAATAACTGAAGTTTCTTCCATCTAAAAGATTGGATTTAACTTAAAGACCCACCAGATCACGTGTCAAAATCACGGGTTTCACGTGTACTCCCTCTTATAGCTGGTAAGAAATCTTGTTTTGACCAGGTTTGACTCCCATACAAATGCCCCCAAATTCAACACGAAACATCATTTTAAAGAGCAGCCTCAATTTGAAGTTGAGGGCATTTGTATGTGGGTCGCAGCTACCCAGAAAAAACATGGGACTTAATCGTGGTGGGTCAGTGGGTCTTTAATGATAAGGACGCATGGGTTGTGTCCAAAGTCATGGTGAAATAGAGATTGAATGTTATTTTTTGTGGTTGCTTTAATTTCTTACTTTTTAAATTGCAGGTAGTCATTTCAATCTCCGTTTTAAATTACGAGACACTGAGTTGAATGAATTAATAATTGTTTTCGCTGATTGCAAAACGATTATAACGCTTGGACTGGAAATCAGAAGGGCAGAACATTATGGATGGGTTTGTTTTTTTATGCCCCGTGCATGCTTAGCAGGGAAGTGGGTTGGTTTGTGTTTATTAGACGTTAACCCTTTCACCGCCAACGTCGCATTTATGCACCACAATGGTTTAACACCCATGTCACTAAAAGGCATTAAGTGAGGGTCTGTTATCTGAAGACCCTATTTTCTTAATTTGGGGAGGTAGGGACAGGTCTAATGTTATACATTTCACAGAGGAATTCCCAATATTGCAGATTTTTTGTTCTCTACCCAGGTAAATTTGATGGAAATTTGTGGCTGAAATCTGGCTGGCGGTGAAAGGGTTAACTCCGTTGGTGATAATTGTCTTTATAACTGGTATTTAAAGATACACTGACGCACCACGATTAAGTCCCTTCATTTTTTTTGGGTAGCTGTGACCCACATACAGATGTCCCCAACTTCAAATTGAGGCTGCTCTTTGAATTGATGTTTCGGTTCGAATTTGGGAGCATTCATATGGGAGTCAGACTTGGTCAAAACAAGATTTCTTTCCAGCTATAAGAGGGAACACACGTAAACACCGTGATTTTGGCACGTGATCTGGTGGGTCTTTGACCCGTTTCCCATGTTCGTGCTTATTATTTTTTCAAGCACGTGAATGTATTCTCTCTCCCCCCCCCCCCCCTCTCTCTCTCTCTCTCTCTCTCTCTCTCTCTCTCTCTCTCTCTCTCTCTCTCTCTCTCTCTCTCTCTCTCTCTCTCTCTCTCTCTCTCTCTCTCTCTCTCTCTCTCTCTCTCTCTCTCTCTCATATTATCTGAAAAATATATAACCAGTTGATTGTTGATTAATATTCCATTCGCAAATCTGATTAGAAATGTCAATCAATCTTTTTTGGGTTGTTGTTTTGGACATGGCCTTTCGCTGAACTGTACGAGAAGCAGGTAAAGACTGGGCTCAATCTCATTCTTACTTCCCCCCAGTGGGGAGACAGGGGAGGTCTTTCGTACAAATAGTTCCCCCACCTTCTGGACGTTCTGTGCTTGTAACTTCCTCTACTCTGTCACTCTCTTTGATTCTGCCTTTCCCCTTTGCTTACTGCAAGACAAGACACTCTTACAAACAAAGCGCTTCCCCAACCGAAGACGGACATGCTGGGCCTAACTATTTCTCAGTAAGGCGCATAATGGCAGCATGACGCATCTGCGCTCATGGTTGACAGTAAACTGTCTGAGCGTTCGATGATGATGAAGAAGAAGAAGAAGAAGAAGAAGAAGAAAAAGAAGAAGAAGAAGAAGTAGTAGAAGCTTACTTTGATTTACAACAAAAACAACAACAACAACAGCAATCGCAACAACAGCAACTCACTACTGACTTAGTTAAAATTGACAGACATAATTACTTACCACTTAATAGACGATTTTCGGAGAAAACAAACTAGGGGAGAGCACTTCGTGAAAATTAGAGTTGTTTATCTCCATTACTTGGTCAAATACCATAGCAACAATGCAACAATGGCGTCGAAGCTTGAAACCGCAGGATGCGAGTCAGCGACTTGCAAACATTGTTTTTAATAGAAAACCTAGGGGTGCCAGTGGCCATAAACTGATAACACTGATAAAACATTTGATAAAAATGTGACGTAAAATATAAATAACATAAATTTCAGAACGACGCACGGTGTTCTAAGCGCCGTACGTATGTCTGCTCAAACACACGAGGCGAGAGCTGGCGATCTACCTGATGGTAGAGTAACTTCCCCTGTTTGACCCGATTGAATTAGTCCAGATCACTTCCACACACACACACCATGAAATGACTCCCCTTAATTATGTCCGAACAATTCCTATTAAAAGAAAAAAATCAGTAGCACAGTGGACAGAAAAATTAAAAAACTGGCAGTCATTCATTCTTTAAAGGCCCGCAACGCTACATACGCTTTCATTCCAATGCGATGCGATGGTGACGAATATCTGTGAGTCATGATTCACGCGAAATACTTCCGTCTAAACAAAAATAATTCTACTGTTTTCGCTCACTTTCGCTGACGGATGAGTTTTTGCAAGAAACACGTACAGATCAGCAGGAAAACACCCTTTACAGAGATCGCAACACTCACTTTGCTCTGGTTTCCCAGAAATCAAGCCGTCAAAAAGGCGATTCCTCCTTGGCGGAGGTGCTGGAAGTCAAATTATTTTACCCAAAGAGAAGGCTTGTGCCGTCTCTTTTTGAATGGCCGCCTGTGTTTAGACCAAATCGTTTGCACGAACTTTTCGCAATACAAGCCTTTTTTTTAAATTTTTAATTGTATACAGTTTATCTTTAGAAATGAGTTTCGCTCACAACAAAGGAAATAACTCCTCTTTTTTTTGTTACTGCACTACAAAAAAAGAAAACGCTTCAACCACAATGAGTGACCTCCACCCACCCCATCCAAAATGGCTACTCTCTCCGGCATCTCCGCCAAGGAAAAATCGCCGTTTCGACGGTTTAATTTCTAAGAAACCCAGAGCAAAGTGAGTGTTCCGATCCTTGAAAAGGCTGTCTTTCTGGTGATCTCGACGTGTTTCTTGCAAAAACGCATCCGTCAGGGTGCCCCTTTAAACTCAAGTAGACCCCAATGCGTGAATCACATACAATGTCTGATGCAAAAATATAAATATTTCATCAGATTCGTGTACGGGAGGACTACAAATATAGAGAACCTAACCAGCTGGATTTAATGAGATTTATTTTTTGGGGACAGTTGAATTTCACGAGAATCATGTCTCACAAATGTCAAATCGCATCGCATTGGGGGTCGGATCGCATCGCATTGGGGGTCGAATCGCATCGCATTGGGGGTCGGATCGCATCGCATTGGGGGTCGAATCGCATCGCATTGGGGGTCGAATCGCATCGCATTGGGGGTCGAATCGCATCGCATTGGGGGTCGAATCGCATCGCATTGGGGGTCGAATCGCATCGCATTGGGGGTCGAATCGCATCGCATTGGGGGTCGAATCGCATCGCATTGGGGGTCGAATCGCATCGCATTGGGGGTCGAATCGTATCAGTAGCGCAGCGTGCTCCTTAGCTGAAATAAACTGAACTACAAACTCACTAAAACTTTTTTGATTGTTGAGAAAACTCCGCCTTCGTAAATCTGGAAACTGTTTTCGTTCTTTTGCTTTTTATTAAAAAATGAAAAGAAAAAAGTTTTCTTATAACCACTGGTGGCAACCGATAATAAAATCGAAAGATTAAAAAAAAAAGAAGAACAAATGAAAAAAAAAATCTATAGCACTCCCCAGCACAGGGTTTTCCCCCCGTTTTTTCTTCTTCGTTTTGTTGTTGTGTGAAACGAGCTTTGTATCTATAACATTGCACCGCCCACTTGACCAAAGCTATATTAAACAAAGAACCAAAGATTCAGAGAACAAAAAATCCTTGTATAGTTATATCACAGGTAAACATACTTTTAAAAAAACCCAAAACAACTTCTGTAGTTATGAGAAAAAAAATACTTGTATAGTTATATCACAAGTAAACATACTTAAAAAATATATTAAAAAAAACTTCTGTAGTTATAGCACAAGTAAACTAAGCGCTAACCTAAAACTACAAGCGGCAACTTGAGAGGTGACGTACGTGAATGAAAAGTTCGACGGGAGCGTGAGTTGCTGGCATTGCCTGCGCTTAGCTGGATCACAGACACACACACACACTTTACTTCCTCCTCTGGCACTCACGCGCCTGCTTATGCTGGCCACGTGCATTGCACATTATATATATATATATACTATCCGTCTGTGCTCTGTTGTTCCAATGGCTCGGTTGGGAGGGGTCATCGGGGGGGGGGGGGGGGGCGAAGCTCTCTCTCTCTCTCTCTCTCTCTCTCTCTCTCACACACACACACATACACACACACACACACACACACACACACACACACACCACACACACACACACACACACACACACACACACACACACACACACACACACAGAGAAGCTGACAGTAATTTGCATGTTAAAGATGCCTCTCCTGAGAGAATAAGTTTTTAAAAAGTCTAACATGAAATTACATCATCATAATAATAATAATAATAATAATAATAATAGGGCGCTTTACACAAATTTGAAATGGAAAAAAACATGAAACAAAAATCCAATAACATGAGCAGACAAAACAATAGCGGTCAAACTTTGTTTGGCCGGTAAAAATGCACATAACAATCAGCAACAACTGCTGTAACTACTACTACTACTACTACTACTACTACTACTACTACTACTACTACTACTACTACTACTACTACTACCACTACTACTACTACTACTACTACTACTACTACTACTACTACTACGTGAGGTCATGGATTATGGATTTCCCCCTATTTCTATTGTTTCTCTTTTTTATTTTTGTAGGGGGGGGGGGGGGGGGGGGTGTGTGTCTGTGTGTTTTTCTGTCTGTCTGTCTGTCTGTCTGTCTGTCTGTCTCTCTCTCTCTCTCTCTCTCTCTCTCTCTCTCTCTCTCTCTCTCTCTCTCTCTCTCTCTCTCTCTCTCTCTCTCTCTCTCTCAGAATCAATCAAAAGAGATAGGTGCATTCCAGTCACCGGACTGCTTTGTTAGCGAATCCTTCTATTGAGCGTCTTCAGAGTAACTCACCTAATATATGACTGAATGCTCTCTCTCTCTCTCTCTCTCTCTCTCTCTCTCTCTCTCTCTCTCTCTCTCTCTCTCTCTCTCTCTCTCTCTCTCCTCTCTCTCTCTCTCTCTCTCTCTCTCTCTCTCTCTCTCTCTGTGTGTGTTAGCGAATCCTTCTATTGAGAGTCTCCAGACTAACTCACCTGTAGGTCTGGATTTGTCTGCCTTTTTTGTTGTTTTTCTAACTTCGTTCGCTTCCGTCCGATGCAGTCTAGTGTACGTAATGCTATGGTGTGTTTTTTCTTTCTTTTTTTTGTACTTCAAATTCTGCGAGATTTGTATTACTTCGCTACCGATCAGAATTATTAGCCCCCGAGCCGAAGGTTCGGGGAGCTATTGTTTTTGTCTGGTCCGTCCGTCCGGTGTTCGTCCGGCGTGCCTCCGTCCGTCCGGCTATTCGTCCGTTTTTCTCAAAAAATATTCAGTCTATCATCATCAAATTTGGTATACTAGTTAGCCAAGATGCAAGCTATCCACTGATGTATTTAGATTTACATTAAGGTCAAGGTCGCGCCAGTTACGGGGTTCAAACCCCGAAAGACATAATCGCTAATATCTCGCGAAGTTTTGCATGTATTTCAATGCAGTTTTTTTCACAACATTTCTTGATGAATAACACAGTTGTCATGAATTGTTCTGTGCGCTCGTGTGCGCATGATCGCGCGCGCTCAAATCACGGGTCCGAACCCCAAGGCTATATATCAAAAACTATTCAGTCTATTATCGTCAAATTTGGTATGCTTGTTGCACAAGATACAAGCTATCCACTGATGTACTTAGTTTTACATTAAGGTCAAATTTACGCCATTCCGATTTCGGAGTACCTCGGCGATGCTGCGAGGGGACTTTGCAGCCGCTCGGCGTTGCACTTGTTTATTTTTTGTTCTTGTGTATCTTTATCTGATTATATATTTTTTTTGGTATCTTATCAACTTTTTGAGCTACTTATCTTTGTTGAATAATTAATCGCAGTCATGATAAAGGCCATTATCTAATAGCCCCCCCCCCCCCCTATGTAGTGCAGTACACACAACAGCCGCGGAGCATTTGTCACAGTCCTGGTTCATTGCGTTTTTTTCCGTCTTGCCTTTATCTTCTACTATTATTGAATGCATGTGTTTAATTATGTAAATGGATGAAAATTAGTGTTAAATATAGCAAACGATAGAGGATGAAGTTC
>CM065681.1:39832240-39837240 GCA_017654935.2 Phymorhynchus buccinoides | reverse complement strand
TCACAACCAGTCATAATAAGCCCACTAGTAAGTATTATTGATGGCAGGTGATTGAGATCTGGTTTTTGTTTGACCCTAGTTTTGATCTAGATCCTATGTTCAATGATGAATAAGGAGTAGATAGATATGTTATAGAAAAGAAGTGGTAAACATTCTATTCTATTTATGTGCACTGATTATTTGTGTGTGTGTGTGTTTTTGACTTGAACACTTTTGGTACCAGAACCGGAGTTTATGCCTACTAACCCTTTTGTCTATTTTTAGTAGGAAACCTATGGGCCGCAATCTTGCACTTTATGATACCATTCCTTTCCAGGTGTTGGATGGAGAGTGATGTTGTCTTGATCACCTTTTATGTTTTACTGATCTCAGTTTGTTAACTGAAATTCAGTTTATTTATTAACTACATGTGTGCTATTGTACAAGGGAAGCCTTCTAGCCGGTTGGGATTCACTAATTCCCTGCCGACTGAAGCCCCTTGTCTCTAAGCCATAGAGATCTACATCCACCTTCTCCTGTGATTATCAGCAGGGCATCGTGGTCAGGACGATCATCCCTGACTCACAAGCACCAAGACGGGACCGCCGCCAAGACGACCCGCACCCAGAATCCGCGAGGAGACCACGCCTGAACCGTGCCATCCCGCGAAGCCGTAACCGGAACGACTGGGAGCTACTCTCACCTGACGAGCAAGCCCAGCCAACCCAGCACTCGCCGATCACCACGGAGGAACCTGACAACAGCTAAGTCCAGCGGACCGCACCAATCATTTGAACTTTCCTCCGGACAATGAAGATTAGTGACCCTTCCTGCTTGGGGCTAACCTTCTAGAAAGACAAAAGTCTTGTAAATCCTTTCGGATTCCATTGTTTTTCATTCATATTTTGTTTTGGCGCCATTGAGCTGCTTTATTATTATTGTTGCATAATCTTATGCAGATTTTGGGAGTAAATAAAATACAAGTGTCAAATAATCCTGAACCCTTTGGTCAGACTGATGAGAGTGGGAGTCTTGTAATTTCATGTAAAACCCTACTTCTCTCTGTCTGCCATTTAGAGCAATTCAACCACTTGTATTTCTTACAACCATACGAGCCAGAACCCGGGCACAAATATAAATTTATTAGATGAAAAGGGGCCGGGAAAGTTGCTCATCTCCCATACCCTAGAGAAGTGGGCTAAAGGCAAATTTTCTAAAGTCTTCCCTAGGGACTTAGCCTTTTAACCCATTACCTCGTCACATCTAATTGGGGGCTCGCGTCCGGGATATTATTTTTCATAAAGTCTAACAAATTTCAATTCAAACGGTATTTACTTTCCAAAACTTATCTTGTGTCCACTGGGAAAGTTATTGTGATTTGGTTCACTGTGTTTTGATTTGATTTGTTTGAATGTTATTTATGACTTTATTTTGATGTGCATGCTATTTCTGTTTATGCTGAAATAGTTAAGTGTTGTTTGATACATTCAACTCAGCAGCTTTGTTTTTATTTTGAATAGTTGTATTTACAACCATGGCTGAGATTGTTAAACTTAGGAGGGAACTTAAAGAATGGGGAGAATCTCTAGGAATGTCAGGCCAAGAGTTAGCAAATTTTGTCATATCTGAATATGACAAAGAGAAAACTCGCGAGGAGGCCGAGAAAGACAAACAGAGAGCTCATGAGGCTCAAGAGGCTGACAAAGCTCGGGAGGCTCAAGAGGCTGAGAAAGACAAACAGAGAGCTCATGAGGCTCAAGAGGCTGATAAAGCTCGGGAGGAATCTGAGAAAGACAAACAGAGAGCTCATGAGGCTCAAGAGGCAGATAAAGCTCGCGACACTCAGGAGCAAGAGAAAATCCGTACTCATGAGTTAAGGCAGAGACAACTAGTGCAGGATGCCAAAAATAAAGAACTCGAACTTGAGGCCACTGAGCGAGAAAAGGCGCGAGACCATGAGCTAGCTATGAAGCAGCTTGAAAACTCAGCAGACTCTGAGACTGCTGCCCCTCAAAATTTTCCCCCTCCCATTCATACCTCAGCCATGACCTTCACATTGGAGGCATTCAATGAGGCAACAGAGTCTATCGATGCATTCCTCGATAGATTTGAAAGACTGGCCCAGGAATTTGAGCTTGCTCCGGAAAAGTTCAACCTCAAGCTTGCCCAAAGTCTCAGGGGTGTGGCTTATGAGGTATACAGTAAACTTCCGTCAAGCCAAATTACTGACTACCCAGCTTTGAAAGAAGCCCTGCTCAACAGATACGAGTTGACAGCGGACGCCTACCGGAAAAAGTTCCGGTCAACCAGAAAAGGTAGGGGAGAGTCCTATGCCCAATTTTCAGATAGACTGGGGAACTATCTGACAAAATGGGTGTCCCTTTCTGCCAAATCAGAGTCCTATGAGGATCTCCGGGAACTGATGGTTGGCGAGCAACTGCGCGAAACCATGTCCCCAGAGTTACGCACCTTTACTGCCGAGCAAGGTGCCACAACTCTGGCTGACCTCATCCAGCTAAGTGACCGGTACACTCTAGCCCATGATGAACCTAGCGCCCCTAAAAGGCCAAAACTACAGCAAGTTGTTGGGTCCACTGCTTCACAGCAGAGCAGGGGTAACCCCAACTCCAACAGTGGGTCAAACAGTTCTACCCATGAACGACAACCACTGGGACAACCCTTATTCTGCTCATACTGCAAGTCGAACACCCACAATCGGGATGACTGCAGGAAACTTGCTTACAAGCGGCAAAATGTTGCAACTATGCAAGTCGTCTCGACTTCGCAGAATTGCACAAACCCCTCCCCAGTACAGTGTCCAGGCACACCGTCAGTCGTTGGACAGGCGACTGTCAACAACATCCCTGTTCAGTGTCTCTATGACACTGGACTGTCATGCGACGCCATTGTCTGCGGATCCTTAGTCCCCGCGTCAGCATACACGGGAGACTTCATCTCTCTGCAAGGCCCTGATGCTGCAATCCCCCCATCCACTTTGCCAGTCGCCATAATCAATGTCGACACCAGATATGTTAAGGGACCCATCAAGGCAGTGCTCATGGACAGTCCTGTCTATGACCTCATACTGGGATCACAGTATGTGTTTTTAGGGCACCCCTCTCAACCTGCCCTAGTTTCAGCAGCATTCCCTTCTCCCCAATCCACAAACCAACTCCCTCCCTCCTTCCCAAAGAGCAAAACTCCCTCAGCAGGGAAGAAACCTCTCAACGCGGCAAACCAAATTGCCGCGCGAGCCAATCCAGATTGTCCCAAGTCCCCAAGTCCGCCACAACTTGGAAAATCCTTCCCAAGGAATGTCCGCCTAACGACCCAAGACCACTCGCCACAGGTACCTCAGGTGAAAGGCAGCACTGTACCCGCAAACACCCACCGAAGGTACTATCGGGACAGGCCGCCGCACGTACAGCCGTCACCTACCCCTCCCTTTCAGCGAGTGGCAGTCGACTTGGTCGGGCCTCTACCTCAACGGAAGAAGAAATTCCGGTATATAGTCACCGTGGTCGACATATGTACCATGAGGTGCGATGCCGCCCCAATCTCCTCACTTGATGCTAGTCAGATAGCCGCGGCACTCAAAGCCATTTTCGCCCGAATCGGCCTACCAAACCACATCATCAGCAACGATGAATCCAGGCTAAAGGGGAAACTCAGGCAAGAGGTGTTTGCTATCCTGCAATCAACCTTGGGACAACTCAACACAGGATTGCCGCAACCAACCTCAGTCGGAATCCATTCCACTGATCTCTAACCCACCTGCTCCTTTGAACTCTGTGTTGCGACCAGATGTTCCACCATTCCAGCCGACCCAGTCTCCCCACTAATTTGTCCCTGTCGCCCAAGTCGAAAGTGGAGTCGGCGTTCCACAGGAAGATTCCGGTACCAGAATCTTTTTTTCGGGGGGGCCTCTGTGACGTAAGTGTCCCGCGCGACCCCTCTTTCTTATCTACACCCCCCCCCCCCCTTCTCTCTCCTTTTCATTTCTCGACCAGCCGCAGCTTCAAACAGAAACCGATTAAGGCCGTTGTCTCCTTGAAGCACGATCTACCTCTCCCTTCATCACGAGATAGTGATATCAACAGTCGGCTCCCTTTGGAGACAACTCGTCCTTTCCAATCACAAGAAGGATTTGAATGTCGGCACGTGATAAGGATGTAACTGGCGCGTGATTGTTCGGTACTAGTATGCATAAAATTATAGCATCATCTTGTGACGTGTCAATTGCTATAAACCAATGACAGGCTTTCATTGTTTGAAAGTGAAGGCTATAATTGGAGTAGTGAGAAAAAGTTTTCACACAAGACGCTGAAACGTAGCTAGAGCAACACTCACAACCAGTCATCATAAGCCCACTAGTAAGTATTATTGATGGCAGGTGATTGAGATCTGGTTTGTTTGACCCTAGTTTTGATCTAGATCCTATGTTCAATGATGAATAAGGAGTAGATAGATATGTTATAGAAAAGAAGTGGTAAACATTCTATTCTATTTATGTGCACTGATTATTTGTGTGTGTGTGTTTTTTTGACTTGAACACTTTTGGTACCAGAACCGGAGTTTATGCCTACTAACCCTTTTGTCTATTTTTAGTAGGAAACCTATGGGCCGCAATCTTGCACTTTATGATACCATTCCTTTCCAGGTGTTGGATGGAGAGTGATGTTGTCTTGATCACCTTTTATGTTTTACTGATCTCAGTTTGTTAACTGAAATTCAGTTTATTTATTAACTAGTGCTATTGTACAAGGGAAGCCTTCTAGCCGGTTGGGATTCACTAATTCCCTGCCGACTGAAGCCCCTTGTCTCTAAGCCATAGAGATCTACATCCACCTTCTCCTGTGATTATCAGCAGGGCATCGTGGGCCGGAAGATTATCCCGGACTCCACCAAGCACCAAGACGGGACCGCCGCCAAGACGACCCGCACCCAGAATCCGCGAGGAGACCACGCCTGAACCGTGCCATCCCGCGAAGCCGTAACCGGAACGACTGGGAGCTACTCTC
>CM065681.1:39812240-39814740 GCA_017654935.2 Phymorhynchus buccinoides | reverse complement strand
AAAGAAATATGAACGAGAAAGAACGAAGGGAGAAAGAAGAAAGGAAATATGGGAAGAAAGAACGAAGAAAGAACGAAGGGAGAAAGAAGAAAGGAAATAAGGGAAGAAGGAACGAAAAAAAAGGTAAGAAAAGAGAAAAAAACAAAAACACACAAAAAGATGGGAAGAAAGAACAAGGAAAAAAAAGGAAGAAAGGATGAATAAAAGGAAAAAAATGAAGAAGGTGTGGAAAGGTACCTGGGAAAGGGAAACACACGACGTTTCGAGTCGTAGACTCTTCTTCCGGTGTGGCTTGAGAGGACTTGGTTGCAGTATTTATACATGTAGTTGATTTCTTTCAGGTGAGCACAGTTCAGTTGGCAATTCGAGGAGGAATAAAAGGATGAAGAGAAGAAAGAAAACGTGTACCCGAATGACGGCCACGATTCATTGCAAACAAATGGCGCCCGTAATGAATACAACTTGTTGTTCGTTTACTTTTTCAATAACATGAAATCAAATCCGACTAAATTGAAGAAACAAAACTGGAACCAAAATAATAAGAAATAAAATAAGATGCAGTAAATGAAGCAAAGTGTCCTTGCGCCCTGCTAATTCCAACCCTATTCTTTCAGTACCACGTTAATCCTTAGTCCAATTTCATTTGTTTTTATTTGATAAATGTATGACATGTTTTGCAATCGTATTGTTCTTAGACATGCAAGCAGACACACAGACAGACCGACTAAGGTAAAAACAACAACAACAACAACAACAACAACAACAAAAACCCGTAATCTCTTATGTCTCGACGGACTTAATCAATAAATCATTAAAACAATAAATAAACAAGCGCGAAATCGCAATAGTTTGTGGCACGCGGTCTATTTTTACCACTCCAATCATGAGTCACCTCCCCTGGCTTTTCAATAATTTTAATCTGTAAACCAGAATGTTATCTCTGCACCATTTCGTAACTTTTTATATCTTTTGGAAAACATTTATAAACTATGTATCCTACTTATAATCATCAAAAGAAGCACCGCATACTCGAAGAAGGAGAACGAGAAACAACGAAGAGAGAAAGAAGAAAGGAAGTCGTGTCTGTTGTAGTGTCTGTATTAACGTATGTTTATTATTTTGGGACGCTTTTAAAATACATCATTTTAAAGAGCGGCCTCAAAAGAACGAAGAGAGAAAGAAGAAAGGAAATAAGGGAAGAAAGAACTAGAAGTGAAGGGAGAAAGAAGAAAGGAAATAGCCTCGATTTGAAGTGCGACAATTTTGTCAATATGTGCGACAATTTTGGACCGACCGACCGACAGACAGACAGACAGACAGACCGACCGACAAAGTGAGTTATGGGTTTGTGGCTTGAGCCACAAACAATAAATAAATAAATAACGGTGAACAAAATGCACTGCCAGTATTGGAGAAAAGTAAAACTGTATTTCAAGGAACATTCTTACTTTTTTTTAAAAGTAAAAGAAAAAATCACTTCAGCGTAGGACGAGTAAGTAGCAATAAAAACACACACAAAAACTAAAAACACACAACATACTTCTATATCTGTAGCGTAGAGAGATTTAAGTTCGGAAGGTGGCGTCATTTCTTATGCCGTTTGACTGTGGAAATGAGTTTGCCAATAGTCACGAGTGACACGATTCTGACCGGTGTAGCGAGTACTTTGTAGACTGATGCAGCACCTTCTATTAAAAACTGAGCCCCCGGTACGTTTCTGTTTCTTCTCTTTAGAATCAAAGGTTAAAAAAAAGTTGAACATTTGTGACAGTGCATGGGAAAACCAGACATAATGGAATGTTGGCATAAATTGAGATTTAAATTTTTCGTCGTGGAACAAAGATTCCTTGTTAAACCGAATTAAGTTATCTTGTCTGGTTTTTATTTTATAATTATTTGAAGTTTGGCATTCGAAATAGATCATTTGCAGAAATCGGGCATAGAAGATACAATTTTGCCTCTTTATTTCTATTGACTTGATTTTGAAAACGATCAAATAAACAAAGAAATCATTCAAAATTGTCTTTTATGTTGTGGATACTGGTAGAACACATACAAATAGACATAAATATGCCCTAAATAGAAAATTGATATTTTGGGGGGTTGCAGTATTTATAATTGATTTATTTCAGGTGAGCACAGTTGACTATTTGGGGCTTTTGCTCAAACCCTTCTGAGCGACTACTTATATAGGTTTTCCCCATGCACCATCACATTTTGTGTCATTAACCCTTTCACCGCCAAAGTCGCATTTTAGCACCACAGTGATTAAACACCTATGTCACTAAAAGGCATCAATTTGGGGTCTATTATTCAAATACCCTGTTGTCTTAGTTTTGGGAAGTAAGGATAGACCTTATGTTAGATCTGTCACAGGAGAATCCCCAATACTGCAGATGGATTTTGTTCTCTGCCCAGGTAAATGTAATGGACATTTTGGGCTGAAATATGGCTGGCGGTGAAAGGGTTAAAAACAATAAGCAACAAGAGAAGAAAGAAG
>CM065681.1:39804740-39807240 GCA_017654935.2 Phymorhynchus buccinoides | reverse complement strand
TTTTTTTTCAAATTGCATGCAGTTTATGTAAAGGAGTTTCGCTCACAACAAAAGAAATAGAATCTAGCTCCAAGGTTGTTGTTTTTACTGCACTACAAAGAAAGAAAACGCTTCAACCACAATGAGTGTCCTCCACCCACCCCATCCAAAATGGTTACTCTCTCCGGCAACTCCGCCAAGGAGGAATCGCCGTTTTGACGGTTTGATTTATAGGAAACCAGAGCAAAGTGAGTGTTCCGATCCTTGAAAAGGCTGTTTTTCTGGTGATCACGACGTCTTTCTTGCAAAAACTCATCCGTCAGGGTCCACCTTAAAAAAACCCACCAAAAACTCTCTCTTCAGATAATGGTATTAGGCATGTAATCTTGGATTGAGAAAACCTGCGTGCACTGTGTTGATAAGAAGATCAAAGGAGATCAAAAGAAGTGAGATGTTCTCGTTCTCTCAAAGCTCCAAACTCCTGTCTGTCTGTAGCATAGTTAGTAGTGTTCCTTGAGACCTGTACAGGTTTGACAGTCATACGATTTCGACCATTTGCGTGATGTGTGTGTGTGTGTGTGTGTGTGTGTGTGTGTGTGTGTGTGTGTGTGTGTGTGTGTGTGTGTGTACGTGTGTGTGTGTGTGTGTGTGTGTGTGTGTGTGTGTGTGTGTGTGTGTGTGTGTGTGTGTGTGTGTGTGTGTGTGTGTGTGTGTGTGTGTGTGTGTGTGTGTGTGTGTGTGTGTGTGTGTGTGTGTGTGTGTGTGTGTGTGTGTGTGTGGTGTGTGTGTGTGTGTGTGTGTGTGTGTGTGTGTGTGTGTGTGAAAGAGAGAGAGAGAGAGAAGAGAGAGAGAGAGAGAAGAGAGAGAGAGAGAGAGAGAGAGAGAGGGAGATTAACACACAATTCACATTTTGCAAAGTTTACTCATCCAGGCCTTCTGCCCATGCCAGAGGTAAGGGGGTTACAAAAGGGAAAAACAACAATGACAACAAATCATCAGCACACAGAACTCCATCATAAACGAACATACAAGAGAGAGAGAGAGAGAGAGGAGAGAGAGAGAGAGAGAGAGAGGAGAGGAGAGAGAGAGGAGAGAGAGAGAGAGAGAGAGAGAGAGAGAGAGAGAGAGGGAGAGAGAGAGAGAGAGAGAGAGAGAGAGAGAGAGAGAGAGAGGAGAGAGAGAGAGAGAGAGATATAGAGAGAGAGAGAGAGAGAGAGAGAGGGGAGAGAGAGAGAGGGAGAGAGGGAGAGAGAGAGAGAGAGAGAGGAACTTACAAATTCTTACATTTGGAGAGGGGTGTTAGGGGGAGATAATAGTAATATAATTCTATTATAATTGTTTGTTTTCTTTTTTGTGTTTCTGTCTATGTGTCTCTCTATTTCTCTCAATCTGTATCTCTCTCTCTCTCTCTCTCCTCTCTCTCTCTCTCTCTCTCTCTCTCTCTCTCTCTCTCTCTCTCTCTCCTCTCTCTCTCTCTCTCTCTCTCTCTCTCTCTCTCTCTAGCTCATTTTAAAACAACACGAAAAGACGTAGAAATGACGGACAAAATGGACCTGCCAACTAATCTGAAATACACACTGACGCACGTATTATTTTTGTCTCTCCCTACCCCCCCCCCCCTCTCTCTCTTCTTTTTCTCTCTCAATCTCCACCTGTCCCTCTGTCTCTGTCTCTATCTTAGTATCTGTCCTGTCTGTCTGTCTGTCTGTCTTCCTGCTTCTCTCTCTCTCTCTCTCTCTCTCTCTCTCCTCACATCTCTCTCTCTCTCTCTCTCTCTCTCTCTCTCTCTCTCTCTCTCTCTCTCTCTCTAGCTCATTTTAAAACAACACGAAAAGACGTAGAAATGACGGACAAAATGGACCTGCCAACTAATCTGAAATACACACTGACGCACCACGATTAAGTCCTTTGGTTTTTTTCTAGGTAGCTGTGACCCCCATGCAAATGTCCCCAACTTGACATTGAGGCTGCTCTTTTAAATGATGTTTCGTTTTCAATTTGGGTACATTTGTATGGGAGTCAAACCTGGTCAAAACAAGATTTCTTCCCTGCTGTAAGAAGGAAAACACGTGAAACCCGTGATTTTGACACGTGACCTGGTGGGTCTTTAAGGGTATATCGAAGACGCACACCCGTTTATACTATTTTTTTGCTGGAACCATTCCTTTTTTTGGGTTGATAAATTTTAAGTCAGTAAAAAGACCATCAAATCAAGTGTGATATCGGTCTCTTGAACTACATCGCTATGAACTCACGTGTCCTCGTCCCCATGTGATGCAGAATAGACTCCCTGATATATATTGGATACAACGTGCAGTCAATCTTATAATCCTTAAATTCTGTCCCTTTCTTTGACTCTTGCTTTCTGTCATCTACTTTTTATTGTCCAATTCTCCTCGTTTGTTTTCTTTATCTTCCAAAATGTTCTGCATTGAACTCCTCCGAAATCGAAATAAAATGTCGGCTAAACGCAGCGGGGAGACCAGTGAAAACTGAAAAACCGGACACATACGTACCGTAC
>CM065681.1:39788694-39799240 GCA_017654935.2 Phymorhynchus buccinoides | reverse complement strand
ACACACAATTCACATTTTGCAAAAGTTTACTTATCCAGGCCTTCTGCCTATGTCAGAGGGGAGGGGGTTACAAAAAACCCAAAAACAATGACAGCAAATCATCAGCACACAGAACTCCATCATAAACGAACATACAAGAGAGAGAGAGAGAGGAGAGGAGATAGAGAGAGAGAGGAGAGAGAGAGAGAGAGATGAGAGAAAGAGATGAGAGAGATGATCAGAGCTCAGCGGGAGAGAGATAGAGAGAGAGAGTGAGAGAGAGGGTAGAGAGAGAGAGAGAGAGAGATATATATAGAGTGAGAGAGTTAGAGAGAGAGTTAGAGATAGAGAGAGGGAGAGAGAGGGGAGAGAGAGAGAGAAGAGAGAGAGGAACTTACAAACTTCTTACATTTGGAGAGGGGTGTTAGGGGGAGATAATAGTAATATAATTCTATTATAATTGTTTGTTTTCTTTTTTGTGTTTCTGTCTATGTGTCTCTCTATTTCTCTCAATCTGTATCTCTCTCTCTCTCTCTCTCCTCTCTCTCTTCTCTCTCATCTCTCTCTCTCGTCTCTCTCTCTCTCTCTCTCTCTCTCTCTCTCTCTCTCTCTCTCTCTCTCTCTAGCTCATTTTAAAACAACACGAAAAGACGTAGAAATGACGGACAAAATGGACCTGCCAACTAATCTGAAATACACACTGACGCACGTATTATTTTTGTCCTCCCCTACCCCCCCCCCCCTCTCTCTCTTCTTTTTCTCTCTCAATCTCCACCTGTCCCTCTGTCTCTGTCTCTATCTTAGTATCTGTTCGGTCTGTCTGTCTGTCCTCTGTCTGTCTCTGCTTCTCTCTCTCTCGGCCCAATCTCATCTCTCACATCTCGTCTCTATCTCATCTCTCTCTCCTCTCTCTCTCTCTCTCTCGATCCTCTCTCTCTCTCTCTCTCTAGCTCATTTTAAAACAACGACGAAAAGACGTAGAAATGACGGACAAAATGGACCTGCCAACTAATCTGAAATACGCGCGCGCTTACACTTCTTACTTCTCCTCTAGGCCCCCCCCCCCCCCACACAACATGTCCACAACTTCAAACTGACCCCCCTCCCTAAAAAATTCGTTTCTTCCTCTTTTTCTCAATACGATTCACTTCAAAAGCGCTTCTTCTAAAGATTAAAATATGGAGGGGTGGGGTGGGGTGGGTGTGGGGTGGTGTGGGGGGTTCTGATAACTGACGTCGCAAGAAAAGAAACTTTAAACACGGAAGCACTTTTCACATAGCAGATAAAAAATCTTAAAAGCAGGATGCAAAGTTTCTCAAGTTATCTCTTTGATTTGAAAAGAGAACGAGTACTGAGCACGGCACCGGAACTTACTTTTTCACAAACCACTTTTACATGTAGCTGTGATCTGAATATGTGAAGAGAATTATTTGAACACAAAGTAAGAAAGGGAGAGGGGGGTGGGGGTAGGGGAAGGTTAGAAAAGTTTCCTGCTGATTTGATATTTTGCGAGTAAAGGTAAACATACGTACCGTACCTTTTAAAGCCATACACCAAAGAATATTACTAGATCCATTTTCTGTTATGTTGTTAGTGCTTTCATTGGAAGTGCCATGACCATTTGGTCTTGATTGGAGGAGGAGTTCAATCAATGTTCTAATCTATGTTAATTATTATTATTATGCACTCAGCCTTCCAATCTGCTGGTCTCGGATTCTGCGTTATTATATGGAATTATAGACCGGGTGGTAGCTGCGAATTGGGATTCGAATGAGCGCGTGGAAGATGGACATACAGAGTTAAACTGATATGGACGCAGAAGATGGTGACAGCATTAATTTTTTCTCCCCTACCCCTCTCTCTCTCTCTCCTCCAAAGAGAAAAAAAAAAGAGAAAAGAACGTCACTCTGTCTCGGCGCGCTCTCCTCTCACCCTCCCTGTAGGCTCTCGTCTTCCATCTCTTCCCCCTGTCCCCACATCACTGCTCGCCCCTCACTGTCCCCTATGTCCTCCTGTCTCCTCGAATCCCTGTCTCTCTCTCGCTATGTCCACTCGGCCTTCTGTCGTGTCCCCTCTCTCCTCCTCCCCCCCCTGTCCTCACGCCCTTCATTGTGTCCTCGCTCTCCACTTTCCTCTCTCGCTCTCCCTGTCGCCACCTCTCTGACTTCTCTCATCTCCCTCTCCGTTCTCTCTCTCCTCCTCCCTCTCTCAGTCCCATCTCCCTCTCTCATCATCCCTCTCTCTCTCTCATTCCTCACAGACCTCACCCTGCTCACCTCATCAGTCTCCTTCCCCGTCTTCTCTCGCTCTCTCTCTCCTCTCTCCATCCTCTCTCTCTCTCTCTCTCCTCCTTTTTCTCCTCTCATTCTCCATCTATCTCTACCTGTCTCCACCTGTCTCTCTGTCTCTGTTTCTATATGTCTGTCAGTCTGCTTCCGTCTCTCTCTATTTGTCAAATAAAGTTTCCAGTGTCCCAGTGTCCAGTCTCTCTCCTCTCTCCTCCAGCCTCATCCTCCCGTCCTCATTCCCTCTCTCTCCCCTCATCTCCGTCTCCTCCCCCTCCGATCATCGTCGTCTCTCACTCGCGAAGGTCTTCTAAGAACAGTCTCCCTCTCGCTGAATCGTTCTTCCTTTCTCTCTCCAGCAAAACAAGGTGGGAGTTACGCTGTAATAACGGGCAGAGAATGAAGCTGTCAGATCTTCTACGCAGAGCTACACAAGACTCAAGGCTAAAGTGTTAAAGACACTCTGATTTACATTTGCCGTTATATAGAAAATACTTCCAGAAACTGCTAATCTAGCCAGGTATTTTAGATTATTAATAAAAGGAAACGCCCTGACTGAATTGAGTTTTTTTTGCAAGGAACACGTCGACATCACCAGAAATACAGCTTTTTCATGGAACGGAACACTCACTTTCTAATTTTAATACTCTGGTTTTCCCTTGAAATCAAACCGATCAAAAAAAACGGGGCGATTCCTCCTAGGCGGAGTTGGATGCCGACGAAACGAAGCCATTTTGGGGACGGGGTGTGCGTGGGTGCCACCGAGTGGTTGAAGCTTTTTTCACCTCTTTCCCCTTTCTTTTTTGTAGTGCAGTAAACATTTTTTGGAGATATTTCCTTTGTTGGTGAGCGAAAAACCATCTTTTAAATAAACTGCATACAATTAAAAAGACAAATAAAAAGGCTTGTATTGCGAACAAAATCGTGCAAACAACTCTAGGGGGTCGTCATTACAAAAGAGACGGCACAAGCCTTCCCTTTCACTGTTAAATCTGACTTTGTATCGCTTCCGGCAACCGATACCTCCGTCAAGGAGGATTCGCCGATTTGACGGTTTGATTTCTACGAAACCAGAGCAAAATGATTGTTGCGATCTCTGTATATAGTGTTTTCGTGGTGATCTCCATGTGTTTCTTGCAAAAAAACTCATCCGTCGGGTCCACCTTTAACATGTAACCCAAACTTTTCGTCGTCTAATTGTTGTAGACTAAAATCGACCTGTACTGAAAGCGTAATAAGTCAAAGTTAGTCTACTTTCTTCTTCCAAACTGTTTTTCTGTTATTACACATGCAACCAGTTAAAGCAGTCTGGAAGCACCGGACATAGTTCAGCTTGTCGAACGTAAGGTGTGCAGGCCTGCTGACGACAATTCCGAATTGTGCTCTTCGGTTGGCCTTACGGGAGATAGCTCTCTGAATGTTTTTGAATTGCAATGGAATCGTTTTCTATGGCATGCACCTACTTGCTTGGAAAAATTCGGAATCTTCCCAGGAAAATTCCGAATTTTCCCAAGGCTGGGAAGATTCAGAATATTCCCGGGGAAATTCTGAATCTTCCCGGGAAGATTGATTCTGAATATTCCCAGCCTTGCGGAAAATTCGGAATTTCCCCGGGTAAAAATGCAGAATTCCCCCGGGAAAAATCGCGATTCCGAATTTTCCCGGATTCCAAATTTTCCCGTGATGTATGGCATTTACATCATGGGTCTTTCCTGGTATTGCAGTACCTCCACGATCGACCCATTATCTTTACATAGTTAATGTCCCTACCAATTATGTACGTGTTCCAGGTCGGAGGACGTTAAACAGATTATCATTCAAATAGGTGTCGCTGCGGTAGCGGTGACGCGCTCTCCAGAAGGTAATCTTCACTATCTGTGTGCCCCCTTTCCCCCCCTTTCCATTCTCTCGTGCATTTATGATTTGGAGAATTACTTTTCCCCGTAATGCCTTGCCCTCTTCATAAGGCTATTTTTGTTGTGTGTGGGTTTAAAAAAACCCACTATATTGTGCTAAACCTAAGTACATTAATTGCAAAATTCATGATCACGTTAGTTAGCATCAAAGTTAGTTTACCAGTGCTAAGCAAGGTTATTCTAAAAATGTTCCTATTTATTATTTATCAGACACTATTAGATTAACCCTTTCGCCGCCAGCCATTTTTTTTATCAAACAAATACTATTAAACTTACTTGGGTAGAGAAAACAAATCTGCTATATTGCGAATTCCTCTGTGACTTTCATAACATTAGGCCTATCCTTACCTCCCAAAATCACGAAAATAGGGACTTCAGATAACAGGCCCTGATGTGATGCTTTTTAATGACATGGGTGTTAAACCATTGTGGTGCACAAATGCGACATTGGCGGTGAAAGGGTTAACCGGTAAGAAAGGGGGCATCCCGCTTTCGCTACGTATCGATAACACCACCAAGATAAATCAGTACGGCCATCACTACGTATCGATAACACTACTGGGCTAATTCTTGTTTTCCAGATGGCTGGCTGTACACAAGTAGGGTAGACGGGTAGAAAGCCCACGGCGGTAAGAGCCCATGCAATTATCTCATGAAAAATGAAGCAAATTTCAGTCCATTTTGTGCCCATGAGACGAGTGTTAATGTTATCGTTCGTCTCATGGGCAAATATGACTGAAATTTGCCTTAATTTCATGAGATAATTGGCGATTGACTCTTACCCGCCCATGAGCTTTTTTACCCCGTCTTATCCTGATGAATTTGTCTTTTTCTCTTAAACCCTCTATAAATAAGAGGCGTTATATCGTTTTGTTCGTTCGTTCTTTCGTTCGTTCGCTCTCCCCTCACTCCTCTCCCTCTCTCTCTTCTCTCTCTCTCTCTCATCTTCCTCTTCTCTCTTCTCTCTCTCTCTCTCTCTCTCTCTCTCTCTCTCTCTCTCTCTCTCTCTCTTTCTTCTCTCTCTCTCTCTTTTTCCCTTCCCTCCTCTCCCTTCTTCTTCTCTCTCTCTAAAAAAGTGACACCCTAGCTATTTTCACATCCACAGGGCATTCGTGCCTCTGCTGCTGCTGCTGCTTCTTAACTCCCAACAGACGCAGATCAAAAGAGAGACACCGATGGAGCAGAAGAAAGAGTTAATCACCAGCATCCCATAACGTGTTGACAACATAAATATGTAACTAGAAAGTACTGACACAGCTCCTCCGAAGTCGGAGTTTGGCTGCCTACGTGGCGGGGTAATCACAAACGGTCAAACACGCAACGTTCACATCCCTAGCTGGTGCGTTTGTACCATAGTGTTCAAGTGCTTCCGCTGTTGGGATGATCCCTGGAGTCTTTAAGCCAGGGTATGACAACTACAACAACAACAACACCTGACACAGCGCAGGTCTCTACCAAGGCAGAGTACTGGGACTCGGATCAGTCATAATGCTAATAAAGGTCATTTGCTCAAACAGTTGTTTGCTGACATTTAGCTTTTATTTTATTCCAATAGCAAAATGAAAGCAACATGATAATGGGTCTGCTACTCCCCCGTGGGGATACCGGGGGGGTCTTTCGTAAAAATAGTTCCCCCACCTTCTGGAAGTTCTGTGCTTGTAACTTACTCTAATCTGCCACTCTCTTTGACTCTGCCTTTTCCCTTTGCTTTCTATCATCTACTATCTTTCTGACTTGTTGGCCCATTCTCTTGCCTTTTTTCAAAAACATCTTCCAAATAATTTGTCTCCTTTGAGCTCCTCCGAAATCGGAATGTGTCGGCTGTACGCAGCAGGGAGACCAGCGGAAACTGAAAACCGGACACGTACGTACCTTATCCATTATGGCCATATGGCCTGGTAGCGCAGAAGAAGAAGAAGGGTCTGCTACAGCAATGGAATGGTCGTTGTTACGGTCTACATTTTCGCGAATATTCATAACTCGTAAACTTTACATTGTAAAGCGCTTTGTGCTCGATAAAAAGCGGTATGTAAGCGTCAGTTGTTTATTATTATTATTATTATTATTATTATTATTATTATTATTATTATTATTATTATTATTATTATTATTATTATTATTATTATTATTGTTATTATTATTATTATTGCCAGTTCTTAAAGCTGCAGCCTTGGGGATTGGTCTTTGTACGCCATCCCAAATACTGACTGTCCAAATCTCATCTTGGCTGGAAGAATGACATGTTTGTTAGGTTAGGTTAGGTTAGGTACATTATAGTCACAAAGGCGTCTATGTGAAATTCGGGTTGCTCCCACATGGAGAGCGCGACGCAGCCAGAAAAAGAAATGTTGCATGCGAATTTTGTGTGACTGATGAGGAAGGAAGGAAGGGAGGGGGGTAAATTTTGACCAAATGACAACTTTTTCGTTGCCACTGGGATTAACGTGTGCTAATTGTATGAAACAGCATCACTAAACGTTCATTACAAATGTCCGTTTGAATGTGTTCATCGAGACACTAGTAGGAGAATGAGAAGAAGGAAACATATGAAAAGACTGCCTTAATGAAAAAGAAACACAGGACTGCCTTAATGAAAAAGAAACACAGGACTGCCTTAATGAAAAAGAAACACAGGACTGCCTTAATGAAAAAGAAACACAGGACTGCCTTAATGAAAAAGAAACACAGGACTGCCTTAATGAAAAAGCGAAAAAGGGGTAGATAAAAAAGAAAAAAAAGAAAAAGAAAAAAAAAAGAAAGAAGGCCGAGGGCTAGAAAGAATGGAAGAATGAGTTAGCATCCCCACTATGAACAAATATAAGCCCAGAATAGCTGTTGCCTCCTCTTTGCTATCCGGTTGTCATTTGCAGATACGAGCCAGGGCTCACAGGGACCCCCATTTGGGGGTCTATGAAGCACTAAAATTCTAAAGGACCCTCTAAAAGAATGTGCAGGGGGTCCCAGGGATGCACTAGAAACAAATCTTTTTAGCATTCGCAATGCCACTGGGACCCTCTATCCCGTCTCTAGGACCCTCTATGCTGTAAGTGAAGGAGTCCCTGGGACCCCTTGTTTTGCAGGACGATTGGGAGCCCTGCGAACGTCGACCGAACCACCACACATACGCACACACATGCATTCACAGGCGCAGTGTTTCACTGAAAACATTTTGAGAAGATTCCAATACGTGACAGAGCATGAGAAAGCAAGGCAGTTTGCTTACACAGACTGACATTTTTTTAATTTATTTTTTTAAAGAATTAGCAATGATGTTTAATTGGGCAGAAAACAATACGAAAATACCTGGCCAATTTTGATTTTTAGCAGTCATTTTCCCTTCCATGTATTACATGCGCACGTATGCGCACATAGCAGAGACAGAAACATGTAGACAAACATGCAAACAGACAAGGTGAGCGAACACAAAAATACTGAAGATCGCACAAGGGTGCCTATTTTTTTTTTATAACTCTCTTGCATCTATTCCGGCCCAAACCGCCCAGCCGGAAGTTGCCTCTGTGTATTCAAGTCGCCCAAAACCGCCTCTGATGGCATTTTTATCACGCACTAACTTCTGGCTTGTTCTACACACACTATGAAGAAGCTTCTCACTTGCAGTGATGCGATAGTAACTGTATGGCGCTCTGTGTGCTTCAAAAGACAGTTCTTCCCGAAAATGCGCGAAAGAATCTGAACACGTGTGCTGCTTGGGAAAAATAAAAATCCAGGGAAAGAGCGACGTCAATGAACCAAACAAACCAAGGGCCTTAAAGGGCCACCCTGACGGATGAGTTTTTGTAAGAGACACGTCGAGATCACTAGGAAAATACCCTTTACAGAGTTTACAGAGATTCCAACGCTCACTTTGCTCTGGTTTCCTAGAAATCAAACCGTCTAATCGGCGATTCCTCCTTGGCGGAGGTGCTGGAAGTCAAATTCTTTCACCCAAAGAGAAGGCGTGTGCCGTCTCTTTTCTAATGGCCGCCAAATCGTTTGCACGACATTTTCGCAATTCAAGCCTGTTTATTTTTTGTTTATTTTTATTTTATACATTTTATCTAAAGGAGTTTCGCTCACAACAAAGGCAACAGCTCCAATTTTGTTTTTAAAAAACCCACACTTCAACCACAATGCTCACAACAAAAGAAATATAATCTAGCTCCAATTTGTTTTTTTACTGCACTACAAAAAAAGAAAACGCTTCAATCACAATGAGGGACCTCCACCCACCCCATCCAAAATGGCTACACTCTCCGGCATCTCCGCCAAGGAGGAATCGCCGTTTTAACGGTTTGATTTATAGGAAACCAGAGCAAAGTGAGTGTTCGGATCCTTGAAAAGGCTGTCTTTCTGGTGATCACGACGTCTTTCTGGCATAAACTCACCCGTCAGTGGTGCATCAAGTGGTGCATTAGCTTAAACACAAATTTAGTATCGCTAAAGCACGAAGCTAGAAGCTGGGAAAAAGAATGTAAAAGATTTCAAATGTGTGTGTGCTTGGGTTGCAAAAATAGAAGTCCCAGCTTCATACAGACCTTGTAGGGAGGTTAGAAGTAGCCTGCAGGAGCAAACACGGCTTGTGGAAAGGAGAGGAAAAGAAGAAAAGAAAAAAAAAATGGCACAGAAATGTCACGAAGCGGAAACGGAAACGGAAACGGAAACACGTGTTCAAGACTTGTAAAAACCGGCCGACATCGTTTGAATAACTCTCTCTCTCTCTCTCTCTCTCTCTCTCTCTCTCTCTCTCTCTCTCTCTCTCTCTCTCTCTCTCTCTCTCTCTCTCTCTCTCTCTCTCTCTCTCTCTCTCTCTCTCTCTCTCTCTCTCTCTCTCTCTCTCTCTCTCTCTCTCTCTCTCTCTCTCTCTCTCTCTCTCTCTCTCTCTCTCTCTCTCTCTCTCTCTCTCTCTCTCTCTCTCTCTTCTTCTTCTTCTCTTTGGGGCCCACGATCATTTAATTGATCATTCTGGCACCCTCAGGGGGAAAAATGCCTCTGCTGGAAACACTTGCAGGCGTAGTGTAGGCTATTTCTGTGCATTACCATGAATTTCAGACAGAAGTTTCTTTAAAAAAAACTATTGATTTTTCTGTAGATAACCATGATTGTGTGCATATTATTTTTTGCGGTTTTTTTCTTTGACCTTATTCTAAGGGCTGTAGGCCTGAACAATATTGATAAAATGGTGTTCAATTTTGATCAATGTTCTCTCTCTCTCTCTCTCTCTCTCTCTCTCTCTCTCTCTCTCTCTCTCTCTCTCTCTCTCTCTCTCTCTCTCTCTCTCTCTCTCTCTCTCTCTCTCTCTCTCTCTCTCTCTCTCTCTCTCTCTCTTTTTGGTCAATCATTCACCAAACACCCCCTTTGAGAGCACAAGTTTTCGATTGTAATAATCTTTTTTAGCATCTTTAACAATGGCAGCAATTATATGACATGTGGAAACATAACAATAGGAACACTTATGCACCCACACTCACCCACCCACACTGCACACACACACACACACACACACACACACACACACACACACACACACACACACACACACACACACACACACACACACTGCACACACACACACTGCACACACACACACACACACACACACACACACACACACACACACACACACACACACACACACACACACACACACACACACACACACACACACACACACACACACACACACACACACACACACACACACACACACACACACACACACTGCACACACACACACACACACACACACACACACACACACACACACACACACACACACACACACACACACACACACACACACACACACACACACACACACACACACACACACACACACACACACACACACACACACACACACGCACACATTTATTTAAGAAAATTTATATAGCGCTTCACCTTTAAGCTCTAAGCGCTTTACAATTGCCCTACAATTATTCATATTAAAAACAACCGCTTACATGCCTACACACTATCCTTCACATTATTACACACACACACACACACACACACACACACACACACACACACACACACACACACACACACACACACACACACACACACACACACACACATGCGCACACAGAGAAATATGTACATATTAAACTAAATATAAATAAAATACATATACATAATAAAATAACAATTTACAATCAGATTACATTAAAAAAAATCAATTTTCAATTGACATAAACAAGTTACACATTCACAATGACCGCAAAAGTAAAGTGTACATGTAGGTACACACAAGGTTAACAAACATTCAAAAATAGACAAACACGCTCATAAAAGCAAATTAAGACATACTCGTATTCACCGCACTCACGGGTTTAAAACCGACACAAAAAAGAAAAAAAGATTTAA
>CM065681.1:39783694-39786194 GCA_017654935.2 Phymorhynchus buccinoides | reverse complement strand
ACTCCTCAGATCGTAGTGAGGTCGTGGCTGCAGTCACAGTTGAGGAGGATTTCCGCGACCTCGCCACGTTCTCTAGACATTTAGAGCGCAAAGAGGACGTAGTGAGGTCTTCATCGTGTATGATGGGGGGGTGGGTGGGGGGGGGGGGGGGGGCTTGATGCTCACATGCTCCATCACTTATACACACCATCCCTCACAGCCCAAGCTAGGCCTACAAAATGTCGTTGTTTATCTTTCCCGACTGCAGTAACATTTTCTTCTACTAATTCACTTTCGCAGCTAGGCTCCTGTATGAGTATTGATTCACAGAACCTTCCTCTTTCATGTGATTACTCGCCTATGGAATCGCATCATCCGCCCGCCTCTTCACGATTCTCATTGATTCCCACAATGAATTCCAGAACAGAAAACTTGAACTGGCGCCCATCGTGATTGTGTTAGTATCCTTTCTAAGACAGGGAATTGTTTTAAAGACCCACCAGGTCACGTGTCAAAATCACGGTTTTCACGTGTTTTCCCTCTTATAGCTGGTAAGAATTTTTTTGTTTTGACCAGGTTTGACTCCCATGCAAATGTCCCCAAATTGAAAACGAAACATCATTTTAAAGAGCGGCCTCAATTTGAAGTTGGGGACATTTGTATGTGGGTCACAGCTACCTAGAAAAAAACAAGGGACTTAATCGTGGTGCGTCAGTGTATCTTTAGGCATACACACACACACACACACACACACACACACACACGCGCACGCGCGCACGCACACACACACGCACTTCTCTCTCTCTCTCTCTCTCTCTCTCTCTCTCTCTCTCTCTCTCTCTCTCTCTCTCTCTCTCTCTCTCTCTCTCTTTCTCTCTCTCTCACTCACTATCTATCTATCTATCTGCGCTTTTGTGGGTGGAAGTATAAAAACGAATGGGCGGTTATTTATCAGACAACTGTTTTCATTGTCTCATCCTCAGCGTTCTCTGGCTCTCTAGGCTACTGTGAATGTTATTTTCCGTTTCTCCTGGAATCATACGTTAAATGTCTTTGTCAACCCAATGGCGTAGTTTTGCTCCGCTTCAGCAGAGTGTAACTGAATTATATACATTCCGAAATGATCGGTCCAGTCAGTTCATCTTTCCAACACTTTCTTTATTAACATGACAAAATGGACTCTTTGGTCGTCTTCTCAATTAAAAGCATCATTTATAATCCCCTTGTTCCATTTCCATCCTTGGCCATTATTTTAACACAAACATACCCATTTCTTAGATTCCATGGTTTAAACACCAAAACAAATTGTAAGTAAAAATAGTTGAGTTTTTGTGTGTGTGGTTTTTTTGCTTTCGCAAGCCACATGCCGTTTTCTGCATAATAATATCAGTCTCCGTTTAGAAGTTCATTTCTCGGCAAAGCTTAAAGGGGCACCCTTACGGATGAGTTTTTGTAAGAAACACGTCGAGATCACCAGGAAAACACACTTTCAGAGATTGCAACACTCACTTTGCTCTAGTTTCCTAGAAATCAAACCGTCAAAACGGCGATGCCTCCTTGGCGGAGGTGCTGGAAGTCAAATTATTTCACCCAAAGAGAAGGCGTGTGCCGTCTCTAAATTTTCGCTATACAAGCCTTTTTATTTTAATTTTATTTTTTTAATTTTTTATACAGTTTATTTAAAGGAGTTTCGCTCACAACAAAGGAAATAGCTCCAATTTGTTTTACTGCACTACAAAAAACAGAAAGCGCTTCAACCACAAAGAGTGACCTCCACCCACGCCATCCAAAATGTCTTCTCTCTCCGGCATCTCCGCCAAGGAGGAATCGCCGTTTTGACGGTTTAATTTCTAGAAAACCAGAGCAAAGCGAGTGTTCCAATCCTTGAAAAGGCGGCTGTCTTTCTGGTGATCTCGACGTGTTTCTTGCAAAAACTCATCCGTCAGGGTCCACGTTTAAAGATCTACTTACCACCCCCATCCCCTTAATTTTCTCATCGAAAATGTCCACTGAGAAGCAGCATTCTGCCATTTGGGGGAAAGGGTTAGGGTTAGGATCAGCCTAGGAGTTTTTCTCTCTCACAAAACTGAAAGAAGCAGATGATGTTGAGATTGAGGATCGTAAGCATGCAGATGATGTTGAGATTGAGGATCGTAAGAGATGATGTTGAGATTGAGGATCGTAAGCATGTAGATGATGTTGAGATTGAGGATCGTAAGCATGCAGATGATGTTGAGATTGAGGATCGTAAGCATGCAGATGATGTTGAGATTGAGGATCGTAAGAGATGATGTTGAGATTGAGGATCGTAAGCATGCAGATGATGTTGAGATTGAGGATCGTAAGCATGCAGATGATGTTGAGATTGAGGATCGTAAGCATGCAGATGATGTTGAGATTGAAGATTGTAAGCATGCAGATGATGTTGAGATTGAGGATCGTAAGCATGCAGATGATGTTGAGATTGAGGATCGTAAGCATGCAGATGATGTTGAGATTGAAGATCGTAAGCATGCAGATG
>CM065681.1:39778694-39781194 GCA_017654935.2 Phymorhynchus buccinoides | reverse complement strand
GAAGACAAACCTAACATCAAAACAAACGGCCATTGTCATTCTCTCCGGTTCAGAAGTTGTGTTATTGCAATCATTTGCAGTTCCTTCGAGGGCAAGCTACCCTTGTTGACAAGAAGTATAATTTTGCTTCTCTCTGTGTTTCTGTGTGGCTGTCTGTCTGTCTCTATCCGTCTGTCTGTCTGTCTGTCTCTCTCACTATCTCTCTGCCATTGTTGTTTAGATCGTGATTTTCAACTTGGCCTAGTTTTTTGTTTTGTTTTTGTTTTTTTGCGGTCCCATCTTCTGGGCCGTACAGTGGCGTTGCTCCCACGCCGCTCGTTCAGAGTCCCAACACGCAGCCACACCCCGGCTTGCTCAGGTCGCAGAATCCGAGACCAGCAGTTCTCAAGGGGAGCGAATCTATCTTAGGCCGTCGGGAGGCAACCAACCGAGGAGACACTGCACTGCTGCTGAGTCACTTCGGTGGAGTTCAGTGGAGCCCATTCAGGACACCACCTACTAAGCCCCCTCTTAGTCGCGGAACACACTGATCCCCATGACTTTGACCTGAACGCACCAAGGCATAGACTGGATTGGAAGCCGAAACTGAGGTCACCATAAGAGCCTAGATTTCTTGTTAGGGCTCGTGTGCATTATACCCGCAATCCGCAAGTTCCGTACGGAAACCCCATTCGCTTACATTATAAGAAATAAGCGGATGGGATTGCGGATGAATTTCCGCGTGTTATCTGCACACTATTTCGTATTTCTTCTTTCCAGATTTGTTTTTGCGTATTGCGGATGAATTTCCATACGGAAGTGGGGTTTGTTTTTGTAAACGTACACAATGTCATGCCCTAGAGGGGGCCCCGTGGTCGAGTGGTTAGAGCGCTCGTCGTGGGTTCGAGTCCAGCTTGGAGTCGGATCGTTCTGGCATGACAAACCCTCTCTGTCCACCCAGCAGTGAATGGGTACCTGATTCGTTCAGGGAAGGTTCAGGGAAGGTTAAAAGGCGGCGGAAGGAGAGGCATGGGCTCCGCCTTCCATGATGCCGTGCCCTTGACACGGTGAACCTCGAACAGTTCACTGCCCCTACGGCCGATAGGCTATGGGACACCTTTACCTTCCTTACACATGCCCTTAGTCAGTAAGCTGTCCGGCTTTCCTCAATCCTTTGTTGTGTTGTTTATAATGATTAATCGTGTACGACAGTCTTGACATGGCATGGCTGGTACCGGCCCTTCCACGAATTTTGTTATTTTGTTTATTTTTTTAGAAGATATCGAATCAGATAATATATATGTTTCACTGCGGTCCTGGAACAGTGGCAAACCAAAAGGTCGTGAAGCTTGTGGGTAATAGGCAAAACCGTGAACATGGTTCAGCTCTGTAGGTAATTCGTGTCACACGGGAATAGGAAGAGTCCGGGCCTGCCCCCCAAAAAGCCTAAATGTTACAAAGAGTGATAACTTCGCAGCCTACAAACCTTGCAAAGAATGAAGCCAACTTTCTAACTTCCCACCTGGAAGGTGAAAAAGTGGAAGGTGGGAAGTGTAAGGCCGTGTACATACATAAGCGGACATTCCATGCGGAAGACAATACGTGCGCAATCTTACATAAAACATGATAGGCATAAGTGATGAAAACGTAAGATAATATGATTTACAAACTTACAAAGACTACACATTCGGAGATAGTTAAATTTGCGCTATATAAACATTTTTAATGTCCGAATTTCCCGACTAAAAACAACATAAGAACGCAAAATTATGCGTACAAACAACTTTTACACACACGTACGCATAGCATGAAGCACACATTCATTTTTCTTCAGTCCACAAGTTGTTCCAGACACAGAGAAAGATTATTTAGGAATTTTCCGTACGAGAAACTTACGCGTCTAATGTGAACCCGGCCTTAGTGTGGTTGTAAGCAGTGAGTGAGTCCACAATGATCCCTACCAGTAATCAAGGCGAGAGAGGATAGTTTGTTAGGTGACAAAGGGCGGTGGCTGAGTATAAAAAAAACGTGAGTGGCCATGGTAAGAGAAGGATCCACACAACGGACACAACAACAAAACCGGCTTCAGTCAGCTGCGGAGTGCGAGCTCTTTGTATATTCAGGCTATTTGGTCCTGCCTAATACCGTACACTGTAGGACTCCAGACGTTACGTCAGTTTCATTATTTAAGCTTATACATTATGAGACTATACAGGCACGCACACACGTACGCCGAAGTTCGGTGCGGAAACCCATGCGCAATCCGCCCCAAAAGAACAACCACCAACACCTGGAAGTACGAAATATGAAGGGGTACGCTTATTGCTTTCTTTCGTTTATTTTTTTTGCGGATTGCGGGTGGGGTATGCGCATGGATTTCCGCGTGCATGTGCGCACGATTAATTAACCCTTTCACCGCCAAAGTCGCGTTTTAGCACCACAATGATTTAACCTCTATGTCACTAAAAGGCATCAAATTGGGGTCTATTATCCAAAGACCCTATTGTCTTAGTTTGGGGAA
>CM065681.1:39741194-39771194 GCA_017654935.2 Phymorhynchus buccinoides | reverse complement strand
AACACACACACACCACCACCACAACCCCCACCATCATCACCACCACCCCCATCATCAACAACAACAACAGAGATGTAAATGAAAATAAAAACTTAAGACTTTCCGTTATTCCCTAAAGGGACATTAAGTGGCTGGGCTTTCTCACAACAGGCTTGCCAAGTAAAAAAAAATCTCACTTTTTATCCATTTTGAGTTATGGGCATTTTTGCGCTCTCTATCATATCATCTTTCATATTTGTAAAGGACACTCTTTATTATGGTCGCTAAATACACCCAAAAATGCTTTGAAATTAGTAGGTTGATGCATTTTCTTCAGCTAGGCTAAACTTTAGACCGTGATTTCTCAAAATGGCTGACAGTCACCCTACCAACTTCGAATGCTCATAACTCTAAAACGGAAAAAGTTACAAGAATGGTTCTTAAATCATTTGAAAGAAAATCGTCTGAAGTTTTTAACTGGACCATTGTCTCAGAATGGTCATTTTGACACTTAATGTCCCTTTCGTGTTGCTGCGTCACTTTTGTACTTTTTGTCTTTGGCAACAACAAAAACCCACAAAAAAAACGCAGCAGTACTTGAACAAGAAACACCCGAATGTGCCGATGGGGCACAGAGACGCACTGGCCTCGTCTGACCTACCAACACAAGAGCAACCCTATACCAACCCTGGAAACCCGTGTCGTAAATGGTGTTGCAAAGGGTCACAGTGTAGACACACACACGGGACATTCTACGGGTACGTAATTGCTCTCGACTCGGTGACCATTTAGATTCTTCTTCTTCTGGGAGTCTAAAGTCCCTACCACGCTTTCGCGTATCTGGGGACTAGAGATAATTTTTTAAAAGATTTGATAATAAAGATTACATAAAAGTGGGAGGGTGGGGGCCGTTTTTGCCTTTCTTAAAAGGAACAGTATATATTTATTGGTACTAACCCTGTTTAACCCTAGCCCTAAAACTGTTCGTTGCGTTTTTCCGTCTTATCTTAGTTTAGGGCTATAGGGATAGGGTTAGTATTCCAAAAAAGGTTATTAGCTAAAAAGGTTCCTAAAATACAGGGCCACATATGTATGGTAAGAAAGGCAAAAACGGAAAAATAGAATCAAAGAGCAAGGGGGGGGTGGCCACATATTCAATACATTGAACATGAGACGATGCTAGACATTAACGCTCGTCTCATGGGCAAAATGAGACTGAAATTTGCTTCATTTCATGAGATAATTGGGGTGGGCTTCTTACCCGCCCATGCGCTTTTAACCCCGTCTTCCCCTTACATATATTTACAGTTGTATATAAAACACATAAGATTACCATTTAGATGCGACGGAAAGGAGTCATCGTGAACTGAAGTGACCCTTGGGTGTACCAGCCCGGATCGTTTTTCATGACTGCAGAGTCCACCGGCATAAACACCACCACTCAGATACTGGCCCAGCACGCACCCAGCATCCCCCACCAAGAACAAGTGAAGCCAGTACGTCTCCAGACACAGCATTAGGCTTTCGCCATTCGGGATTTATATGTGTTACGCTAAATTTTGTGAAATTGCCTGTTTCATGAACTGAGCAAGATTTTGCCTGTTTCATGAAATACGCAACAAAAATTTGCGTTTTTTCATGCAACAAGCAAAATGTGTTGCCCGTTTCATGAAACAAGCAAACATGGCTTGCGCATTTCATGAAACCAGCAACAAATTATTCGAAGACTGAACATTTGAATGCAAGTTTGCCTGTTTCATGAAATGAGCAAGCACTGAAAACCGAGCTGATCCAGCACATGTACTCTCTCTCTCTCTCTCTCTCTCTCTCTCTCTCTCTCTCTCTCTCTCTCTCTCTCTCTCTCTCTCTCTCTCTCTCTCTCTCTCTCTCTCTCTCTCTCTGTTCTCACTGAAATGAGCAAGCTCTCGAACTCTCAGCTGATCTCTCTCAAAAAAAAGAGAGTCCTCTCTCTCTCTCTCTCTCTCTCTCTCTCTCTCTCTCTCTCTCTCTCTCTCTCTCTCTCTCTCTCTCTCTCTCTCTCTCTCTCTCTCTCTCTCTCTCTCTCTCTCTCTCTCTCTCTCTCTCTCTCTCTCTCTCTCTCTCTCTCTCTCTCTCTCTCGAGAAACAAAACTCTCTCTCCCTCTCTCTCTCTTCTCTCTCTCTCTCTCTCGTCTCTTCTCTCTCTCTCTCTCTCATCTCTCTAGTCTCTCTCTCTCTCTCTCTCTCTCTCTCTCTCTCTTCTGAAATCTCTCTCTCTCTCTCTCTCTCTCTCTCTCTCTCTCTCTCTCTCTCTCTCCTCTCTCTTCTCATCTCTCTCTCTCTCTCTACTATCTCTCTCTCTTCTCTCTCTCTCTCTCTCTCTCTCTCTTCTCTCTCTTCTTCTCTCTTCTGTGTCTCTCTCTCTCTCTCTCTTCTTTTCTCTCTCTCTCTCTCTCTCTCTCTCTCTCTCTCTCTCTCTCTCTCGTCTCTCTCTCTCTCTCTCTCTCTCTCTCTCTCTCTCTCTCTCTCTCTCTGAGGCCTCTCTCTCTCTCTCTCTCTCTCTCTCTCTCTCTCTCTCTCTCTCTCTCTCTCTCTCTCTCCACTCTCTCTCTCTCTCTCTCTCTCTCTCTCTCTCTCTCTTCTCTCTCTCTCTCTCTCTCTCTCTCTCTCTCTCTCTCTCTCTCTCTCTCTCTCTCTCTGTCTCACTCTCTCTCTCTCTCACGCTCTCCTCTCTCTGATCTCTATCTCTCTCTCTCTTCTCTCTCTCTCTCTCTCTTCTCTCTCTCTCTCTCTCTCTCTCTCTCTCTCTCTCTCTCTCTCTCTCTCTACTCTCTCTCTCTTCTCTCTCTCTCTCTCTCTCTCTGTTTCATGAAATGAGCAAGCGCCGAACACCCAGCTGATCCAGCAACAAAAGAGAGTCCCCAAATCACCACATAGCAAACAAGACGAGAAACAAAACAAGGGAAACAACAGCTGAATCCCTGTTTGATAAAGTCTGACACCATTTACGTCCCTTAAATTACAGCGGCGCCACATAGAGTAGTCCTGTTCATGCTACTTATATTAGCAGCTTTGAAATAGCGTTATATTACGTGGATATTGATTACTTTTGGGTATTTAGAACCTTCTTAATTCGTCAAACGAGTTGTACTATAGTCTGTCTTGATTTATTTCTTGTCGTTGTTGTTATTTTTGTTGTGTTTTTTGTGTGTTCGAACATTTTGATTATTTTTTTTTTATAGAGGCCTATTGTTTGGTGCAAAGAATAGTCCGTTAAAATTTGGAGTTAGGCTAATCTTTAAACTAAGAACGAAATAGTGAGGCCAAGAGAGGGGATATCGAAATTGAACAAAGGGGGAACTCTCTTTCTAATGAACTCCACTCCATCAAAGTTCATTACGATACCAATCATCTAGCAATGCGTGGGTCAGAGCCAAAGTGAGACAATGATGCTGAGAATGATGTTTTGTTTGTCTCACTTTGGCTCTGACCCACGCATTGCTAGATGATTGGTATCGTAGTCAACTTTGGTGGAGGGGGGGAGTTAATTAGAAAGAGAGTTCTCCCCCTTTGTTCAATTTCGTAATCTTATACTGTTGTTGTTATTTGCCGTTTGTTTGTGTTTGGTTTAAATGATTTTTATTTACCAAAAGGGACATTACGCAATAGTAAGCAAACATAACGGCAACAACAAGGTTGTAGCTTATACCGTGCCCACTTACTATTCATGAATTTAATTTCTGAATGGCGGCTGGCAGGTACCAGACTAAACAGGCTGATTTAAACTTTATCAGAGGAAATAAAGATAGGTACATTTCAAATCCCTCGTGAAATATACATTAGAAAACTAAAAGAGATCTTACTTACTCAGATCATAATACTTGTAGCGGTGCCCTAGCCGATGAGGTTTAACCGAGGCGTGGTTACCGCTACACCTATCTGTATTGTTAAAGAAATCGGGACTTTACTGGAGTTGCGCTGCCTCCGGGCATTGCCTCCAGTATCGTTCCCACCATCTTATGTATTTACAAATGTCCCGTATGTGTCTGTTTCAGACCGAGAGGACGTAAAGCATTATTTTTCATTCAGAAAACTAAAAGAAACAAAATGCAAACTTTGTGACATACACTAAACATAGAACATAAATAATAAAATATATAGACAAAACAAAATCCAAACTTTGTGACATACACTAAACATAGAACATAAATAATAAAATATATAGACAAAACAAAATCCAAACTTTGTGACATACACTAAACATAGAACATAAATAATAAAATATATAGACAAAACAAAATCCAAACTTTGTGACATACACTAAACATAGAACATAAATAATAAAATATATAGACAAAACAAAATCCAAACTTTGTGACATACACTAAACATAGAACATAAATAATAAAATATATAGACAAAACAAAATCCAAACTTTGTGACATACACTAAACATAGAACATAAATAATAAAATATAGAGACAAAACAAAATCCAAACTTTGTGACATACACTAAACATAGAACATAAATAATAAAATATAGAGACAAAACAAAATCCAAACTTTGTGACATACACTAAACATAGAACATAAATAATAAAATATATAGACAAAACAAAATCCAAACTTTGTGACATACACTAAACATAGAACATAAATAATAAAATATAGAGACAAAACAAAATCCAAACTTTGTGACATACACTAAACATAGAACATAAATAATAAAATATAGAGACAAAACAAAATCCAAACTTTGTGACATACACTAAACATAGAACATAAATAATAAAATATAGAGACAAAACAAAATCCAAACTTTGTGACATACACTAAACATAGAACATAAATAATAAAATATATAGACAAAACAAAATCCAAACTTTGTGACATACACTAAACATAGAACATAAATAATAAAATATATAGACAAAACAAAATCCAAACTTTGTGACATACACTAAACATAGAACATAAATAATAAAATATATAGACAAAACAAAATCCAAACTTTGTGACATACACTAAACATAGAACATAAATAATAAAATATATAGACAAAACAAAATCCAAACTTTGTGACATACACTAAACATAGAACATAAATAATAAAATATATAGACAAAACAAAATCCAAACTTTGTGACATACACTAAACATAGAACATAAATAATAAAATATAGAGACAAAACAAAATCCAAACTTTGTGACATACACTAAACATAGAACATAAATAATAAAATATATAGACAAAACAAAATCCAAACTTTGTGACATACACTAAACATAGAACATAAATAATAAAATATATAGACAAAACAAAATCCAAACTTTGTGACATACACTAAACATAGAACATAAATAATAAAATATAGAGACAAAACAAAATCCAAACTTTGTGACATACACTAAACATAGAACATAAATAATAAAATATAGAGACAAAACAAAATCCAAACTTTGTGACATACACTAAACATAGAACATAAATAATAAAATATATAGACAAAACAAAATCCAAACTTTGTGACATACACTAAACATAGAACATAAATAATAAAATATATAGACAAAACAAAATCCAAACTTTGTGACATACACTAAACATAGAACATAAATAATAAAATATATAGACAAAACAAAATCCAAACTTTGTGACATACACTAAACATAGAACATAAATAATAAAATATATAGACAAAACAAAATCCAAACTTTGTGACATACACTAAACATAGAACATAAATAATAAAATATATAGACAAAACAAAATCCAAACTTTGTGACATACACTAAACATAGAACATAAATAATAAAATATATAGACAAAACAAAATCCAAACTTTGTGACATACACTAAACATAGAACATAAATAATAAAATATATAGACAAAACAAAATCCAAACTTTGTGACATACACTAAACATAGAACATAAATAATAAAATATATAGACAAAACAAAATCCAAACTTTGTGACATACACTAAACATAGAACATAAATAATAAAATATAGAGACAAAACAAAATCCAAACTTTGTGACATACACTAAACATAGAACATAAATAATAAAATATATAGACAAAACAAAATCCAAACTTTGTGACATACACTAAACATAGAACATAAATAATAAAATATAGAGACAAAACAAAATCCAAACTTTGTGACATACACTAAACATAGAACATAAATAATAAAATATAGAGACAAAACAAAATCCAAACTTTGTGACATACACTAAACATAGAACATAAATAATAAAATATAGAGACAAAACAAAATCCAAACTTTGTGACATACACTAAACATAGAACATAAATAATAAAATATAGAGACAAAACAAAATCCAAACTTTGTGACATACACTAAACATAGAACATAAATAATAAAATATAGAGACAAAACAAAATCCAAACTTTGTGACATACACTAAACATAGAACATAAATAATAAAATATATAGACAAAACAAAATCCAAACTTTGTGACATACACTAAACATAGAACATAAATAATAAAATATATAGACAAAACAAAATCCAAACTTTGTGACATACACTAAACATAGAACATAAATAATAAAATATATAGACAAAACAAAATCCAAACTTTGTGACATACACTAAACATAGAACATAAATAATAAAATATATAGACAAAACAAAATCCAAACTTTGTGACATACACTAAACATAGAACATAAATAATAAAATATATAGACAAAACAAAATCCAAACTTTGTGACATACACTAAACATAGAACATAAATAATAAAATATATAGACAAAACAAAATCACCTTCAGAATATGAAAAGATATGAAGTGAATCAATTACTAGTTACCGAGGTTACAAAGCATCTATCAACAGAAAGAAAATCCTCTACTGATGCATTTTGCATACCCATTTCATTGTGCCTATGTAAACTTATATAATTACACAGTCGTGCATTTTCAGTAAACGTTTATGCATAATTATGTTACGCCCAATCCGTGAAATTGCCTATTTCATGAAATGGGCAAAATGCTTTGCCCAATTTATGAAATGGACAATGTATATGACATTGTTGAATCCCCATTAACACAGGTATTGATTCAATAGTATCACACTTTTCTACATTGTATTTGCACCCCTATCTTGCCCCCCAACTCGACCAGATGCTAAGCTGGGGCATGCCTGAGCCACATGTTGAATCAAACATGTTATCAAATTAAGTCTGAATAAAATAATTTTAATTCATCTACAGATGAGATTTCTCATTCGTTTGAACCAATTCTTTATCTATGTGTGCTAATGAACAAAACCTATTTTTCATTCATATTGCTTTTCTCAATTGCAAGCTATAAATTGGCTATTTCACGAACTGGGCAAACCATTTTGCCCATTTCATGAAATGGGCAATTTCATGGATTGGGCGTAACACATACATTATATAGCTTCATACATTCATAAACAATCATACATAAGGTATTATAGTATAATGAACTTTTACGTTCACACACATATTTATTGCAGTGCTTGCTCACAACACGCAAGTCATCAAGTAGGCTGCCACAAAAAGAGTTTTAACTCGATGATCATGCTACACAAAATAAGCAAGAAAGTTATTTCTGAAAATCTTTTTGACTCAAAAATGAATATATGTGGACCGTTTCAAAAATAACAGTGTTTATTTTGGTTGGCAGATTAACATTCCCATGCAAAAGAATGTCTGGTTGGGGGTGCATAGTCCCCGGGTAAATTTGGAATAGGGGAAGACGGGGTAAAAAGCGCATGGGCGGGTAAGAAGCCCACCCCAATTATCTCATGAAATGAAGCAAATTTCAGTCTCATTTTACCCATGAGACGAGCGTTAATGTCTAGCATTCGTCTCATGGGCAAATTTGACTGAAATTTTCTTTATTTCATGAGATAATTGGGGTGGGCTTCTTACCCGCCCATGCGCTTTTTACCCCGTCTTCCCCTAGTAATTAAGCGGGAGATTTGAAACAACTGACAAGTGTTCCGCATTTTCATAGGCAACACAGAGTGGACTGTAGAAGAAAACATCTGTTTAACGTCCTCCGGTCTGAAACAGACACATGTGGGACATTAGTAGATATAACGATGGTGGGAGCGATCCTGGACTAGGCAATGCCCGGATGCAGTGCAACACCAGGAAAGTCCCGAATTTGTAACGATACAGATTATTATTGTAGCTAAAGTTAGAGTGGACTGTTGACTAAATGACGGTTAAACAGATCCTTGTACAGGTCACTTATTCCCAAGCGAAGCTTACAGTGTGTGATTTGTTCTGTTCCATCTCCAAAATAATGGAAATTTGGCGCCATAGCATCAACAGCACATAAATGTTGTTTGTGTTTATTCCACAACTATTTCATGTACTGATTTTGAAGACATTCAGAAAATTATCCTTGTAACTTCAGTAACGTCGATCTGTCATTGAAGCTAGTGAGGGTCACGGACTGAACAGAGAGAGATAGAGAGAGAGAGAGAGAGAGAGAGAGAGAGAGAGAGAGAGAGAGAGAGAGAGAGAGAGAGAGAGAGAGAGAGAGAGAGATCACGCATTGATGTACACACGCGCGCGCATCAATGCGTGCATGTGGCGAAGAATCAGAGTTTTTCTTTCTTTCTTCTATTTAAAAAAAAAGAGCAAACAAGTGCAACGCCGACGGCTGCAAAGTCCCCTCGCAGCATCGCCGAGCTACTCCGAAATCGGAATGTGTCGGCTGTACACATACATACAAACGCATCAAAACAGCACGTAACTACATAAAAACGCATCAAAACAGCACGTAACTGAATAGTTTTTGTTTTAATATATATAGCCTTGGGGTTCGGACCCGTGATTTGAGCGCGCGCGATCATGCGCACACGCGCGCACAGAAACATTCATGACAACTGTGTTATAGACCATTCATCAAGAAATGTTGTGAAAAAAACTGCATTGAAATACATGCAAAACTTCGCGAGATATTAGCGATTAGGCTATGTGTTTCGGGGTTTGAACCCCGTAACTGGCGCGACCTTGACCTTAATGTAGACTAAATACATCAGTGGATAGCTTGCATCTTGGCAAACTAGTAGGCCTATACCAAATTTGATGATGATAGACTGAATAGTTTTTGAGAAAAACGGACGAATAGCCGGACGGACGGAGGCACGCCGGACGGACGGACGGACGGACGGACGGACACCGGACGGACGGACCAGACAAAAACAATAGCTCCCCGAACCTTCGGCTCGGGGACTAACAAACATGCTTTCTCGCTAACGTATGAATTTGGCAGAAACTGGCTAAGAGTGTCCTTTCCCGCCGCACTAGTCTCCCTTAGAATCTCCCTGCTGTCGAGAGATCGAACTGTTGTGTTACATCCTCCTCATCACACATCATACATCTGGTAAGTCAGTGTGTGTGTGTTTGTTAAAGACCCACCACGTCACGTGTATTTTCCCTCTTATGCTTGGAAGATTTACCAGTGATACGATGGAAAACACGTGAAAACGCCTATTTTCACACATTGGCATGATGGGTCTTTATATTAACGGTGGCCTGTGTTCCATCCAAACCTTTCCATTTTGATGCTGAGAAAATACTGCTCAGGCAAAGGTTTCTTTAAGCACAGAGTATGAGATAATACCGTTTTCTAGTCTATCTACTCTAACGATTCCATCTCGAATAAGTGGTGTGTGTGTGTGTGTGTGTGTGTGTGTGTGTGTGTGTGTGTGTGTGTGTGTGTGTGTGTGTGTGTGTGTGTGTGCGTGCGTGTGCGTGTGCGTGCGTGTGCGCGTGCGCGCGCGCGTGTGCGTATGTATGTGTGTGTGCGTGTGCGTGTGTGTATGCGTGCGTGTGTGTGTACGTGTGCGCGTGCGCGCGCGTGTATGTGCGCGCGTGAGAGAGAGAGAGAGAGAGAGAGAGAGAGAGAGAGAGAGAGAGAGAGAGAGAGAGTGTGAGAGAGTGTGTGTGTGTGTGTGTGTGTGTGTGTGTGTGTGTGTGTGTGTGTAGGCCTACATGTGGGCGAACGTGCGCACACGCGTGTCTGTCTGTCTGTGTGTGTGCTTGGTGTGTGTGTGTGACCCCCCCCCCCCCCCAACCCGCGCGTGCGTCTCCGTGAGTGCGTGCAGTGATGTGTGCATGTGTCTGTGCGCGCGCGCGCGCGCGGGGGCGTGCGAGTGTCAACAGAAAGCTGTTTTCGTGAATAAATTCTGACAGGAGGTTATGGTTTTGCTTCAATGCAAAATGTTGCCTGTTGGCAAGAGCTTATCATACTCTCTCAAAGTATGGTGCGCAGCCGAAAGTGCCAAGTGAAAGATAATAATTAGCCTAATGAAGCCAAAGCTTGCTGGGTCCGCTTTGGCGCTGTAGTCAGTCCTGGGCTATTGGCCCATGTTAGCAATGCCAGGAGAAACAGCCACCTGGGTCTGTATTCACATTGATATAGTACGAGACTTATCATCGCGTGATAATTATCTTAGAAACCCTTCTAAAGTAGTAGGTAACAATATGACTTTTAAGCATCCGTTCACATAAACCCCCCCCCCCCCCCCAGCCACCCTCTCCTCCTCACCCCCACCCCACCACCACCACCACCCACCACACCTATCTCTCTTTCTCATCATAACACTTCAGACCAATGATGCATGATATTTGAGGTACATCCTTTTGAAGGGCGTTTGATTTGTTCACAAGACAAAAGTCATACAACAGCGAAGCGTACATCTCGTTGGTGGCGTTTGTATTGCACAGGGCGTTGCCGCAGCCAAAGACACAGTAACTGGGAATAAGACAGACAACTGGCGAGTTACGGCGAGCCGGGCTGATAGGATTATCGTTCGTGATCCCATTAACAATGGCGGCTCTATCCACAGACTGGAATTTGAATCCTTTTTTTTAAATACCAGATTCAAATTTGAATGCTTGGGCAAACCTTTTTTTATGTATTCCTGAAGACAAACAAATGTAAGGAAGCTGCAAAGACGGCCAGAAAACCTATGAAACAGTAACAACCAGTGTTAGATTACTGCTGATGTTCATGGTTCAATGAGGGGGCATAATCAGGGTTTCTGTCCTCACTACTCATATAGGGGAAAATGGCCGCTTGTCTGTCTTATGTCCCGGTATGTACCCGCCCGGGTCGAGAGGACGTTAAACCCCAGTTACCAACCTTGTCTGTCTTATTCCCATTACAGTGTCTTTGCTGTGCCACCCCCCCTACCTATCTCGGTTAATTGTATTTTTCCGTTGGCGTCAAAATATGTAGCGAATACATGATTCCTCTACCAATCCCCCCCCCCCCCCCCCACCCCATCCTGCCCCCCCATCCTTAATTGCTTCCTGATTAACACTTCTATTGAAATTTAACTTATCAATTGGAACACTTCTTCTCAGTTAATAATAATAATAATAATAATAATGATAATAATAATTTCATTTATATAGCACGATAAAAATAATGCTAAAAGTAAGCTCTCAGCGTTTTGCAAACATTGATGAAACCATACACAAATTTTAAAAAATGACACACCATGTCACATGAGAGAGAGAGAGAGAGAGAGGGGGGGGGGGGGGGAGAGAGCGAGAGAGAGGAGGCAGGGAGGAGGTGGGAGGTCAGGGTTAGACAGACAAAAAGACGGAGACAAGTGGGCAGGGCTTCTAGTTCAGTTAGAAGGACTTCTAAGAAAGATGGCATGACGATAAGTCTCATAATGCTACTATCTCAATGTGAATACAGGCCCAGGCCTATTACAGGCGGCTCTTGACAGCGGGAATGCAGCAGGATGCTACGTGGTCAGTGTAAATGGCCTTGAACTGACCGCTGCGTGCATTGTACTTGTAGTAGTAGTAGCCTGTGGTGACGTCATCATATAGTAATAAGCCAAGTGTCCGTGTGTGTGTGTGTGTGTGTGTGTGTGTGTGTGAAACACAAAACGGGCCTTATAACTCCGCCGTTTTTCGACCGAATCGCTTCAAATTTGCTGTGAGCCCTAACGGGGCGATGGCAACGGCAACCGAGGCGGCCGTATCATTTGCGCGGTTTCGCAAATGCGCGAAACGCGCATCCGCCGGCCTCTCGGCGCCCGTATCTCCGGCGTTGCTGGGCCGATTGCCGAATTTGGCAGGAAGATGACCGGGGCCAGGGACTATCCGTGTACCAATGTACCAAGCGAATCGATTCAGAAATGCCGGAGATACGGGCGCCGACAGGCCGCTTCACGTTTTCACAAACCGTGGCATAACCAGACCCGACATTGACTCGAGCTTTGGAACATGCGTGACCAGGGATAGTGACTATCGTCGTGCAACATTTCAACCCCATCCGTTCATAAACACGCGCTATAACCCGATTTATTTTGCAGGACGCTAATTTCAACCAACGCTTGACACATAACCAAATACTCTAAAAGGGGAAGATGGACTACTTAAGAGTTACGGCGAGCCTGGCTGATAGAGTTATCGTTAGTGGGGTAGTTCACAGTGGCGGCTATGCAAAGACTCAGACTGGAATTTGAACGGAGAATTCAACTGGCCTATCGACGTGTTATGTCATAAAGATGTTTAAAATGGACACAACCAGTGTTTCTGTCCTCACTACTCATATAGGGAAAAGGGACCAGATGTTAGTCTTTTCTTTTCAATGTCTTTGGCTCTTTGCTTGCCTCGCCGCTCCCGGCGCGCTGCAGCTATTTTTATACAGACAGTGGAGAGAGAGAGAGAGAGAGAGAGAGAGAGAGAGAGAGAGAGAGAGAGAGAGAGAGAGAAACTGACTGGGGTGTGGGTGTGGGGTGGGGGGGGGGGGGGGGAGTAGAACCAGCAAGCTCCCCCCCCCCTAGGGATACTGGGAGGGGGGGGGGGTCTTCCGTACAAATAGTTCCCCCACCTTCTGGAAGTTATGTGCTTATAACTACCTCTAATCTGTCAGTCTCTTTGATTCTGCCTTTTTCCTTTGCATGCTGTTATCTACTATCGTTCTGCCTTTCCGGTCCATTCTCCTGCCTTTTTTCAATAAATACTTTTAAAAAGATTTCCTCTAGCCGAAGTCAGACATGCTGGGCCTAATTATTCTTACTTAGGGGCATAACAGCAGCATGATGCATCTACGTTCGTAATTGACAGAAACACGCCTGAATGACCGAAGAAGAAGAACTTAGAAGAAGAAGAAGAAGAAAAACTACTCTCTCTCTCTCTCTCTCTCTCTCTCTCTCTCTGCGTGCACGAGGTCAAAGTGAAAATGATTATGAAACACACTTTCTGCGATAGGTCAAGATGTGCCTCCCCCCAACCTACATTTCAGGGGGGGGGGGGAGCTGTCTGTCTGTCTCTCTGTCTCTCTCTCTGTGTCTGTCTCTCTCTGTATTTGTCTGTCTGTCTCTCTCTGTGTGTTTCATGTCTCTGTATGTCTATGTGTCTCTCTCTCTCTCTGTCTGTCTCTCTCTGTCTGTCTGTCTCTCTCTCTCTCTCTCTCTCTCTCTCTCTCTCTCTGTCTCTCTCTCTCTGTCTGTCTGTCTGTCTGTCTGCCTCTGTGCCTGCTCCGGGCGGAGGATGGGGGCTGGAGGGGGGAGGGGGGCTGGAGGGGGGAGGGGGGCTGGTGGGGGGAGGGGGGCTGGTGGGGGGAGGGGGACTGATGGAGGGGATGGTGGAGGGTGTTCAAGGGGGGGATGGGGGGGACGGGGATGGTTGGGGGTGGGGTACGGTGGGGGGTGTTCATGGAGAAGAATGAATGATTTTTTTGTTTTAGTTGTGGGTCCCCAGATTTATTAAAACGGAGCTACAATGGTTGAACCACAGATTAAGAACCTCTCTGGTTTAACTAAGTAGGCTTTCAGTTCGTTTTTCCTTTTAGTCCTTTGCCGATCTACGATCGCAAAGGAGTATGTTTTCGTTCAGGCTTGTTTCCTTTTTTTGTTTGTTTGTTTGTTCTTCTTTTCTGTCTGTCGCAAGGATCTCCCGAACCGCTTGACCGAATCGCTTCAAATTTTGTGTGGTTGTGTGTCCCCATGAGAGGAAGGCATCCGCGCAAAACACTTTTTGCCGCCCAGAACTTGACCTTGGTGTATGACCTTGAAAACCGAAAACCGTTAAGGGGCCATAACTTCCACACCGTAGGTCCTAGAGTCTTCACACTTGGCATGGAAGTACTTTCCCTTATGACCGTTCTGCTGATGGCGTACCAATGAAGGTCAAGGACAAGGTCAGGGAGATCGGTATGCCTTGAAAGTGGTAGGGGTCTAATAATTGGGGTTTTCTGTCCCACGAATATCTCCCGAACCGCTGAACCGCATCGTTTCCAATTTTGTGTGGTGGTGTGTCACCATGAGAGGAAGGCATCCGCGCATACATTATTGCCATTGTGACCTTCACCTTGGTGTATGACCTTGAAAACCGAAAATATTTAAGGGGCTATAACGTCCACACTGTTGGTCTTAGGGACTTCAAACTTGGCATGTAGGTACTTTGGCTTACGGTTGTTCTGATGATTGCATACCGATCAAGGTCACGGTCAAGGTCATGGAGATCGGTAGGCCTTGAAAGTAGTAGGGGTCTAAAAATTGGGTTTTCAGCCACAAAAGTAAAAATATCATATTTCACGGACCCGGCGAAACCGGTACTCAGCGTTACCGGTACTTGGCGTTACCTGTACTAGGCCTTACCGGTACTAGGCGTTACCGGTACGGGGCGTTGGGCTAGTCTGAATTAATTGTCCGTCAATAGCCCTTTATTCAAAATGGCTTTTAACCCTTTCGACGCCAGCCATTTTCACCCCCCAAAATACCATTAAACTTAACTGGGTAGAGACAATAAAATATCTGCAATATTGCGAATTCCTCTGTGACGTGCATAACATTAGGCCTATCCGTACCTATCCGCATGCAACATTTGAGCGTCCTATGTCCCTCCGTTCAAACGTTATCGTGGTAACATAGTCAAATAAATAGATAGAGAGTCACGTAGTGACATAGATATATATATATATATGGATAGATAGGAACAAACAGGCCGCTCTGGAAACATTAACCAGCATTCTCTTCGCGACTGGACCAACAACCCAGTTTCTGCATGAGGTACTTTTGACAGGTGAAAGCTTTTGACATTGTTGCTATTGGGGGTGGGTTGGGGGCTGTCCTTTTGGAGTTGAGTGGGAGTGAACTGGATTACAAATTGTAGGGAAAGTCTGGCCTTGGAGCAAGATCAGAAGAGTAGGAATTATTTTGCTTTACCAAGGACGTTGTGGGTTGTGCTTGGTGGTATGTGTTTTTGGACAATGAAACCTAGAAAGCTGTTGTGAACCCTTGCGCAATCCTCCGACAAGAGGGCAAACGCAGTTTTAAATTGCTAAAATCCAACTAATCCAAATAAAAGGTTTAAACATGTTCTGTCCGGCTTTACTACAATATGAATTTTAAAAGGAAAATAGTGGCATAGATGAGTGAATATAGGCCTATTTTGCAAGACTTTACCTAGGTTAATTAAAGTCTGTTAATTTATTGGGTTGCTATTTTGTAGCTTAGAGACGTGATAAAGGAATGCAAGCCTTCTGCCCCCCCCCCCCCCCTGCATTTCTCGGTTAATTCTATTTTTCCGTTTTTGCCTTTCTTACCATACATAAAGCTGTATTTTAGGAACATTTTTAGCTAATAACCTTTTGGGAATACTAACCCTATCCCTAACCCTAGCCCTAAACCTAACCCTACCCCCACCCTATAAGACGGAAAAACGCAACGAACCACAACTGTGACAAATCGCGGTGTACTGCAGTACATAGTGGGGGGTAGGGTTGGGTTTAGGGCTAGGGTTAGGGATAGGGTTAGTATTCCAAAAAGGTAATTAGCTAAAAATGTTCCTAAAATACAGCTTTATGTATGGTAAGAAAGGCAAAAACGGAAAAATAGAATTAACCGAGAAATGCAGGGGGGGTGGCACATCTTTACCTTTAGGCAAAATTCTTTATTGTCTTCAAATGAAGAAAATCTTTTTTCAGCGTGCTCTTAAATCTAAAACTGACGAGACATTATATTATATACTAAGACATAAGATACATGCATAAAAGCCCATGCTAAAACATGTTGAATATACATAATTCAATGATTTAGTAACCTAAATCTGAGGTTTTAGTGCAGTCGTTGGATTACTTTAGACACTATGGCTCAACAAACAATGTCACCCCCCCAATTTGAAAATCACGCGTCAAAATGGGACGTGTCTGCTGTCGCTGGCAAGGCAAACGGTTTAAGCTGTGCCTCACGACCCCCCTGGTGTATCAAGGAAGCTTGGAGGAACAGCTGCTCACACAACTGCAATTTAACCCTTTCACCGCCAGCCATATTTCAGCCAAAATGTCCATTAAATGTACCCGGGTAGAAAACAGAATCCACCTGCAGTATTGGGGATTCTTCTGTCATATACAATAAGGTCTATCCTTTCTTCCCAAGCTTGACTTTTATTCAAGATAAAAACCATAGTGTCAAAATAAAAATAAATAATATAAGAAAAATATCTGTATTTTCAGAAAATCTCTTTTTCTTTTCCCCTTCCCCCTTTTCCCAAAAATCTAAAATTCATAGAAATGCCCCGTACGGCTTTGCCAAGAGGACGTAAAACTTTAACTTTAACTAAATAAACTTCCCAAAACTAAGACAATGGGGTATTTAGACAATGGACCCAGGCCAGATTTGATGCCTTTTAGTGATATAGGTGTCAAATCACTGCGGTGAAAGGGTTAAGGCTGCTTGAGTGAACATACCCAGCTTCACAACAACAACAAAAAAGTCATGATTTGAGTAGTCGCGTTTTGTGACTTTTAATAAACGAACTAAATACGCATACAATTATGAAATGGTGTGGTTCAGCCATTTTGGTTTTGCGCTCATGCAACACAAATGAACACAAATTATTACCTAATGTCTTGGTTTACATGTGCGCCTACATTTTCATCTCATTAGATTAGGTTAGGTTAGGTACATTATAGTCACAGATGCATCTCTGTGAAATTCGGGTTGCTCCCACCTTGCATCCCATGGTTTGTGTACTGAACAATAAAATATAGGGACCATTTTGTTAAATCATGGACTTTTAAAATGCATTCACCATAGTGTTTCTCCAAAATCGATCGATTCAAAAGTGATGCAAGCTTCAGACAAATATGCAACTCAACTCAACTCAACTCAAAAGGGAGATTCGTTGCGGTTATACCTGCGATTCTTAATTAAAAGACACACGTTAAGCATTGCAACATAATATTCAGAACAGGTTAAATACATTCAGTAGAATGAAATGCATATCAAACATTATAATAATACTAAAAAGAAACCAGGCTAAATATAGACAGTTAAATAAAATACTCACCAGCATAACATTATAAACCTAGGCGTAAGAAATAAACATGTCAAGTATTAAACAGAGCAAAATTAATAGCACCTACAAATAATTATTCACACATAGACACAGACACGCACGCATAGAGCATAGTAGATGCACGCACACGCTCACACACGCTCACACACACACTTACACACTCACGCGCGCGCGCGCGCGCGCGCGCACACACACACACACACACACGCACGCACGCACGCATGCACGCACACACAGGCAAAGGAAACACTCACACACATACTCTTCTTGGCAGAAATTTTAAAAAAGGTGCCGGAGGAATGGCTACTACTGAGCTGTGCCAAGAAAAGAGAAACTTATGTAAGAGAAAACTAGCGGGCGGTAGTGGTAACGCATTACAAGTCAAGCGTGTGTCGAGGGGATGGGGGTATGGCATGTGGGTTAGGTCAAGCGTAGGAACAGGAAAGTAAAAGAAAGGAAATAAAATAATCCAAAGAAAACTGAAATCATACAACAAACAGGGACATAGCTACGGAGGCGACGAGAAAAACACGTGTAGCTAGCAAACTAGGGGCATTTCAGCATTGTATCGCATCGCATTATAATTGTATTGCAATGCATTGCATTGTATTATCACTCCGATCTTCCCATGCCAAACTGTTGAAAGTTCCTAAAGTGAATTTAAAGTCTTTTGGACAGCGCAGTTTTAGTGTTTGCGCCCACCACTGTCTGGAACTCCTTGCCTGTTCACCTCCGTCACCAATCAGCGCTTCCCGCTTTGAAAACCCAACTCAAAACTCATCTATTTCGCCCGGAGGAGCTTTCTCTCTGTAACTTTCACGTAAGTTAGATGATGGCCGAATGAATGTGTAGAATGAATGTGTATGTTAGCCCAGTTGCGTGTGAATCAGTGAATGTGAGCGCCTTGAGTCTAATTCTACAGGAAGACGCTATATAAATGAAATGTGTTATTACCAGTCGCGAAGCGAGACTGGTATTGTTTTCACTTTGTCCGTCCGTCCGTCCGTCCGAGTTCAAATTTGCTCAAAATGCATAATTGGGTGTAAAATGGCCTCACATACAGTTATCAGTGTGTTTCAACGAATAAAAAAAAGGTTTGTCTGTTTGTCTGTCTGTCTGTTTGTCTGTCTGTCTGTCTGTGACAGCGATAACTCGAGAACGCTTGGATATATCAACATGAAAATGTACAGGTGGATACTAGGGGTCAAAAGCTTGGACAAGTTAGAATTTGGGCAAAATCGGGTTAGCGGTTAAGGGTTTGGGTTGAGATTAGGGTTAGGGTTAGGGTTTAGGGTGAGAGTGCAGGCGTAGGTCGCGATTACGTCAGTCTTTAGTGTTTAGTAGATGAAATAATCTGTCTTTAGTGTTTAGTAGATGAAATAATGTGTAATTTGTAAAAATTCGGAAGATTCTTTGCTTACTGAAGACTTTAAAACAAGTCTTTCAACTACAGCCCGGCGGTCTATTTTTAGCATTCCAATCATTACATACAAAGAGTAGCTTCCCATGGCTTTTCAATAATTTTAATAATAATAATAATAATAATGGGAATTTATATAGCGCTCTTTCTCACATGAGCTCAGTGCGCTTTACATTGATAACAAGAACATTAAAGGCAAACAAATAATTAATCATTAGAAAGTAAAATAAGCACGATGCTTACACACAACGTTCTCTTACTTCCTTACTCACACACACACACACACACACACACACACACACACACACACACACACACACACACACACACACACACACACACACACACATGCATGCGCACACGCACACTCGCACACAATTAATTATACAAGAGTAAAATAGTACAACATGAACATTCTAAGAAGAAACATAGAGACCACATTCACATTCCCAATCAAGTTTGAATACAATACTGCAACTTGAAATAAAATCATACTGCCATCGACATACCAATTACATGACTAATTATAATAGACAAATTTTGCAAAAACAAAAATACCCTTCTACCTCATTTACAAGCATTTAAAGTTTACAAGACGTAGACATTCTACATACAAAATACGAATAATAAAATAATTTTAAATACATTTTTTACAAGATTTCTGCAATAAAACGGACCCCCCCCCCCCCCCCCACACACACACACACACACACACCTCACACACAAACACTAATCAATCATAATATGTCCGAAACAAGTGAGTTTTAAGGGCAGAGCGAAAGGCGGAAATAGAGTCAGATGAGCGGACATGTTGTGGGAGGGAATTCCATAAGTGAGGTGCTAAATAGTAGAAGGATCGTTCACCAAACGATTTCGTGTGGACCCGAGGAACCTTGAGTGTGCAGCAGTCAGAGGAAGAACGTAGGGAGCGAGCAGGTGTGTAGACAGTTACTAGTTCGGAGAGATAGACGGGACCAGAGGAGTGAACAGCACCGAAACAAGGGCAAGCTATTTTATACTTGATTCTAGCCTCTACTGGAAGCCAGTGCAAGTTACGAAGATGAGGTGTTATATGATCAGAACGTGGAATCTTGAGAGTGAGGCGTGCTGCACTGCTTTGCAGTTTTTGAACACGTTGCAGGAGATACTTAGGACAGCCACAGAGAAGAGAGTTGCAATAGTCAATGCGGGAAAGAATAAAGGCAGAAATAAGAGTTTTCGTGGCTGCAACAGACAGAAAGTGTCGAACAGCACTGATTCGTCTGAGCTCATAATTGATGGAACGTATGAGATTAATAACCTGTTTATGCATTGTAAGATTTGAATCGAGGGTAACTCCGAGATTCTTTGCTGACTTAGAAAACTGAACACAAGCATTGCCAACTGTAAGAGTTTCTGGAAGAGATATCGTTGCAGACATACGCTGAGAGGAAACAATCAGAGCTTCCGTTTTGTCATCATTAAGTTTTAATTTGTTGCATGTCATCCAGGATTTGACATCATGAAGGCAGGATTCCATAGACTGAATAGCGCTGTCAAGTTGGGTAGGTTCCGCCGATTTTTGAAGCTGGGTATCATCAGCAAAGGAATGGTCAATAACAGAGTGACTAGCAAAAACATCAGAGAGAGGAGCAGTGTACAGGACAAAGAGTTGTTGATCAAGACAGTCTGAAAGCGATTTGTTAGATATGAGGAGAACCACTGTAGAACTGTAGAATGGATTCCAAAAACACGTTCCAGCCGGGATAGAAGAATGGTGTGATCTATTGTATCAAATGCTGCCGACAGATCTAGGAGAGTCAAGACTGACACTTTTCCATTGTCAAGAGCTAAGAGGAGATCGTTAAGAACTTTAGTTAGAGCCGTTTCAGTGCTGTGAGCAGGTCGATTGGCAGACTGGAGGGGGTTGAACAAATTGTTTGCTGACAGATGGTTAGACAATTGTGCAAGGACAATTTTCTCGATTATTTTGGAGACAAACGCTAAGTTGGACACAGGCCGATAACTTTTCAAGTCATTATGATCCATGGTAGGCTTCTTTATCAAGGGTTTAACAAGAGCAGTTTTGTACAGGTCAGGGAAAACACCACTCAGTAAAGAGTCGTTTATGATCTGAGTCATGACAGGCACAACAACATCAAGACATTCATACAACAAAGGGGTTGGTAAAGGGTCAAGGTCACACGTCTTGGGGGCAGATCTTTTCAAAACATCAAAGACATCTTTCTCAGACACAGGAGAAAAAGCAACAAGAGGGGAGCCTACAAAATCCTTGCCTAGGGGGTGTGAAACAGTGGGCTGCAAGTCAAGCTCTTTCCTAATGTTCTCAATTTTGGAATGAAAGAAATCAGAAAACACACATGGCAATGATGGTCGCGGGTAAACAGTCGGAAGTTTGGTAGGTTTAACCCTTGCACACAGTTTGTTTGTAATAGAATACAGTTCTTTACTAGATCTTGCCGCTGCAATTTTGGTACTGTAGTACATCGTTTTTGCCTGATCTGTCAAGAAAGTCACACAATTTTTAGCTTTATTATATATTTGTTTATGTACAGTGAGCCCTGAAGAATCTGATTGTGCTTGGGCCTGTCTTCGTTTTTTCTTTGCTTCTTTTATTTCGTTAGGCATCACACTAAACCAAGGACTTGATTCTCTGCTAGAAGAAACTTTGCGTGAAGAAACAGGAGCATGTTTGTCCAATACTGACCGAAGGGCACTATCGTACTCAGCGGCAGTACAAGAACTAGATGTGTACTTAGATAATTCTACTTTGATATCATTTCCGAAAACAGTTCTGTCGATTGCGCGGATATTTCTGACGCTGCGGTACACGTGTTTGTGGACAGGGAGCTCTATGTCAAACAAACTCACAACACAAACATGGTCAGACTCGAGGTCATGATTGACCTCTGAGGATCGGTGAACTCCATCACTGGGCCTTTCTATCACCAAGTCCAGAGTGTGGCCATGTTTGTGAGTGGGTCCGGACACAGATTGATGAAGATTGTACATATCTAACACTTCTAAAAACTTAATAGAGCTATGATCAGTGGGAGAGTCAACATGAAAATTAAAATCCCCTAACAGACACAGGTTTCCATGAAGCGTGTTACAATGGTCAAGCAGACAAGGGAATTGTTCAAAAAACAAAGTTTCAGTCAGTTTATTTACAGACGTGGGCCAAGGACGATACACACACATAAAATGCAACACACTATGCTGTGAGGTCAGCGAGACTTGGAACAGTTCGAAGGAAGAATGGTCGAACGGGAAGGTAGAGTTGAAGGTGAGGTGGGGGGTGAGGGTGTCTCTGTAGATAACAGCGATACCGCCACCACGACGAGAGGGGCGTGGCAGAGACTTGATGGCATAACCCTCAGGGGTCAAATCTGCACAAACGGCTTCATCCCCCTGCGGTTTGAGCCATGTCTCTACCACAAACAGTAGGTCAATGTCATTGTCGGTGATGAAGGAAGTGATGCCAGCTCTTTTCTGTCTACAATTTGGGCCAACAGATTGGGCGTTGAAAGAGGCAACTGTAAGTTTAGTGTTCTTGCGAACAGAGGAGGAAAGAGGAATTTGAATCAAGTTGTCCGTTTTAATCTGTGAACCAGAATTTTATCGCTGCACCAATTCATAATTTCTTATATCTTTTGGAAAATATTTCAAGCTATTTATCATATTTATAATTATCAAAAAAAAGTACCGCATACTCGTCGTGATTCCTGCCTTTTCTAGGGCTTGGAGTGAGGATTTTGAGTCTGACAGTATGATGACTGCTCTGGGGGGCTGCGGCATATCGTTCACAGTGTTGCATGCCATAAGGATGGCAAGCAGTTCAGCTGTGAAGATATTGACTCCTTTGTTCAGGTGGAACTTTTTGGTGATTCCCAGGTCTGGGATCACGAAGGCACTTCCAACTTCTCCATCTTGCAGGACCGAGCCATCCGTGTAGATTTGGAGATGGTGTTGGTACTGTTCGTGTACCATGGCTTTGGCGGTGGCAGCCAGTCGCAGTGGGTCTGACTCTTTGGTGGATCCTGTACCGATGGATGTGATTATCCATGGTTTCTCAAGTTCCCAGGGAGGGTAGGGTGAGGTAGGGATTGATACAGCAATCTCCGGGTCTATTTGGCAGTGCTCCCATATGTCTTCTGTATGGGAGCGGAAAGGTTTCATCCGATTGTACTTTATCGGGTGGGTTTCTTTCTTGTGTTGTAGGAAGGCGGCTTGCCTTTGTCTGTTGTCCGCGCTTAGGGCTTCCTTGACAGTATTTGGTACTATCGACGTGCATACTTCGAAGTTGGCACATCTCCGGCAACATTCCTCACGGATGGGGAGCCACCCTGCTTCTTGGTATACCAGGGCATTGTTCGCATGCGGGGGTAGTCCCAAGGCGTGTTTGAGGGCGGCCATTTCCGTCTTTTCTGGCTGCTTCCAGCTTGAGTCAGTGGCGTTCAAAAAAGCCTCGTGTCCGTCACATGTTAGTTTGGAACGGACAAGTGCATTTGCTAGATGCACTAGGTTTGTGGGTGTGGCCCAAGATTCTCTGCTGAGAAACTTGATGTAGCCAACAGCTCTTCCGGCTTTGGCTGTTAGGTTTCTGACGTGGGTTGTCCATGTTAGCGTTCAGCGCCTCCCCTCTTTTATAGTCCGGCCGTGCCTTTAAAGTAGCTTAGGTTTTTTTGTCCGACCTGGCATCTCGACCGGTACTAGTGCCAACGAATCATAGTGTTGATCGTGGGCACTCAACTGGGGGGGGGGGGGGGAACAAGAAGTAAACAGAAGTTCTGCTACTGCGGCAGGATAACGAAGGTAGGTACGGGTTGCTTACGAAGTTACGAGGCGAACGCGTTACTTGAGTGAAAGCCAGTCGAATTAAACTGTAGTTTACGCACACTCTTCACGTTTACGACTCTCAATCTCAAAGTCCGGTTCTTTGGTTTAAACAACTTTTTATTAACACAATTTCATGCAGACACAAATATATCTTAGCGCAAGAGTACATCAAGCTAAAGCGTATGGGCGCACTCAACACATTTATAAATCACAAAAGAACAGCTGCATAATTAATTAACAAGAATCATCATGGAAAAAAGCATTTAACAAAGAAGGCAATAGATAATATGGAAAAAGTAAACGTACAAATGTACAACATTCACAAACACACGTGTGAGAATAAATGTAAACGAAAAAGCGTAATCAAAAGAGAAAAACTGGGGCAAACAATTGTACGTGATTAGTCAAATTGTTCATAATCATTAATAATCAGGGACAAGTTTATTTACGTAGAATAGAACATTAGTCATAGACAAAAATGCATTTATTCGTATGAAAAACGGTTGGTATTACAGAAGTCCGGTTCTTTCAGTTTTATGACAACAACCCTAGGCTGACCCTATCCCTATCCCTTTCCAGAGAACGGCAGAATGGTGCTTCTAAGTGAAATTGTTTTCTTACGCGAAAATTTGATGGGGTATGTTTAAACTAAAACTTTGCCAGCCATTCCACTACTAGCTTTAATTTATAGTAGGGCCTTATGGTAGTAAAAAATAAATGCATGGTTTTTCACGCTGCTAGTCCTATTAGCTGTACAAAGAAAACCTGAACTCGCAGGAGGCAATGAACCATAAGAATATCTCTCAACAGGAGGCAGTGAACCATAAGAATCTCTCTCTCAACAGGAGGCAGTGAACCATAAGAATCTCTCTCTCAACAGGAGGCAGTGAACTATATATAGACCCATAGATAAATTAGAACCGTGGTGACCTTGATCTCGAAGTTTGACCTTGAAGACCTATACTAATTTATTTCTTGTTGTACCCATATCTCTCACATCGTTGGAGGTACGGTCTTCAGACATACTATGTGGGTACATTGTCTGATTTAAAATACTGGGTAGCGATTACTTTGTCCTCGAACAAATCAAATTGTTTACAGCAATGTCTTTGATGGGTTTGTTTGCAGTTACAGGCTTCAGATTTAGTTTGTTGGTAGAGTGGCTCAAGATAACGTAGGGTATAGATTACCTTGATGACTTTACCTTGATGACCTTGACTTTTGATTTTGACTTTTTGAGTAGTGGTGGCTATTGGCCGAAAATCATTGGTTGTACACCCACATAACAATATATATATTCTTGATTGGCATCACCCAGGGGGCTTCTTGACCTATGCACACCCGTAAGACGGGTGGGGGTTTGCAAGAAACACGTCGAAATCACCAGAAAGACAGCCTTTTCAAAGATAGGAGCAATCACTTTGCTCTGGTTTCCTATAAATTAAACCGTCAAAACGGCGGTTCCTCCTTGGCGGAGTTGCCAGAGATAGAAGCCATGTTGGATGGGGTGGGTGGAGGCCACTCAGAGTGGTTGAAACTTTTTCTTGTTTGTAGTGCAGTAAAAATCGAGCTATATCCTTTGTTGTGAGCAAAACTCCTTTGGTAAACTGTACTGTATAAAATAGCTATTACAAAAAGGCTTTTATTGTGGACATTTCGTGCAAACGATTTGGCCTAATTAAAGCGACTCAGGCGGCCATTAGAAAAGAGAAGTCACATGCCTTGTCTTTCACTGAAAGAATCTGACTTCCAGCACCTCCGCCAAGGAGGAATCGCCGATTTGACGGTTTGATTTCTATGAAACCAAAGCAAAGTGAATGTAATGTTGCGATCTCTGGATTGGTGATCTCGACGTGTTTCTTGCAAAAACGTATCCGCCCGGGTGCCCCTTTAAGTCATAGTGCTAGTGAAACTAGTTTTAACTTCCAGTTAACATTTTGTTCCTGATGCGTAGCGTGTACTTTGAGTGGATTCACTCATTAGGTTCTTCTTAGCTTTAAACAATTAATTCAAAGTAAACAAGATCGACATTTTGCCGATTTCGTCATTTTTCGACCATGTTAATTTTTGGCGAAAAGTCGGCCAAATCGTTCAATATTTCAAATAACGCATACCCACATAAGGTCCTGCAACTGTCATGAAAATGTCAGCCAAATCGACCCCCCCCCCCCCCGTGGGGATACCGGGGGGTCTTTTGTATAAATAATTCCCCCACCTTCTGGAAGTTCTGTGCTTGTAACTAATCTGTCACTCCCTTTGATTCTGCCTTTTCCCTTTGCTTACTGTAATCTTTCTGCCTTACCGGTCCATGCTCCTGCCTTTTTATTTTCACGACACACTTTCAAAAACATTTCCTCCTCCAGCCGAAGTCGGACTTGCTGGGCCTAACTATTTCTTAGCTAGGCGCATAAAGGCAGCATGACGCATCTGCGCTCATAATTGACAGGCAACTGTCTGGGCGATCAAGGAAGAAGAAGAGAAGAAGACTCCCAAAAGGGGGGGAGGGGAGAAGAGAAAAAAAGAGTAGAATTTGTACAAAGAGAATAGGATTCCACCGTATATAATAGAGGAGAACCCCCTAATGATATCTCTTGAAATGGTTAAAAAGGAAAAGGTTTACATTACAATCTGTAAGATAAATACTATCCTGTGTGAGCAGGCACTAATCGTTATTGTCAAGTACGAAAATGTTGATGGCATGCTGTGAACTCTTTGACACGAGAGATGGAGGGGGGGAGAAGTAAGAGAGAGGGAGAGGGAGAGAGGAGAGAGAGAGAGAGAGAGAGAGAGAGAGAGAGAGAGAGAGAGAGAGAGAGAGAGAGAGAGAGAGAGAGAGAGAGAGAGAGAGAGAGAGAGAGAGAGAGAGAGAGAGAGAGAGAGAGAGAGAGAAGACATAGACAGAAAAATGAGACACAGTAAAATAACAAAATATTGAGAGAGAGAGAGAGGAGAGAGAGAGAGAGAGAGAGAGAGAGAGAGAGAGAGAGAGAGAGAGAGAGAGAGAGAGAGAGAGGGACAGAAAACATATTGAGAGTGAGACACTGGGGTGGGTGTGGGGGTAGTAGGGTTGTGTCAGAGTGAGAGAGACAGGCAAACAGACACGAAAATTGACAAACGAACACATGTCACTGGCAAAAAAAAGGACACAGAGACAGACAGACAGACAATTAAACTGACAAACGAACACATGTCACTGGCAAAGAAAAAGGACACAGAGACAGACAGACAGACAAGTAAATTGACAAACGAACACGTGTCACATGACTGGCAACGGAAAAGGACACAGAGACAGACAGACAGAGAAGTAAATTGACAAACGAAGACATGTCACAGGCAAAGAAAAAGGACAGACAGACAGACAGACAAGTAAACTGACAAACGAACACATGCCACAGGCAAAGAAAAAGGACACACGGACAGACAGACAGACAGACAGACAGACAAGTAAGCTGACAACCGATCACATGTCACTGGCTAAGATAAAGGACACACAGACAGACAGACAAGTAAATTGACAAACGAACACATGTCACTGGGAAAGGCAAAGGACACAGAGACAGACAGACAGACAAGTAAATTGACAAACGAACACATGTCACTAAAAAAAATCAACTAAACAGACTGCAACGTCACTGGAACATACAACAAACAAACAACTACAGACAAGTGTAAAGTGACGTTATTTTATTCACAAGAGACAAAACAAAACTACTGGATGTTTGTCACTGACAAAGAAAAAGGACACAGAGACAGACAGACAGACATTAAGTAAATTGACCAACGAACACACGTCACTGGCATAGAGAAAGGACACATAGACAGACAGACAGACAAGTAAATTGACCAACGAACACATGTCACTGGCTAAGAAAAAGGGCACAGAGACAGACAGACAGACAGACAGACAAGTAAACTGACAAACGAACACACGTCACTGGCAAAGAGAAAGGACACAGAGACAGACAGACAGACAAACTGACCAACGAACACACGTCACTGGCAAAGAGAAAGGACACAGAGACAGACAGACAGACAAGTAAATTGACCAACGAACACATGTCATTGGCTAAGAAAAAGGACACAGAGACAGACAGACAGACAAGTAAATTGACCAACGAACACATGTCATTGGCTAAGAAAAAGGACACAGAGACAGACAGACAGACAGACAAGTAAACTGACAAACGAACACACGTCACTGGCAAAGAGAAAGGACACAGAGACAGACAGAAGTAAACTGACCAACGAACACACGTCACTGGCAAAGAGAAAGGACACAGAGACAGACAGACAGACAAGTAAACTGACCAACGAACACACGTCACTGGCAAAGAGAAAGGACACAGAGTCAGACAGACAAGCTGACAACCGATCTAAAACGGGGACAGGCTGCAGGGGACGTTTCATACCATCGGCCTTGAAAGGATTAATCGTGATCCTTGCCTGCGGCACTTTAGGCTAAATAATATCAAAACAAGGATGTCACCGAGCGGCAGACATGCCCGCCTCTGCTTTTCCCCCAGCCTCTTTTCTTTTCAGTCAATGGGCGTCCTCTTTCGCGCCCCCCCCCCCCCCCCCCTGTAACCCCTTACCTCAGCACACACACTCACTACTCATCCTTGGCTAATATACCAATTTACCAAATTTAGGTAATTTGGGCAAAATCGGCATGTGGAAGGTCAAAGGTTGAAATCAATAATTAAATAATTGTAGCATTTACATATCACGTTTAGCCCAATATATACACGGACCAAAGTTGAGACTACTAGATGCAAAAGCTATGACCACGAAAATAAATTTATTTTTTCAAGGACAGTTTTCAAGGTCGAAGTCGGCATGGTTATAGTTTGTTCATTAAGCCCTTCAGCTCCAGGGGGGGGGGGGGGGGGGGGGGGGGGGGGGGGGGGGGGGGGGGGGGGGGGGGGGGGACAAACACCACCTTATAAAATGTTTGAAGTGACTCTGTGATGCGGTTCGCGATATATATATTGCGCCAAAGAAACTTTTAAGGGCCAGCCTCATGTCCACTAAAAGCGCACGACTGTACGATACGATTCGTTCACGTGGTCTCGAAGAATAAATGTGATTCGCGCTTCGAGATCACGTGATCGAATCGCATCGTACAGTCGTGCGATTTTAGTGGACGTGTGGCTGGCCCTTCAAGTTACACTCAACGTCAAAGGTCATGATCATGATAATAAACAAAATACATGTAGAATATATATTCTTCAGGGACCATTAGCTTCAGGTAACGAATTTGAAGTTATTATTGCACAGCTATTAATATTCTTCTTCGTCTTCTTCCTCTTCGTCGATCGCTCAGACAGTTTCCTGTCAGTCATGGGAGTGCAGATGCGTCATGCTGCCGTTAGTAGTTAGGCCCAGCATAATCATCCCTCTTTAGCTAGAGAAAAAATGTTTGTAAGAGTTTCTAGAACAAAGGACCAGTAAGGACAATAATTTGATTTGTCCAAGGTCAAAGTTCAAGGTCAATAATGTAATAGGTAGCCTACTCAGCATTGTGTGTCACCTTGCAACATACCCACTTACCAAGTTTGCGGACTGTAACAGCAAAAACGTGAACGATAAGTATGGTTACATAAAGAGATTTAAGCGACCACGTCAAAGCTCAAGATCAAGGTCATCAAGGTTAATACTTCGTTTTAGGGGATCTTTTCCTTTAAAGACATGTGCCACCTCATGAAAGTTTTTGGGTGGTTTGAAAGAGAAGTTCATGAGATGTTGCTGAGGCAGAGAGAGAGAGAGAGAGAGAGAGAGAGAGAGAGAGAGAGAGAGAGAGAGAGAGAGAGAGAGAGAGAGAGAGAGAGAGAGAGCGAGCGAGAGTGTGTGTGTGTGTGTGTGTGAGTGAGAGAGAGAGAGAGAGAGAGAGAGAGAGAGAGAGAGAGAGAGAGAGAGAGAGAGAGAGAGAGAGTGTGTGTGTGTGTGTGTGTGTGTGTGTGAGAGAGAGAGAGAGAGAGAGAGAGAGAGAGAGAGAGATGCGCGTGTGTGTGTGTAGTCCTCCGTTCTGTGTGTGTGTGTGTGTGTGTGTGTGTGTGTGTGTGTGTGTGTGTGTGTGGGGCGAATGAGATAGAGAGATGTCTCACAGCGTTGAGAGAGAAATAAGAGATGTAGTTGACACTCTGGGTCACCACCCTCTGTCTGCTTGTCTGAGAGAGGGAGAGAGAGAGAGAGAGTCTGTCTGAGAGAGTCTGAGAGAGAGAGAGAGAGAGAGTCTCTCTCTCTCTCCTCTCTACAATGTGGGGCGAATCTCTCTCTCTCGTTGTCAGAAATAATGGATGTAGTTGACACTCTCTCTCTCTGCTTCTCTCTGTCTCTCTCTCTGTCTCTCTCTCTCTCTCTCTCTCTCACACTCTCTCACACGGCTCTCTCTCTCTCTCTCACACACACACACACACACACACACACACACACA
>CM065681.1:39726194-39736194 GCA_017654935.2 Phymorhynchus buccinoides | reverse complement strand
TAAAAAAAGAAAGTTATGTAAAACGCTCATGGGTGAATGATACGATGAGAGAGAGAGAGAGAGAGAGAGAGGAGAGAGAGAGAGAGAGAGAGAGAGAGAGAGAGAGAGAGAGAGACAGACAGAGATTTTAGATAACCAAGCCGGGACACCCCCCCCCCCCCCACACACACACACACACACACACACTCCCTAATCCACCCCTAACTAAACGAGGTGTGCGTGAGAGAGAGAGAGAGAGAGAGAGAGAGAGAGAGAGAGAGAGAGAGAGAGAGAGAGAGAGAGAGAGAGAGAGAGAGAGAGAGGCAGAGACAAAGAGAGACAGACAGAGATTTTAGGTAACCAAGCCAGGGAGGAGGAGGAGGAACCAGGAACCACTCCCACCCCCCACCCCCCCCCCCCCCCCCCCCCCCATAATCCGCCCCTAACTTGATTGAGGCCACGCATGAAGAAGCAGAAGGCACACACAAACGAGGAGTCGAGGTCATAGTGGTGGGGCATAATAACGAAGATTATTAAATGATAAGCTCTCTGATCTAACTAGCGGCTTACTTGTGTGGTTTTTCCCCTCGGGAGACGGAGTTTGGAAGGGGAAAATAACACTCGGTAAGTGCTTGCTCTGTATTAGTACGTATTTCTATTGTATAGTGCTTAGTTGTTCTTTTTTTTTCTAATTTGAAACAAGCCGTATAGTATTGGGAAATTGAAACTGGTCGAATCGCTGATTCACCCCCCCCCCCCCCCCACCCACCACCCCCCACACACCACACACACACACACACACCCACACACCACACACACACACACACACACACACACACACACACACACACACACCACACACACACACACACACACTTCACAAAATAATGTTTTGCTGAAGTATAATTTAGAATTCAAAAGTATATGTATAAACGTTTTCCAAGGGAAAAGCTAATACATTTTCGTTGTTTTTTATAAAAAAACTGGGTAAAGGTCAAGAGATACCATCTCGGAGGGCCTTTCTTACCATACATAAAGCTGTATTTACATTTTTTTACCGGGCCCTAACCCTAGCCCTAAAACCTTTACCCCCCACCCTATAAGACGAAAAAACGCAACGAACCACAACTGTGAAAATCGCTGTGTCTGCCAGTACATAGTTTTGTTTTTAATTCCGTATTAGCTGAAAATGTTCCTAATATACAGCTTTCTACATGGTCAGAACACTAAACATCACTTTTTGGTTAGAATGTTTGTTTGTTTGGGTTGTTATATGCTTTGTGCTTGCCCAGCCCTACATATAATGCATTCAAATATGAGCACTGTTATGCATAGTGCATATGAAAGAAGAGGAAGTTACAAGCTTAGAACTTCCAGAAGGTGGGGGAACTATTTTGTAGGAAAGAACCCCCGGTATCCCCACGGGGGGGGGGGGGGGGGGGGGGGGGGGGGGGGGGGGGGGGGGGCGTTTCATTTAAAACCCACACATTTGTTTTAGATATTAGATGATTCTGAATGAGTATCCATCAAGGTGAAGGTCAAGGCCAAGGTGAAGCCGCGATGGGACTTTGTTGCTGCTCGGAGACACTCTTGTTCCTTTTTCTTTATGTTTGCATGATAACGCTAGTGTCATGCTTCGATAATTTGGAGTATCTCGGTCTACAGATCTATGCAGTTCAAAGAAGAAAGAAGAAGAAGAAGAAGAAGAAGAAACGCAACAACCCATTACTTTGAACTGATCATATCTATTTGTTCACCGAAAAGAACATGTGGAAAAGTAATGGAAGAAGCGAGTATGTCCAAACTTGTACACCTTAAGGTTGTTCCTTCGACATTTTGTCATTCACTTTCAAAAGTTGGGTGTAGAGTGGCACAGTGGTAGCTCGTTCGCTTCGCGTCAAGTAAATCCGAGTTCGAACCTGGGTACAGGGGATTTTTCCTCTCACTTGGCACTAGGCCTTACGGTCTGAACGTGGAGTCTTTCGGATGAGATGATAAACCGAGGTTCCGTGTGCTCATGCAGTTAGCATACATTAAACCCAGTGGCAACGAAAAAGTTGTCATTTGATCAAAAGTTTACCCCCCACCCCCCCACGCCCCCACCCCCCCCCCCCCCCCCCCATCATCAGTCACACAAAAATCGCATGCACAATTCATCTCCAGGTGGGAGCAACCCGAATTTCACAGAGACACCTCTGTGACTATAAAGTACCTAATACCTAATACCTATCTCGGTTAATTCCCTTGACCTTTACCGACCCGTGTAGCACAATTGTATTAACTGTGTGCCACGTACATGATCAGTTAGTGCAATCTCCTTTCTGAACATTGTAGCGTTTTTTGAACAGTATAATAATCGTCCACCTAAACCTACATTTTCCGACTCATTCCGGTTGACTACCTAAATTCCGATTATTGACAAAACATGGTTCTGTACTTTTTTTATTCCTTTTTTTCGGCAAATAACCGCTTTCATCGGGTTTTATTTTACTGATTCTCTTGTCTTACTTAAAACATGGGGGACTTCAGTCAGGAAGAAAACTGCAGACTGTATTGTCGCTTTTTAAAGTTTTATTCTTTTAGCCCAAAAGTATATTTCATTTCTGCGTTTTGAACATAGGGGAAGACGGGGTAAAAAGCGCATGGGCGGGTAAGAGGGCGGGTCAGACGCCCACCCCAAATATTGGCAAATTTGACTGAAATTTTCTTTATTTCATGAGATAATTGGGGTGGGCTTCTTACCCGCCCATGCGCTTTTTACCCCGTCTTCCCCTATATAAAGAAACTCTCCAAACCAAAATGATTCCCGTTGGAGCATTGTAGCCATTTCCACGTGACGATCAAGATTGTATGAAGAGCTTTTTTTAATTTTATTTTTAGCTTCGTGTTTGCTCTGTGGTTATAACTTCGTAGTTATTAACATTGATGATAGCCATCTTTCTAGAGTTTTGTAATAGCCAGCGGCACGACCGCATACATTTCCCTCAATAAAGTGGCCTGCTACGCACCACATACGATTCGGATCTGAATGCGATGCGATTTTGACGATGTGAGTCATGATTCACGTGAACTTCGTGTATTGGGTCTACTTGAGTATAGTGAGCGAAAATGGCAGAATTATTTTTTTAGACGGAAGTATTTCACGTGAATCGTGACTCGCGCGACCCAATCGCATCGCATCCCCATACGATATTTTACGCGTGTGTGGCGCCGGTTGTTAAAACCCTTTCTGTACGTTATAAGCTATATGCTTGTTGTTACCCAGTTACCTCGTTATTGTTTATAATTTGAAATTGTTGAATAAAAAAACGTTTAAACCAAAACCCTTTCATCGCCACTGTCGCCTCTTGGAACCACAATGATTGAACACCCATGTCACTCAAATGCATCAAATGAGGGTCTGGTATCCAATGACCTTATGTTCTTAATTTTGGGAGATATAAGGATAGGCCCTATTTTGTGCATGTCAGAGAGGAATCCCCAATATTGTAGACAGAATCTTTTCTCTACCCAGGTAAGTTTAATGGAAAGTTTTGGCTGAAAAAATGGCTGGCGTTGAAAGGGTTAAATTAAGAGGGTCGATCCATCCGTTCACAAAATTGCTGTCGTGCGACTAGCCAACCGCGACATTTGTGAGGCATGAATCTGATGAAATATCGCTTGCCTGTCGCTGTGCTGCCATGGGGAAAAGAGTGAAAGCTGGCGGCTGTATTTCCACCTAGACTGCCCATGATAGTTATATGAATCTGATGAATTCCTACTCGTTTTGTTCGCTTTAATTGTAGATTTGGTGAAACATGTTTTTCTATATTAAGATATTTCATCAGCTCCGTGCCTTGGGGTCCACGTAAATAATAGTGAACGACGTTAGTAAGATTTCGTAAGATTCGTTTTTAGTCAGTCGTATTTTCATCGGAATCGTGCGTCGGGCACAAACGTCGTCACATTTGGATAGTCGTGCAACTGCAGATGGACGCGTGGACCAGTCCCTGCACACGTGTAGAGAGAGAGAAAGGGAAGAGGGAAAGGGAGTGAGCAGTAACATGGAAGTGGTGATGGTGACAGAAAGGGGAGATAATATTACGGACAACGAGAGGGGAGCAAGAGGATGAAATATCTTAATACATAGAAAAACATATTTCACCAAATCTACAAATAAAGCGAACGATACGAGTAGGTTTTCATCAGATTCATAATAGTCAGTTGGTGAAGACGGGGTAAAAAGCCCATGGGCGGGTAAGAAGCCCATGCCAAAAGCGTTCGTCTCATGGGCAAAATTTGACTGAAATTTGTTTCATTTCATGAGATAATTGGCATGGGCTTCTTACCCGCCCATGGGCTTTTTACCCCGTCTTACCCTAGTATGAATTTAATCAGATTCATGCCTCACAAATGTCGCGTCGCGGTTGGCTAAGTCGTACAACGGCAGGGGGACGCGTGGACCAGTCCCTATTCACTGTTTATGTTTTACGTGCCACCACAGATGATTATATCCATGTTTTATTGGACAATAAATTGTGTGACTTGCGACTTGTGGCTGACACGTGCAGAGAGACAGAAAGGGAAGAGGGAAAGGGGAATGATCGATCAGTAACATGTAATGGAAGTGTTGGTGGTGACAGAAAGGGAGATAATATTACGGACAATGAGATGGGGCCAAGAGGAAGGGAGAGGGAAGAGGGTGTGGACGATGTTAACGACACACTGACGCACCACGATTGAGTCCCTTGTTTTTTTCTTCTGGGTAGCTGTGACCCACATACACATGCCCCCAATTTCAAATTGAGGCTGCTCTTTAAAATGATGTTTCGCTTTGAATTTGGGGGCATTGCTGTGGGAGCCAAAACCTGGTCAAAACAAGATTTCTTACCAGCTATAAGAGGGGAAACCCGTGATTTTGACAGGTGATCTGGTGGGTCTTTAACATGACGAAAACGAACGACAATTACTCTTTACCTGAGATAATAATGAGCAACGTAGGACGACTACGCCCAACTAAGAATATCACGCGCTAAGCCCCTACTGGCTTGATTGCCCCCTGGCGGTCAAATCGTTGTCCTAAGTTGACCATTATGCACAAGAAGAAAGAAAACGAAACAAGTGAAAATTGTTGGCACAGGTTGTCGAGCAATCATGTTTTACTACAACACTGCATCATGATATTCTCAAAGTATATGATTGTACACTCTTGTCAGTTCGACTGTTAGATTTGGGTAGCCTATTCCAGTTCTGTTAATCAAGTCATTTTTGCGGAATCATTTGGTAGGCCTTAAATGGAAATGTCCAATCGTGACAGAAGAATAGAACATAATACATACACCGGTTTTATTGTTGTAATTTAAATAAAGCCGAGTGGTCTTTTGTGTGTGTGCTGTGTGTCTGTCTCTCTGTGTCTGTCTCTATAATTATGTGTTTCTCTCCCCCCCCCCCCCTCATCTCTCTCTCTCTCTCTCTCTCTCTCTCTCTCTCTCTCTCTCTCTCTCTCTCTCTCTCTCTCTCTCTCTCTCTCTCTCTATTTGCGTTGTTTCAAATCTCTCTCTGTATCTCTCTATGTCTCTGTTTGTTTGTCTGTCTGTCTCTCTCTCTCTCTGTCTCTCTCTCTCTCTCTCTCTCTCTCTCTCTCTCTCTCTCTCTCTCTCTCTCTCTCCCTCCCTCTCTCCAACTTTCATTCGGCCATTGAACCTCTCTCTCTCTCTCTCTCTCTCTCTCTCTCTCTCTCTCTCTCTCTCTCTCTCTCTCTCTCTCTCTCTCTCTCTCTCTCTCTCTCTCTCTCTCTCTCTCTCTCTCCTCTCTCTCTCTCTCTCTCTCTCTCTCTCTCTCTCTCTCTCTCTTGATTATCTAAAACATAAAACTAGCGTATTTTCCTTTCGAAAATCTTATCACAAGCTCCTAATAGACAATCTTGTTTATTAGTAATGCTAATTAATAGTTTTACTTCAAACGTTACTAATGCCATCAGCTTATGCCTAGATTCTTATAAATCTCTCTCTCTCTCTCTCTCTCTCTCTCTCTCTCTCTCTCTCTCTCTCTCTCTCTCTCTCTCTCTCTCTCTCTCTCTCACTGTCCCTCTATCATATTCCCATGTTATCTTATAATGTGTGGGGGTTTTTTTTTGTTTTTGTTTTTGTTTTTGGGGTTTTTGGGGTTCTTCCTTAAAATTGGGTTTATTCTGAAAAATTGTCATTGTCTCAAAATGGTTTCCCTTTTTTCGTACTCAATTTAAACTACCAATTCAAGTTCACCATTGTTAAGTATTATCCATGTTTGCTTTAAATCCCATTTTTTTATTTCTTTTTCAATTATTTCATGTGCCAATTTTTGTTCCATTTTCTTGACTTGATTGTTTTATGTCAAATGTTCTTTGCTTGATGCATGGTATGAATGTGTGAGTGAGAGGGCAAGGTGTAAAGAAGCTATTGTAGCTTATCCTTTTTACCCTCAATAAAAAACATTCGTATCTTCGTCTCTCTCTTTCGTCTCTCTCTCTCTCTCTCTCTCTCTCTCTCTCTCTCTCTCTCTCTCTCTCTCTCTCTCTCTCTCTCTCTCTCTCTCTCTCTCCTCTCTCTCTCTCTCTCTCTCTCTCTCTCTCTCTCTCTCTCTCTCTCTCTCTCTCTCTCTGCAATGTGCCTATAGCCTGGTCAGCATTATTCTGTCTCAGACTCCCGCTCTCCTCTCTCTCTCTCTCTCTCTCTCTCTCTCTCTCTCTCTCTCTCTCTCTCTCTCCCCCCCCCCCCCCCCCCCCCCCCCCCGAGCGTATACTCCGTTGTGTCCCCAAATTAGATACCCGGTCGTGTACACACAAAATATATACCCCAGTAAATACTGTCCCCCGACTTGACGCGTTGGGAAAGTAGACCATTTAACTGAGAGAAAAAAAATGGTCGCGAAAGTAGACGTGTCAGTAGAACGGAGACGGGCCACCATTGTTTATCAAAGGGAAGCACACGCTTTTCACAGGCCAAGTTTAATTATAACATCTCACTCATTAGAGGTTGGGTTTTTTTACGACAGAAAGACCCGGAAAAAAGACCGGGGACAGTGTTTTTCCTGGTGTCTTTTTTGCCTGCTACTATCGGCCCGAGAGGTATCACAATTACTGGGGGACATCCCGCTATCGCTACGTATCGATCACACTCCTGGGCTAGATCAGTACGGCTATCATTACGCATCGATAACACTACTGGGCTAAATCACCTCGGCAACTAAGGGTTAGGAATAGGGTTAAACTTAGGTAAGGAGTAGGGTTAGGTTACGAAAAGGGTTCGGGTTAGGGTTAGGAATAGGGTTAGGGTTAGTCTGTCGAACTGACAGATTAGCACAGTCATCATCGATTGCTCTCTATGGGTAGTAGTGGTAACAACGGGTAGCTATTTCAATACGTAGCGATAGCGCTACGCACCCCAATTACTGCGCACGGCACTGAAATGTAATACAGCAGTCGACAACGAAACTGTCATTATTAAAGTAAAAATCTATTTTTCCGTTATTGCCTTTCTGACCATACATAAAGCTGTATTTTAGGAACATTTTTAGCTAATAACCTTTTGGGAATACTAACCCTATCCCTAACCCTAGCCCTAAACCTAACCCTACCCCCCACCCTATAAGACGGGAAAACGCAACGAACCACAACTGTGACAAATCGCGGTGTACTGCAGTACATAGTGGGGGGTAGAGTTAGGTTTAGGGCTAGGGTTAGGGCTAGGGTTAGTATTCCAAAAAGGTTATTAGCTAAAAATGTTCCTAAAATACAGCTTTATGTATGGTAAGAAAGGCAAAAACGAAAAAATAGAATTAACCGAGAAATGCAGGGGGGTGGGGGGGGGGGGGTGGGGGGGGGGGGGCACATCTTTACCTTTAGCATTTTATAAGCAACACACACATCGAGACATTGGGGGTCTGTCTCAATATGGCTGTTGCTTATACTTTGCTAGGCGACTCGGTGCCGAAAATAACTTTGATGAAGGGAGTGAATTTCAGAGGGAGTTGCCTTTCCTTACTTTACTATTATTGGGACTTTCCTGGTGTTGCACTCCCTCCGGGCATTGCCTCCAGGATCGTTCCCGCCATCTTTATATCTACTAATGTCCCATTATATTATGTGTCTGTTTCAGACCGGAGGACGTTAAAACAGATTTTTCGTCTCTAGGGTTCCCCTTGTCAATGGCGTGGTTGGTTGATGGTTCGTCTAACATGTGCTGCTTGCAGCCGAGCGGACTTAAAGCCCCATTTTCATTCACAGAGTGCCAATGGTCAACCTATGGCGATATGTTTCACGCCAGAGGGCAGTCAATGCACTAGGGGCTTATCACGCGATTTTCTTACTTGGGCGTAGTGAGAGAGAGAGAGAGAGAGTGATGGTAGGACCACTCACTGTCTCTCTCTCTTTCTTGATCCCCAACTAGTAATATAGAGAGGATTAGCCCCACACGAGCGTCATGCCCTCTGGCGTGAGAAAAATCGCACTAAGTCTCTCATTGTTTGTGATACACCTAGCGACTGTGTCTTCCCCGGGAAACCTAGCGACCCCCCCCCCCCCCCTGACCTACTTTCATTTGTCGGTTACTCGGTCGGTGTGCCCCAGTTAGAAATCTAAAAATAGATAGCAGGCGAAGCTGGACCGTTTGTTTCATCGATCCGGCAGGCGGAGCCACGAGCTGTGTCGGTCTGTCTGCAGGGGCGGATCTGAGGGGGGTTTCCGGAACCCCCCCCTTACTCTTTGCGACCCCTTATACATGGGTAGCAAAAATGGCTCAATTTGTGCTTTAATAATCACTAAATTAAAATCCCCTCTCCGGTATGCTAGCATATCCGCGTATTTCTAAGCTCATCAATTATTTGCTTATACATTATATTTATCAAACAAGACATTCTATCTCAAACAAAACACACACAAAACAATAACAACAACAACAACAACAACAATAACAAAACGAAACGACACCAACAACTTTGATTGAAATGTACAGCCAAGGAAATTAGCGAATGCGAGTTAAACTCGGAATGTTTATTTCACAAAGTTTTGCATTACGTTCATATGTGGCGTGTAGCCTTTGGTTTTGCCGGATCAGCAACCCTTTCCCCGCAGCTGCTGCTGACTCCATAGTGTTCAGATTTATTCTTCTTCCTCTTCATCGATCGCTCAGACCGTTTTCTGTCATATGAGCGCAGATACGTCATGCTGCCGTTATGCGCCTAATTAAGAGATAGCTAGGCCCAGCATGTCCGTCCGTCTTCGGCTGAAAAAAAAAATCTGTGTAAGAATTTCTGGAACAATACAAAGGCGGGAGAATGGACCAGTGAGGCAGAAAGGTAGATGACAGTAAGCCAATAGGGAAAAGGCAGAGTCGAAGAGGGTGACAGATTAGAGGAAGTTACAAGCACATAACTTCCAGAAGGTGTGGGGAACTATTTGTACAAATAAGGGTGGGTGGGGGTGGTCTTTTGCACAATTAATTCCCACCACCTTCCAGAAGGTCTCTACACGTGCTTGCAGTTTCCTTTTTATCTATCACTCCCTTTGACTCTGCCTTTTCCCTTTGCGCTTAAGGTGGAAAATACCTGTTGTTAGTTTTCACTCTTTCACCATGGCAACACAGTGTACAGTCTAGTAATGATATTACTTGCCCATCACTGTGCTGCCATGGTGAAAGAGTGAACACTAACAACGAACTGTTATCCTGCCATCTTTCTGACAAGACGTTCAATGCTGCACGTGGTCATCTCCAAATGTGGAAAGTGACGGCATTCGCGTGACAATGTCGGTTTTCAGCGAAAGCTTAGAATGTGTATCTTTTAACCTTTCAATCTGAAATTAAACTGAGTCTAACCCTATCCCTAACCCTAACCAAAACCTTAAACCGTCAAATACACACACAACAAATAAAACTTTACTAATACAAATTGAGTGTTCCATGTTTGGAGATGATCATGTGCAGTCTTGAACGCCTAGTATCTTTTTGTCTTACTGGTCCATTCTCCCACCTTTGTTCTGGAAACTCCTAAGGGCCAGCCACACGTC
>CM065681.1:39703694-39721194 GCA_017654935.2 Phymorhynchus buccinoides | reverse complement strand
ACGAGCGCACAGAAAAATTCATGACAACTGTGTTATAGACCATTCATCAAGAAATGTGAAAAAAAACCTGCATTGAAATACATGCAAAAAAATAGTTCCCCCACCTTCTGGAAGTTATGTGCTTGTAACTTCCTCTAATCTGTCACCCTCTTTGACTCTGCCTTTTCCATTGGCTTGCTGTCATCTGCTATCTTTCTGCCTTTCTGATCTATTCTCCTGCAATTTTTTTTCAAGAAACACTAGCCGGACGGAAGATTTCCTCCAGCCGGAAGTCGGACGATGCATAAATATGGGCCTAATTATGTCTCAGTTAGGCGCATAACGGCAGCATGATGCATCTGCGCTCATGATTTGGCGGGAAACTGTCTGAGCGATCGAAGAAGAACCCACTTACTGTGTCCTGTGTCATTTCTTTCTGCATGCGTTTTCAACTATAAGTCGCAGGCGCATAACCCCAGCATGACTACCCCCTGCGCTCTCATGGGCAAACTGTCTGAGCGACGAAGAAGAACCCACTTACTGTGTCCTGTGTCATTTCTTTCTGCATGCGTTTTCAACTATAAGTCGCAGGCCTACCCCCTATCACCCTTTCGCATTGAACATTGTCACAAAGAAGCGACTTTCTGCCATTCAGCTCGGGAAAGGGCTAGGGTTAGGATCAGCCTAGGGTTATATTATTGTCATGAAACTGGAAGAACCAGACTTTGAAATCGAGAGTCGTAAGCATAGGGGAAGACGGGGTAAAAAGCCCACGGGCGGGTAAGAAGCCCATGCCAATTATGGCATGAAATAAAGCAGGTTTCTGTCACATTTTGCCCATGAGACGAGTGTTAATGTTTAGCATTCGTCTCATGGGCAAATTTGACTAAAATTGCTTTATTTCATGAGATAATTGGCATGGGCTTCTTACCCGCCCATGGGCTTTTTACCGTCTTCACCTATTAAGGGGATGGTTACTTCTTTGGAGTTTTCCATTCAACAAGCGCGGATTCGCAATCGTTTGTGGCGTGCGACAATTGAAAACGAAACATCATTTTAAAGAGCAGCCTCGATTTGAAGTGCGGTCTATTTTTACCACTCCAATCATTACATACACTGAGTCGCCTCCCCTGGCTCTTCAATAATATTAATCTGTAAATCAGAATGTTATCTCTGCACCATTTCGTAACTTTTTATATCTTTTGGAAAACATTTAAAACTATTTATCCTACTTATACTCATCGAAAGAAGCACCGCATACTCGTCGTGTCTGTTGCAGTGTCTGTATTACGTATGTTTATTATTTTGTACGCTTTGAAATGAAGATTCATGTGCTCTGTTCAGTATACAATGCTTTCCATACCTAAGGACTGTAGATATGACAACTGAGATGTTACTTTATGCCCAAGTATTTGTTTCTCTTTTACAATATGTGCGGCAAGTTTGGACAGACCGACAGACAAAGTGAGTTATAGGTTTTGGCTTGAGCCACAAACAAAAACCTATGGGTAGGCCCAAGGTTAATTTTGCAAATCGGCTTTGATGTAAATTTGGGTGGGCAGGCCACATTCCCAAATGGCTGAGCGGCAACCTGTATCGGAACGGGTCCGGCATCTACCAAGTTGGGGACCAGAAACTGGAGCACATGTTTGACGGCTTCGCGGTCATCCACCGCTTCCTCATCCAAGATGGCGACGTCAGCTACCAATCTCGCATTCTGGACTCCGACAGCTGGGTCCGTTCCTGCAAGGCCAAGCGGCTGGTTACGTCCCAATTCGCCACCTACGCTTACCCGGACCCTTGCAAGAGCTTGCTCGACAAGTAAGAGGAAGAAAGAATGAAATGCCGTTGCCTCTTTTTTGTCGTTGAAGCAAGTAATCCACGAATTTAAATTCAATCACGCCTTGGCTTAAGGCTATGTCAAACTAATTGACATAGGCTAGAACACCAAGGCTACATCAAAATGTTGTTATGCTATGCATAGTTATGCGTGGATTGTCTTTAGCCATGACAAGCTCCTAGATTGTCTCAGCTCATCATCAGTCTCCAAAATCCCCCGAAGACGGATTGTGGCTGGCCACGTGGCGGGGTAATGAAAAACGGTCACACACGTAATGTTCTCATCCCTAGCTGATGCATTTGTACCAGATAGTGTTCAAGTGCTAATTCGGCTGTTGGGATGATCCCTGGAGTCTTTTAGCTAGGGTACATCAACGACAGCAACAAATCCAATCAAACTTGTTGCTTGCTTGTTTGTACACATTTGGTATGCTATCATTTTCATTATCATGTTCTGTTCCATTCTCTTATTACTTGTGGCAGCCAATACTGTATAATCTACTTGTTTTTGAGCGCCTTGTAAAAGCTTTAAGCTTGTTGTGCTCGTTCTCATTTGTTTATGTTGATGCTTTGCTATGTGTTACTCAATGAAAATTCGTTTAATCCAAATCCAATCAAACTGCGAAATGTGTTATACTTGACAACAAAAAACGACAGCAATCACCCTAATCGTCGAAACCCTTTCATTTCTGTAGTGCAACAAAGCTGGTGCTCCTACTCTTCCCTAATCGTCGTAACCCTTTCATTTCTGTACAACAAAGCCGGTGCTCCTACTCTTCCCTAATCGTCGTAACGCTTTCATGTAGTCGGTGCTCCTACTCTTCCCTAATCGTCGTAACGCTTTCATTTCTGTAGTGCAACAAAGCTGGTGCTCCTACTCTTCCCTAATCGTCGTAACCCTTTCATTTCTGTAGTGCAACAAAGCCGGTGCTCCTACTCTTCCCTAATCGTCGTAACGCTTTCATTTCTGTAGTGTAGTGCAACAAAGCCGGTGCTCCTACTCTTCCCTAATCGTCGTAACGCTTTCATGTCTGTAGTGCAACAAAGCTGGTGCTCCTACTCTTCCCTAATCGTCGTAACGCTTTCATTTCTGTAGTATAGTGCAACAAAGCTGGTGCTCCTACTCTTCCCTAATCGTCGAAACCCTTTCATTTCTGTAGTGCAACAAAGCTGGTGCTCCTACTCTTCCCTAATCGTCGTAACCCTTTCATTTCTGTAGTGCAACAAAGCCGGTGCTCCTACTCTTCCCTAATCGTCGTAACCCTTTCATTTCTGTAGTGCAACAAAGCCGGTGCTCCTACTCTTCCCTAATCGTCGTAACCCTTTCATTTCTGTGTAGTGCAACAAAGCTGGTGCTCCTACTCTTCCCTAATCGTCGTAACGCTTTCATTTCTGTAGTGTGCAACAAAGCCGGTGCTCCTACTCTTCCCTAATCGTCGTAACGCTTTCATTTCTGTAGTGTAACAAAGCCGGTGCTCCTACTCTTCCCTAATCGTCGTAACCCTTTCATTTCTGTAGTGCAACAAAGCCGGTGCTCCTACTCTTCCCCAATCGTAAAAATAATACTTCGATGGGTTGGAGTCAAAACTATTGACATATTATTGAACTTATTACGAAAACTAATAACTTGTATTAAAAAGACAACAACTGCGGAAATATAAAAACCGAAACCTCCTTTTTATATGTCTGCAGTCATTGTTTGATACAAGTTATTAGTTTATGTAATAAAATCCAATAATACGTCTAAAGATAGTCCGTTTCGACTCCAAGCCATCGAATGTTATGCAACTGAATCGTTGCCAGGCTGATGTCCTACTTGCTGCCCATCAACCCAGACGACGTGTCGGACAACACGGCAGTGAATGTGGTCCAGCATGCCGACAAACTGTACGCCATCACGGACAACAGGGTTCTCAACCAAGTGGACCCCGAAACTCTGTTGAAGAAAGGCGCTGTACGTGTGCGCGTGGATTATGTGTGTGCGTGCATGCGTGCGTGCGTGAGTATGTGCGCGCGCGTGCGTGTGTAAGCTCTGATGTGTGAATTTATACGTACGCGCGCGTGTGTGTGTGCGCGCGCGTGTGCGTGTGTGTGTGTGTGTGTGTGTGTGTGTGTGTGTGTGTGTGTGTGTGTGAAGTCAAAATTTTATTTCCCAAGGGAACATTGAATAAGCAGATAATATGCTTTTTTTTCATCAAGCCATTCGTTAAAAACAAAACCCAACAAAAAAACGAAGGAACTACAGATTCCAAAGTAGTAAACAATAACAAAATAACCTTCAAACAAAAGAGCATATCTAGGTGCATTCCAGAAGTTTTGAGACTGTTTTTGAGAGAGGCACTTCCAACTATCCTAGATTATTGTGACTTTCGTAGGTCATTACTACACATGTAATGAGCTTACATGCCCAATTTTGTTTTCATAGCGTGAAGGAGACGGCTGTTACAGCTTTGTAACACACACCTCTGCAAGCCACATTGTCACAGCTGATTGGTTTGCAGAATGCAGCCAGGGCATGACGACAATTTGAAAGCTCTTTACGCCACTAGAGTCTTGCGTTAAACTGGGCAAAAATGTTGTAGAAATGTATTACATAATTGAGTCTGCTGGTGGGGTAGCTTGTATGAGCTGAGCATCAGTTATTCAGATGCTCCAGAGACCAGGAAGCAGAGTAGCCAATGGAAGCACCCTGACTCCTTGGACCCAAAAAGGCCAGGAACAACAATTAAACTGGAAAACTCATAATCATCCCATTCTTTTAACAGCAAGGGCATCTTCTACATTCACTGGGTTCCCATCGGCCAGATGGTCAACAAGGAACACTGTGTAGAGGTTGGGGGGGGGGGGGGGGGGGGGGGGGGGGGGGGGGGGGGGGGATGGGGAGGGGGGAGTTCAGGAAAAGATTTTGTCACCAACAGGTCTGAGCTCTTCAAATTGGGTCAGCGATGTCTTGCCACTGCGACTGCACTTGTAGAGCTGCAAATTTGCACGCGACAAGCGACACCTGCAGCAGGACAATACTCTAGTTCACATTTCCATCCTGATGACCGGCTATTTGACAGAGACGGGCATCAAGACTGTCCTTCACCCTCCCCACAGTCCAGACTTTACTCCATGAGACTTCTGGCTGTTCGTCGAGCTGAAGGAGAACATCGGGGGCAGTCGCCTCTGGCCTGGTGTGGCCTGCTAATCAGCTTGTGACAAGGCAGCATGCAGTGGGGGGTGTTAACCCTTTCACCGCCAAAGTCGCAATTTAGCACCACAGTGATTTAACACGTATGTTACTAAAAGGCATCAAAATGGGGTATATTATCCAAAGACCCTATTGTCCTAGCTTTGGGAAGTAAGGATAGACCTTATTTTATATATGTCACAGAAGAATCCCCAATACTACAGATGGATTTTGTTCTCTACCTTGGTAAATTTAATGAAAAGTTTTGGCTGAAATGTGCTGGCTGTGAAAGGGTTAAAGTGTTAAACCATCCCCTTCAAGTTATGAACACAACGTTTGGCATATACGTTCATCACATGCGTAGTAATGACATGCTAAAGTTCCATCGATCTAGGCCAGTTGAAAGTGGCTCTCTCAAAACATTCTCAAAACTGCTGGAATGCATCTCGTAAGTTTATTCTTTTCTTTCTCTCTCTATATACACACACACATCCTCATGCTTCAGGTGGACCTGCGAGACACGATAGCCGTCCACCTGGCCACAGCTCACCCCCACTTTGACGACGGCGGTGCTATGTATAACCTGGGCACTTCCTTCGGCAACCCCAAGGCAACCTTCGGCATCATCAAAATACCCGGCAAAGACCCTGAGTCCAACGGTGAGAATCAGTCAGTCAGTTAGTCAGTCAATCAATTGATCAACTGTTTATTCAATACGAGTTGATTGTGACGTAAGTGTCCCGCGCGACCCCTCTTTCTTTATCTACACCCCCCCCCCCCTCTCCTTTTCTTTTCTCTGTCCGGCCGCCACGTTAATTGCCATCCCGCGTTCAAAGAGAACGCCGAGTAAGGGCGTTGTCTGTTTGAAGTCCGACTTGTCTCCCCGGTCAGCACGTACCACCTACCGAGGTTATCTCCCTTCACCCCCCCCCCCCCTTTTCTACCGTCTCATCACAAGAAAGTGACAACCACGGTTATCTCCCTTTGAAGATGGTTTTGCTTTTCCAATCACAAGGTTAGGAATGTCAGGAATGTGATAAGGATGGAATAGGCGCGTGATTGTTCGGTACAATTAGAACAGCAATCTTGTGACGTGTGGACTGTAATACACCAATAGCAGGCTTTCATTGTTTGAAAGTGAAGGCTATAATTGGCGTAGTGAGAAAAAGTTTTTCACACAAGACGCTGAAACTGACTAGAGCAACACTCTCTCCCAGCCAGAATAGCCCACCTAGTAAGTCTTATTGATGACTGGTGATTGAGACTGGTTGTTTGTTTGACTCTAGTTTTGATCTAGATCCTATGTTCAATGATGAATAAGGAGTAGATAGATATGTTATAGAAAAGAAGTGGTAAACATTCTATTCTATTTATGTGCACTGATTATTTGTGTGTGTGTGTTTTTGACTTGAACACTTTTGGTACCAGAACCGGAGTTTATGCCTACTAACCCATTTGTCTATTTTTAGTAGGAAACCTATGGGCCGCAATCTTGCACTATTTTTAGTAGGAAACCTATGGGCCGCAATCTTGCACTTTATGATACCATTCCTTTCCAGGTGTTGGATGGAGAATGATGTTGTCTTGATCACCTTTTATGTTTTACTGATCTCAGTTTGTTAACTGAAATTCAGTTTATTTATTAACTACATGTAGTGCTATTGTACAAGGGAAGCCTTCAAGCCGGTTGGGATTCACTAATTCCCTGCCGACTGAAGCCCCTTGTCTCTAAGCCATAGAGATCTACATCCACCTTCTCCTGTGATTATCAGCAGGGCATCGTGGGCCGGAAGATCATCCCGGACTCCACCAAGCACCAAGACGGGACTGTCGCCAAGACGACCCGCACCCAGAATCCGCGAGGAGACCACGCCTGAACCGTGCCATCCCGCGAAGCCGTAACCGGAACGACTGGGAGCTACTCTCACCTGACGAGCAAGCCCAGAACTTCAAACAGCTAAGTCCACCTGACTGCGCCAATCATTTGAACTTTCCTACGGACACCGAAGATAATTAGTAACCCTTCCGGCATGGGGCGAACCTTATAGAAAGACAAAAGTCTTGTGAATCCTTTCGGATTTCATTGTGTTTTTATCCATATTTTGTTTTGGCGCCATTGAGCTGCTTTATTATTATTGTTGCATAATCTTATGCAGATTTTGGGAGTAAATAAAATACAAGTGTCAAATAATCCTGAACCCTTTGGTCAGACTGATGAGAGTGGGAGTCTTGTAATTTCATGTAAAACCCTACTTCTCTCTGTCTGCCATTTAGAGCAATTCAACCACTTGTATTTCTTACAACCATACGAGCCAGAACCCGGGCACAAATATAAATTTATTAGATGAAAAGGGGCCGGGAAAGTTGCTCATCTCCCATACCCTAGAGAAGTGGGCTAAAGGCAAATTTTCTAAAGTCTTCCCTAGAGACTTAGCCTTTTAACCCATTACCTCGTCACATCTAATTGGGGGCTCGCGTCCGGGATATTTTTTTTCATAAAGTCTAACAAATTTCAATTCAAACGGTAGTTCCTTTTCAAAACTTATCTTGTGTCCACTGGGAAAGTTATTGTGATTTGGTTCACTGTGTTTTGATTTGATTTGTTTGAATGCTATTTATGACTTTATTTTGATGTGCATGCTATTTCTGTTTATGCTGAAATAGTTAAGTGTTGTTTGATACATTCAACTCAGCAGCTTTGTTTTTATTTTGAATAGTTGTATTTACAACCATGGCTGAGATTGTTAAACTTAGGAGGGAACTTAAAGAATGGGGAGAGTCTCTAGGATTGTCAGGCCAAGAGTTAGCAAATTTTGTCATATCTGAATATGACAAAGAGAAAACTCGCGAGGAGGCCGAGAAAGACAAACAGAGAGCTCATGAGGCTCAAGAGGCTGACAAAACTCGGGAGGCTCAAGAGGCTGAGAAAGACAAACAGAGAGCTCATGAGGCTCAAGAGGCTGATAAAGCTCACGAGGCTCAACAAGCAGATAAAGATCGCGAGGCTCAACAAGCAGATAAAGATCGCGACGCTCAAGAGCAAATCCGTACTCATGAGTTAAGGCAGAGACAACTAGTGCAGGATGCCAAAAATAAAGAACTCGAACTTGAGGCCACTGAGCGAGAAAAAGCGCGAGACCATGAGCTAGCTATGAAGCAGCTTGAAAACTCAGCAGACTCTGAGACTGCTGCCCCTCAAAATTTTCCCCCTCCCATTCATACCTCAGCCATGACCTTCACATTGGAGGCATTCAATGAGGCAACAGAGTCTATCGATGCATTCCTCGATAGATTTGAAAGACTGGCCCAGGAATTTGAGCTTGCTCCGGAAAAGTTCAACCTCAAGCTTGCCCAAAGTCTCAGGGGTGTGGCTTATGAGGTGTACAGCAAACTTCCGTCAAGCCAAATTACCGACTACCCAGCTTTGAAAGAAGCCCTGCTCAACAGATACGAGTTGACAGCGGACGCCTACCGGAAAAAGTTCCGGTCAACCAGAAAAGGTAGGGGAGAGTCCTATGCCCAATTTTCAGATAGACTGGGGAACTATCTGACAAAATGGGTGTCCCTTTCGGCCAAAACTGAGTCCTATGAGGATCTCCGGGAACTGATGGTTGGCGAGCAACTGCGCGAAACCATGTCCCCAGAGTTACGCACCTTTACTGCCGAACAAGGTGCCACAACTCTGGCTGACCTCATCCAGCTAAGTGATAGGTACACTCTAGCCCATGATGAACCTAGCGCCCCTAAAAGGCCAAAACTACAGCAAGTAGTTGGGTCCACTGCTTCACAGCAGAGCAGGTTTAACCCCAACTCCAAAAGTGGGTCAAACAGTTCTACCCATGAACGACAACCACTGGGACAACCCTTATTCTGCTCATACTGCAAGTCGAACACCCACAATCGGGATGACTGCAGGAAACTTGCTTACAAGCGGCAAAATGTTGCAACTATGCAAGTCGTCTCGACTTCGCAGAATTGCACAAACCCCTCCCCAGTACAGTGTCCAGGCACACCGTCAGTCGTTGGACAGGCGACTGTCAACAACATCCCTGTTCAGTGTCTCTATGACACTGGACTGTCATGCGACGCCATTGTCTGCGGATCCTTAGTCCCCGCGTCAGCATACACGGGAGACTTCATCTCTCTGCAAGGCCCTGATGCTGCAATCCCCCCATCCACTTTGCCAGTCGCCATAATCAATGTCGACACCAGATATGTTAAGGGACCCATCAAGGCAGTGCTCATGGACAGTCCTGTCTATGACCTCATACTGGGATCACAGTATGTGTTTTTAGGGCACCCCTCTCAACCTGCTATTGTTTCAGCAGCATTCCCTTCTCCCCAATCCACAAACCAACTCCCTCCCTCCTTCCCAAAGAGCAAATCTCCCTCAGCAGGGAAGAAACCTCTCAACGCGGCAAACCAAATTGCCGCGCGAGCCAATCCAGATTGTCCCAAGTCCCCAAGTCCGCCACAACTTGGAAAATCCTTCCCAAGGAATGTCCGCCTAACGACCCAAGACCACTCGCCACAGGTACCTCAGGTGAAAGGCAGCACTGTACCCGCAAACACCCACCGAAGGTACTATCGGGACAGGCCGCCGCACGTACAGCCGTCACCTACCCCTCCCTTTCAGCGAGTGGCAGTCGACTTGGTCGGGCCTCTACCTAAACGGAAGAAGAAATTCCGGTACATAGTCACCGTGGTCGACATATGTACCATGCAGTGCGATGCCGCCCCAATCTCCTCACTTGATGCTAGTCAGGTAGCCGCGGCACTCAAAGCCATTTTCGCCCGAATCGGCCTACCAAACCACATCATCAGCAATGATGAATCCAGGCTAAAGGGGAAACTCAGGCAAGAGGTGTTTGCTATTCTGCAATCAACCTTGGGACAACTCAACACAGGATTGCCGCACCAACCTCAGTCGGAATCCATTCCACTGATCTCTAACCCACCTGCTCCTTTGAACTCTGTGTTGCGACCAGATGTTCCACCATTCCAGCCGACCCAGTCTCCCCACTAATTTGTCCCTGTCGCCCAAGTCGAAAGTGGAGTCGGCGTTCCACAGGAAGATTCCGGTACCAGAATCTTTTCTTCGGGGGGCCTCTGTGACGTAAGTGTCCCGCGCGACCCCTTTCTTTTCTCTTATCTACACCCCCCCCCCTCTCCTTTTCTTTTCTCTGTCCGGCCGCCACGTTAATTGCCATCCCGCGTTCAAAGAGAACGCCGAGTAAGGGCGTTGTCTGTTTGAAGTCCGACTTGTCTCCCCGGTCAGCACGTACCACCTACCGAGGTTATCTCCCTTCACCCCCTCCCCCCCCCCCCCTTTTCTACCGTCTCATCACAAGAAAGTGACAACCACGGTTATCTCCCTTTGAAGATGGTTTTGCTTTTCCAATCACAAGGTTAGGAATGTCAGGAATGTGATAAGGATGGAATAGGCGCGTGATTGTTCGGTACATTTAGAACAGCAATCTTGTGACGTGTGGACTGTAATACACCAATAGCAGGCTTTCATTGTTTGAAAGTGAAGGCTATAATTGGCGTAGTGAGAAAAAGTTTTTCACACAAGACGCTGAAACTGACTAGAGCAACACCTCTCCCAGCCAGAATAGCCCACCTAGTAAGTCTTATTGATGACTGGTGATTGAGACTGGTTGTTTGTTTGACTCTAGTTTTGATCTAGATCCTATGTTCAATGATGAATAAGGAGTAGATAGATATGTTATAGAAAAGAAGTGGTAAACATTCTATTCTATTTATGTGCACTGATTATTTGTGTGTGTGTGTTTTTGACTTGAACACTTTTGGTACCAGAACCGGAGTTTATGCCTACTAACCCTTTTGTCTATTTTTAGTAGGAAACCTATGGGCCGCAATCTTGCACTATTTTTAGTAGGAAACCTATGGGCCGCAATCTTGCACTTTATGATACCATTCCTTTCCAGGTGTTGGATGGAGAATGATGTTGTCTTGATCACCTTTTATGTTTTACTGATCTCAGTTTGTTAACTGAAATTCAGTTTATTTATTAACTACATGTAGTGCTATTGTACAAGGGAAGCCTTCAAGCCGGTTGGGATTCACTAATTCCCTGCCGACTGAAGCCCCTTGTCTCTAAGCCATAGAGATCTACATCCACCTTCTCCTGTGATTATCAGCAGGGCATCGTGGGCCGGAAGATCATCCCGGACTCCACCAAGCACCAAGACGGGACCGTCGCCAAGACGACCCGCACCCAGAATCCGCGAGGAGACCACGCCTGAACCGTGCCATCCCGCGAAGCCGTAACCGGAACGACTGGGAGCTACTCTCACCTGACGAGCAAGCCCAGAACTTCAAACAGCTAAGTCCACCTGACTGCGCCAATCATTTGAACTTTCCTACGGACAATAAAGATAATTAGTAACCCTTCCGGCATGGGGCGAACCTTATAGAAAGACAAAAGTCTTGTGAATCCTTTCGGATTTCATTGTGTTTTATCCATATTTTGTTTTGGCGCCATTGAGCTGCTTTATTATTATTGTTGCATAATCTTATGCAGATTTTGGGAGTAAATAAAATACAAGTGTCAAATAATCCTGAACCCTTTGGTCAGACTGATGAGAGTGGGAGTCTTGTAATTTCATGTAAAACCCTACTTCTCTCTGTCTGCCATTTAGAGCAATTCAACCACTTGTATTTCTTACAACCATCTGACGAGCCAGAACCCGGGCACAAATATAAATTTATTAGATGAAAAGGGGCCGGGAAAGTTGCTCATCTCCCATACCCTAGAGAAGTGGGCTAAAGGCAAATTTTCTAAAGTCTTCCCTAGAGACTTAGCCTTTTAACCCATTACCTCGTCACATTGATCAATTGATCTTTTGATTTCAGTTGATCTCTAGATCGTTCAATATCGATCATTTTCCATATTAGTTGATCACTCGATCATTTCCAATATCAGTCGATCAATCGATCATTCAGTAGACCTAGATTATCAATGGTTCTATTTGTCAATCTGTCGGTCAATCGAATAATCTGAATCAGTCAATCAATTGATCAATCAATCAATCAAAGTATTAGTCAGTCTGCCTTCTTTTTTGTGTAAAATCACAACAGAAAACGAAGCATAATTATGATAGAATAAGTACATCATTGTATCTTTTGTGAAAACTCAACAGAAGAGGAAGATATGTTCAGAATGATTATCATTGTATCTTTTGTGAAAATTCAACAGAAGAGGAAGATATGTTCAGAATGATTATCGTTGTATCTTTTGTGAAAATTCAACAGAAGAGGAAGATATATTCAGAATGATTATCATTGTATCTTTTGTGAAAACTCAACAGAAGAGGAAGATATGTTCAGAATGATTATCATTGTATCTTTTGTGAAAACTCAACAGAAGAGGAAGATATGTTCAGAATGATTATCATTGTATCTTTTGTGAAAACTCAACAGAAGAGGAAGATATGTTCAGAATGATTATCGTTGTATCTTTTGTGAAAATTCAACAGAAGAGGAAGATATGTTCAGAATGATTATCATTGTATATTTTATGAACACTCAACAGAAGAGGAAGATTATGCTCAGAATATAACGTATATCGGGGAAACTGTTTATAACATTCGTTTTATCATATCCTTTTATCATTTTTGTGAAAACTCAACAGAAGACGAAGACGTGTTCAAGAAAGCCTCTCTGCTGGCCACCATCCCTTCCCGATCCAGGATGTACGTCAGCTACAACCACAGCTTCGGCATGACGGACAACTACTTCGTCATACTGGAGCATCCCATCGCCTTCAACGTATATAAAGTTCTCACCAGCAACTGGCGAAGAAAAGGGATTGCCTCGGGCTTCGTCAAACTAGAGGGGAAGGTATGCTGCTGTAGTAATAATTTAGTGTATTATATCTCTTGGAAATGTACGGTAATGTATAAAGCGATTGTAGTGTTATTGAAGAAAACAAAATGGTAAATGTGTGTGTCACGAGTACACACATACATACACACACGCAAGCACGCACATATGCAAGCAATCATGCACACACACACACGTACACTCACACATACACTTGCATGCATGCTGGCATACGTACACAAAAACATGTTTATTTACAAGCATACAAATACACAGACACAAAGAGATAGATATAACAATAATAATAATATTAATAATAATAATAATAAATAAATAAAGCTTATATAGCGCTCTTCGATGGAAAAAAAAATCATCTTCAGAGACTTTGCAAATATTATGAGAGAAGAAAATCAAGAAGAAGAAAGATTATTACGAAACATTAAGAAGAAGCATAGAAAAAAATAATTTAATCCAATTTAAATTAAAAATTAAAAATGCTCACGTCGGTCGTCCCCCACCCCTTTTTTCACGTACACACTATAGACACCATTACAAAAAGATTTAAAAGCATAAAAAATCATAATTTAACACAATTTAAAGTAGAAATCAAAATGCTTGAGCCGGTCTTTCCAACATGCAGTGTATGTAGTAGGCCTATGCGCAATATGAAGCTGCTTATACTTTTGTAAGTCTGCAATATGAGATGCTTACTTAACCCTGTCACCGCCAATGTCACATTTATGCACCACAATGGTTTAACACCCATGTCACTAAAAAGGCATCAAACCAGGGTCTGTTATCCGAAGACTCTATTTTCAAAAGTTTGGGAGGCAAGGATAGGCCTAATTGTATACATGTCACAGAAGAATTCCCAATATTGCAGATTCTTTCTTTTTCTCTACCCAGACTAGTTTAATGGTATTTTTTGGCTGAAAAATGGCTGGCGGCGAAAGGGTTAAAAGCATAATTTATAGTCACTTTCATCTTTGCAAAGTTCCGTACTAGAAAATAATATGGTTTTGAAAAGGATGAAATACATAGGAGGTATGAAATTGCTCCTAGCTTCATAAAGTCACCAGAAAATGTATGTCCATCAAAAAAGCATTTGCTTAGCCCTTTCCCCGCCAAATTCACATGTTAGCACCACAATGATTTAACACCTATGTCGTTAAAAGGCATCAAATTGGGGTCTACCATCCAAAGACCCTATTGTCTTAGTTTTGGGAAGTAAGGTTATACCTTATTTTATGTGTGTCGCAGAAGAATCCACAATACTGCAGATGGATTTTGTTATCTACCCAGGTAAATGTAATGGAAATGTTTGGTTGAAATATGGTTGGCGGTGAAAGGGTTAAGGTTGATTTCTACCTTATTTAAAATAAGTATATTGAAGCGTTACTGTAATTTTCATTAATGGCAAACGATGCTGTTTCTTTCAAAAGATACTGTGGTTCAAGGTTTAAATTCAAGGACTTGAATCATTGTCTTTGTGGGAAAAATAATAAGGTGGTGCATTTGACATGGCTTTGGTGAGTTCCCATAGAAATTGCCCGTTAAGCATATTGGTAAGGTTGTTTAACTTACTTTCTTTGAGAACAATGATTGTTAACTTAAAGCCACACACCACGACATTTATCAGGATTCCCCCCTATCGTATAATCCTATTGTCACTGTACTGATGTACAATTTCTTAAAATCTAAAGCCAATGAAAAACACCATCTGAATTCCTTGCAATCCTTCAGATGGCGTTTCACGTGATCCGGCGTTCCGACGGCCAAAGGTTGCCAGACGTGACGTTTGAAGCGGACCGCGGCTTCTGCTTCCACTTCGTGAACTGCTACGAGGAAGGGGAGCATCTGGTGATCGACATGTGTTGCTACGACGACGTCAACATCATCGACGACTTGTACCTGAAAAACATGCTGGACGTCAACTACAAGTCCAAGATCCCTCCGGCGACCTTCCGACGGTTCGTGCTGCCCGTCAGTGTCACCAAGGTCAGTGTTTCGGTCAAGGTCAAAAAAGGTCAGATGATAATAAAGTCAATGTCAAGTATAGGTCATTGGGTCAGCGTGACTCAACAACGGTCTGTTATAGCTTAGGGTCAGTCACAGGTCGATGAAGCATTGACCAAAGGTCAGGGCTTAGGTGAAGGTCAGCTAAAGGGATGTGGGTGGGTGCAGGGGTGCGGGGGTGCGTGTGTGCGCGCACGTGTGTGCGCGTGTGTCTGTGGGTGTTGGTGTCTGTGGGTGTGTTATCATTGCATTGTTGTTTCTGTGCAATCATAGCTTCTGTATGTGTGGGAGGGGAGGGGAGGGGAGGTTTGGGTGCGTCTGAGTGTGTGTGTCGCAGTTTTTGCTATGGTTTTCGTGTGACATGCTATTTTCATTTATATTGTCCTCATTCACAAATGTTTTGATTTAATTTGTGATTTGATATGTGACCCTAATAACTATAATTATGTGCTTTGTATAATTTATGTATGTTGAATTTTTTTTTATAATTTGCAATACCTTTATAATGCCATTGTAAAGCGCGATGAGCCCACTGTGGGGTATCACACTATATAAGTATCCCCTATTATTATTATTATTATTATTATTATTATTATTATTATTTACACTATCATTATTATTAGTAGCATTCATCAAGGTCAGTCATATGTCAAGGACATTTGCCAAGATTGGTTTGAGGTCAAGGTCATTCACTAAGGTCAGTTACATAACAAGGTCAGTAATAAGTCAAAGTTATTCAATCATCAAGGTCACAGAGAGAGAGAGAGAGAGAGAGAGAGAGAGAGAGAGAGAGAGAGAGAGAGACAGAGAGAGAGAGATAGATAGATAGATAGAGAGAGAGAGAGAGAGAGAGAGAGAGAGAGAGAGAGAGAGAGAGAGAGAGAGAGAGAAAACTGTTTAGTAAACCATGCAGCTGAGACCATTGTGCTGTGCACTGTACAAACATGGTTTCCTTGCAGGCTGAACCGGACGTGAACTTGGTCAGTGTACCAGGGGTCAAGGCCACGGCTGTCATGGTGACCCCAGGGGTCATCCACTGCACTCCTGATTTCATCACTGAGAGTGAGAGAGAGAGAGAGAGAGAGAGAGAGAGAGAGAGAGAGAGAGAGAGAGAGAGAGAGAGAGAGAGAGAGAGAGAGAGAGAGAAAGAGAGAGAGAATATGGTACTGACACTCTGGTCCATTGTCATTACCCGGGAGGGGTCTCTGAGAATCAGAGAGTGAGAGATGTTCATTTCGCTTTTAATCTTTGTTTCAATTAAAGATAATTGGTTGAAAATGAGGCTTTATACCGAAAATTCTCTGCCCCTGTCTCAGTCTTGACCTGAGATGCGAACGCCCCCTTACTTAAGATTATCGCCCTTGCCTGTCAGGAACTAGTAGTATATATTATAGCCACAGAAAATTATCTGCTCCTGAGTCGTCACCAGGGGGCATCGGCAGTTCGGGACTAAAACGATCACCCTTTCGTGTCAGCAAGGAGTAGCATAAAGCCTCATTGGAGGTTAGGGTGCTGGTAGGGCCTACTGCCAGACCTGTTTACCCCCTACCCAAGTCTTGAGTAGTCTGGATAGCAGAAATGAGTAGTTTTGGTGCACAATGTGTAGTTGTATTCATTAAACCATCAAATAATGTTCACTGAAAAGGAGTAGGTGAAGACGGGGTAAAAAGCCCATGGGCGGGTAAGAAACCCATGCCAATTATCTCATGAAATAAAGAAACTTTCAGTCAAATTTGCCCATGAGACGAATGCTAAACATTAACACTCGTCTCATGGGCAACATTTGACTGAAATTTACTTCATTTCATGAGACAAATTGCATGGGCTTCTTACCCACCCATGGGCTTTTTACCCCGTCTTCAAGATTTAAAGAGCATCATTTTCAGTTTTGAAGAGTAGTAGAGGTCCAAATTGAGTAGAATACTTCTCGAAAAGAGTAGAGTAAACAGGTGTGCACTAATGTCTTATGTTTATAGGCCTATATATTTACAGAGTAAAATATCTCACAATCCCACCACCAGGGACGGTATTCATGTCGAGATAGCATGAGACTTAGCATGATGCTAACTTAGAAGCTCTTCCAAAAGTCCTATTAAATCCTATAGGACATTGGAAGAGCTTCTAAGTTAGCATCATGCTAAGTCTCATGCTATCTCGACATGAATACCGTCCCAGGCAGATAGATAAAGAGAAAAAGAGAGAACAAAGATCAGACGTTAGATTTTGTATAAATAAAACCCAAATAGCGTGTAACTGATTTGGGAGGGGGTGAATGCACATGTGCATAACTGGAATAAGCCAGTATGCAACTGGCTATGGTCCAAGTAATTCTTCTTCTTCGTCGTAGATCGCTCAGACAGTCTCTTGTCGTATGAATGCAGATGCGTCATGCTGTCAGTATGCGCTTAACTAAGAAATAGTTAGGCCCATGATCATGTCCGTCTTCGGCTGGAGAAAAAATATTTGCAAAAGTTTCTAGAACAAAAAGAGGAGAGTGGACCAGTTAGGCTAGGCAGAAATATAGTAGATGACAGTAAGCAAAGGGGAAAAGGCACAGTCAAAGAGAGAGAGTGACAGATTAGAGGAAATTACAAGTACAGAACTTCCAGACGATGGGGGAACTATGTGCACGGCATCCCCACGGGG
>CM065681.1:39696194-39698694 GCA_017654935.2 Phymorhynchus buccinoides | reverse complement strand
TTGAAAAGAGTTCGTGAAAATAATAAGGTATAGCACAGAATGTTTCACTGTTTTCGTTTTGTGGGAAATGGTGCTATGGTGCTGATTGTCAGTTGTACGACAAACGTTCTTGGAATTGCTTTTTTGTTTTTGTTTTTTTCATGGGTACAATGTGAGTAAGCCTAATCACCCTGTTCAGTATTATGGACTCTTTCATATTTTAGTGCCATTCTCCTGGTTTGTTTTGTTTGTTTTCAGTATGTGGTTCTCTTTTGTAGCTAGAAATAAAAGAGACTGAACCAGAATGTGTGGAGCTGATAAAAAAAAAGAGAAAGAAAAACAAAGAGACTGAACCATATTTTTTTTAATTATTAAACCTTTTTGTGTGTGCATGTTTTATGAAGAACGAGACTGAACAATATTAATATTGAACTTTGTTTAATAAAAAAATTTTAAATGCAAGGTTAAAGATCACTTCCAAATGGTATTGCGTGCATGCATAGGGGAAGACGGGGTAAAAAGCGCATGGGCGGGTAAGAAGCCCACCCCAATTATCTCATGAAATAAAGAAAATTTCAGTCAAATTTGCCCATCAGACGAATGCTAGACATTAACGCTCGTCTCATGGGCAAAATGAGACTGAAATTTGCTTCATTTCATGAGATAATTGGGGTGGGCTTCTTACCCACCCATGCGCTTTTTACCCCGTCTTCCCCTACAGCAGTGGGCATGCTGGCTGATCTGTCTAAAATCACTATTGATGCAAAAAGACATTAAATTAAAGATTGATGCAGGCTGAGGTAGGATGATTGTTCTCAGGTACCAGCCAGCTCATGTGCATATCAGCTGTGCAAGAAATGAAATAACTCTGACCTTGTTGACTGTCGACCTCGAGTCTACGTGGGTTTTTTTTCCTCTTCTAATTTGGCTGGAATTGAGTGGGGAACTTGATGGGGTCAAAGGTAAAGAGATGGAAAACTTCTTCTTCATCGACCTCTATCTACAATACAGAAGTTTTTCTTTCCGTTCTTCAGCATTCCAGAATACAGAAGTAAAAAATCGGCTTGGTAATCTTCTTCTTCTTCTCGTACATCTCAGACGGACACCCCAGTATCTTCTTCTTCTTCTTCTTCTGCGTTCCCGGACCATAAGGCCACAATGGGTTCGTAAGTGTCCGTTTTCCTGTTTTCATTGGTCTCCTCGCTGCATTCAGCCAACACATTCCGATTTCGGAAGAGCTCAAAGGAGAAAACTATATGGAAGATTTTTTTGGAGAAAAAAAGGCAGGAGAATGGGCCAAAAGTCAGAAAGATAGTAGATGACACAAAGCAAGGAAAAAGGCAGAGTCGAAGAGAGAGACAGATTAGAGGAAGCTACAAGCACAGAACTTCCAGAAGGTGGCCTGGGGGAACTATTTGTACGGAAGACATCCACCCACCCACTCGGTATCCCCACGGGGGGAACCCCAGTATCCAATATGAAGACAGCAATACGTTGCAGGTCTTCAATCCAGGCTTCCGCAGAGTGTCTGGGCCGCTGGGACGGGGTCTGGCCAGGTCCTCTCTCTGTGCTGTTGGAAGAGTGGGCACGACTGCAGTATGTAGTCACTTGCCTCGTTGTGCGCTTGAGGATGTGACCATAGAGCAAAACAAGCGCGGATTCGCAATCGTTTGTGGCGTGCGACAATGTATTGAAAACAAAACATCATTTTAAAGAGCAGCCTCGATTTGAAGTGCGACAGTTTTGGACCGACAGACCGACAAAGTGAGTTATAGGTTTGTGGCTTGTGCCACAAACAATAAATGAAGCAGAGAATGTAGTATGCTGGGAGAATGCACTGAAACTTAAAACACAGATGATTATGAATCAATAAACTTTACCGTCTGAATGTTATTGATGATCTATTGGTTATTTTTTATTTTGTTATGCTGATATTAAGAATATGATTTGTTCTTTTATTTTTGTCGACAATTAATTTTTGAAACTTGTTTATTTTACTTTGGGACAAATATCTATTTCCCTCATTCTGTGATTAAGGCTAGTATTGTTTTTAAATTATTAAGTGTTCTAGCATGCACATGTATGTTTATGTCAGTCATAGGTTTATGTGTTTTATTTCTGTCTTTCTTTCTTTTTGCATGCATGCACTTATGTTTAGGAAGTTACGACGTTTGTTTTATGGTGTGTTTTTTATTTATTGATAGCTTTTTTTTTAATCGTCCATCGTGGTTCATATCAAACAGTTTTATAATTATCATTTACATAACTCGTTTCTAGTTGGCATTGTATTATCCCAACTTGCAATTTGTCTTTGTCTTTTCTATTCTATTTTGTTGATACTTTTTTTTAAAGCATCGTATACACATTCTTTTACCACAAATAATATTTCTGCTAAAGAAAAAAAAGTATTTTACAATTTTTTTAATGTATCTATATTGTTGTCAGTTCTGATATATTTTTTGTTGTTTGAAATTTGCTTCGACATCCATTGGCAGTTCAAGTGTGTGTGTCAGGTCAAGTC
>CM065681.1:39621194-39691194 GCA_017654935.2 Phymorhynchus buccinoides | reverse complement strand
ACACTCTGAGAGTCAGACCAGACCAGAGAGAGAAAGGGGGTGGGGGAGTAGAGGAGGGAAGGTGGTGTGTGTGGTGTACACGTGTCAGTCTTCTTCTTTGCTGTGCATAACCACAATCATCATGTTGATTATTTTGCCAAGGAACCGACCAGGGAAGGAGGAGACAGAGGGGGCTATATAATTTATATTACATGAAGACTAACTTAGTAACTAGTAGTAGTAACTAATTTATCAAAATACTTAAATAGATTGAAAATGTTGTAAAAACTTGTATGTAAATTGTATGTACAAGTTCAAGTACAAGCAAAATTTATATTCAGTCCATTTTGACAGCAATTTGAAATTAGATATTGATTTTGAAATTTTGATCTTGATTTTGTTCACTTTTTGGGTTCCACACAAACACTCCTTGTATGCTATAGCAAAGCAAAGTTGCTACAGTGCTACTGCTAGATAATCAAAAGAAAGACAAATCAAGTGACTATCGCAAAAGTAAAATGCAATCCATTTCTTGCTTTTGGGGATCTTGTATCTTCGAATTAAGTTATCCACGCGTGAAGTGTGCATGATAAGAAATGGGTTAATTGACACAGTACGGGACCAACAGTATTTGGAATAATTAATGGCATGCTTCATTTCTACAGCTGCAGTCTTGCAGTTCAGCTGACCAAGGTACGGGAGACGGTGCTGATCATCTCCACAGACCCCGCCCACAACGTGTCCGATGCCTTCAACCAGAAGTTCTCCAAGGTGCCCACCCTGGTCAAGGGGTTCACCAACCTCTATGCCATGGTGAGACATCTTCAGTATTGTATGCTAAAGTCACTAATGTAGTAAAGACTAAAAGTCAGTCTTGCCCGACTATGGCAGAGGAAGACAACTGCTGTTCTGGGCAGCTGGGTTGGAATTGTTGATTGTGTTATGATCTATCGACCATGAGGCCTTTAGTTTAGGACAGCTGACGTTGGGGATGGTCTTTCAGCTAATCCCTAAGTCGAAGCACTAACTGACTAAGACTAGTAAGAGTAATCATGAGTCAGACCAAATGCCTCCAAGTTAGTTTTAAAGTCACGCTGTGACAAGTTCTCACAGTCACAGTCCTTCACAAAATAGAAAGCTGTAAACTATCCTGGGCCGGGTAAATGATGTTCCATTGCTGTTGCTGAGAAGAAAGAAAAGATCAGTTATTGTACAGCTAGCTCTCATTCTAGTTTATCATTGCCTTAATTTCAGATCTATATCTACCTGGGATTAAACTATCTTATTAAAGGCATTTTTTAAATGAAAAGTCCAAACATTGTTATTAGGTGAATAGTGAACTGCATTCAATACGAACAAACACCTGTATATAATTATATCCATGGTCAAAAACACATTGACCCAGATCATCTCTGGCCTTCTTTCGTCTCGTAAGATCTGGTTCAGTTGTACTATTATAAAGAGCATTTTTTGGAGTGGCTGTGAAGTTTTAAGTGGCAGACTCTTCGACATTAGAATAGATGCAGGCAGACAGGGCAGGTGATCTGGCCAAGGCAGCTTTAGCTTTACTCCTGGCCCTTCTGTCCGAGATCATAACACACTCATATCACTATCAGAGCTCCCAATCGTCCTGCAAATTAAGGGGTCCTAGGGACTTCTTCATGTACGGTATAGAGGGTCTTGGATGTGGGATAGAGGGTCCCAATGACATTGTGAATGCTAGAAAGAATATTTATTTCAAGTGCACTTGATGAGTAGCTTGACAAGTTTTCAGAACACAAACACGCACACACACACACGCACACACACACGCATGCACGCACGCACACACGCATGCACACACACACACACACACACACACACACACACACAACACACATGTCACACACACATAGGTAAGCAAACAATAGGTCTATGACAATCACAGAGAGAGAAGAGACTGATATTTTTTGGAAAATTCCATGAACTAGGCCAAGTGGTGAAAACAATGGATGTTGAAAGTTCCTTGATAGGTCCTAACTTGGAATGCAAAGACTATGGTTTGTTATTTTGACCATTTTATAGTGCATCTCTGGGACCCCCTGCACATTCTTTTAGAGGGTCCTTTAGGATTATAGTACTTCATCAGGGCTCCCAATCGCCCTGCAAAACAAGGGCTAGAGGCAGGATAGAGGGTCCCAGTGACATTGTGAATGCTAAAAAGAATTTTTCTAGTGCATCCTGGGACCCCCTGCACATTATTTTAGAGGGTCCTTTAGAACTTTAGTGCTTCATAGACTCCCAAATGGGGGTTCCTGGGAGCCATGTTCATAGACCCCCAAATGGGGGTTCCTGGGAGCCCTGCATATTCATAACAGGGTTCGTGGGGTCCTTTAGGTGCTTTAAAGTGCTGTGAAATTGATCGGTCATCAAAAGGTCTGTTAAGTCCTTTATATCAGCAAGGAGGTCCTTTCAAATCAGTCAAAGGTCCTTTTAAAATTGGTGTGGTCAGTTTAAATCCTTTAGTTGTGTTTTGCAGGGCGATTGGGAGCCCTGATGAAGTACTATAATCCTAAAGGACCCTCTAAAAGAATGTGCAGGGGGTCCCAGAGATGCACTATAAAATGGTCAAAATAACAAACCATTTTTAGGCAATCCGTGTAATGGCTAGTGGTCGCAGCCAGTTCACGGATTGCCTGATGACTTTAGCTATTACGTGAAATAGCTAGGAACGTCGATTGCCTGTAACATATATACGTCGTGGGCAGCGAAGAGGTTAAATGAGAGGAGGTCTTTTAACGGAGGGTCTTATAATAGAGGTTTGACTGTACCAATCTTTGCGTTTTTGTGAATTATTTAAATCTTTTACACTTAAGCCTATGTTATATGCTTTCTTAATTTTTCAGGAAATTGATCCCAATCTTGGATTTTCTGAGCTACCTGATGAATTCTTTGAGCAAGGTAAGCTGATGTGCCTGGAGAGTGGAGTAGTTATGTGAATGCACTGTTTGGACATACATGTGGCTTTTTAAAAATTATGATTAATATTAAATAAATATACAAATAAAACACATAGTGTGAGTATACATTAAGCAGTTTAACAATGGTGAGGTGTGAAAATTCCATGTGAAACTGTCAGTCAGAAATAAATTCGTTAAGTTCATAGCTGAAACACCAGTACATTCAAAAAATAAGTAAATAACTGAACAGATTTTTTTAAAATACAAAAATCATTAAATCTGGTTCAGAATATTACTTAAATCTGGTTCAGAATATATATGTAGAACTTGAGTTACTGTCTGCCACTTTCTGTAAATGTTTCGCTCGTTTTGCTTTTGCCTTTAGGTCACGGTACACAATATGTGACCTAGCACCACGAAAGGGACATTAAGTGTCAAAATGACCATTCTGAGAAAATGATACTGTTAGAAACTTCAGACAATTCTCTTTCAAATGATATGAGAACCATTCTTGTAACTTTTTCCATGTTAGAATTAATGATCATTTAAAGGTAGTAGGGTGACTGTCGGCCATTTTGAGAAATCACAGTCTGAAGTTTAGCCTAGCAGAAGAAAATGCATTGACCTACTTATTTTAAAGCACTTTTTGGAGTGTTTAGAGACCATAACCAAGCTTTTCCTTTACAAATTAATGTAAAAGATGGGATGTTAGAGAGCATGAAAATATCCATAACTCAAAACTGATAATTTTTGTTTAATATTTTTGGCTTTGCAAGCCTGCTGTGAGAAACTAGCCCAGCGACTTAATGTCCCTTTCATGGTGCTGGGTCACATATACCTTTCCCCCTCGTGTCCTCAAGCCTGCTGTGCGAAACTAGCCCAGCGACTTAATGTCCCTTTCGTGGTGCTGGGTCACATATACCTTTCCCCCTCGTGTCCTCAAGCCTGTTGTGAGAAACTAGCCCAGCGACTTAATGTCCCTTTCGTGGTGCTGGGTCACATATACCTTTCCCCCTCGTGTCCTCAAGCCTGTTGTGAGAAACTAGCCCAGCGACTTAATGTCCCTTTCGTGGTGCTGGGTCACATATACCTTTCCCCCTCGTGTCCTCAAGCCTGTTGTGAGAAACTAGCCCAGCGACTTAATGTCCCTTTCGTGGTGCTGGGTCACATATACCTTTCCCCCTCGTGTCCTCAAGCCTGCTGTGAGAAACTAGCCCAGCGACTTAATGTCCCTTTCGTGGTGCTGGGTCACATATACCTTTCCCCCTCGTGTCCTCAAGCCTGCTGTGAGAAACTAGCCCAGCGACTTAATGTCCCTTTCGTGGTGCTGGGTCACATATACCTTTCCCCCTCGTGTCCTCAAGCCTGTTGTGAGAAACTAGCCCAGCGACTTAATGTCCCTTTCGTGGTGCTGGGTCACATATACCTTTCCCCCTCGTGTCCTCAAGCCTGTTGTGAGAAACTAGCCCAGCGACTTAATGTCCCTTTCATGGTGCTGGGTCACATATACCTTTCCCCCTCGTGTCCTCAAGCCTGCTGTGAGAAACTAGCCCAGCGACTTAATGTCCCTTTCGTGGTGCTGGGTCACATATACCTTTCCCCCTCGTGTCCTCAAGCCTGTTGTGAGAAACTAGCCCAGCGACTTAATGTCCCTTTCGTGGTGCTGGGTCACATATACCTTTCCCCCTCGTGTCCTCAAGCCTGTTGTGAGAAACTAGCCCAGCGACTTAATGTCCCTTTCGTGGTGCTGGGTCACATATGCCTTTTTGTTCACCTGCACCATTTTCCGCATTTTGGTAATAAAGCAGACAAACTTGTTATGACCAATGTAAATCTTGTTCAGAAAATGCAGGGTAGGAGTTAACTGTCCCATGATTATGCAAATTTCTGTTATCCGCAGCGGACATGATGACAATGGGTCGGAATCTAGTCCAGGACCTCTTGGGGTCTTTCCCAGGAATCGATGAGGCCATGAGCTTTGCCGAAGTCATGAAGTAAGGACCATGCCTCTCTCCTACTATCTCCCTTCCTCACTATCTGTGCCTGTGTCTCATTCTCTCTCTGTGCCTGTCTCTCTGTCTCTCCCTGTCTGTCTCTCTCTCTCATTTATTAGTTGCATCACATAAATGGCATGATAGAGACATGTTGTGTAGATTTAGAACTAGAACCCTTGGTCTATTTGCAAATAAAACCTTGTACTCTCAAGAATCTGAATTTGATAGTATATGCAAGGTATGTTCTATTAATGCTGTTGAAAAGGAGTTTCATTTCCTATTTAAATGTACAGCATATGATGAAGTTCGCAAAAACTGTTCACTTTTTTAGTTAAATGTTACATTTGTATATTATATAGATGAGATTTTAATGCTGAATAATAATGAACTTATTTATTAAATGCTTAGCCAAATTTATTGCCGAAGAATCTAAAAATAAATGTTTGTTATCGGATTAGAAACATAACTTTTCGGTGTTGTTCTTAGACTATTTCCCAGTATTTGCATACCATTTGTGTCACATACTGAATGATTAAGGTATTATTAATGCTATATGTTCATGTTCTCAGGGTTGCATGTGGGTATGCCCGAAGCTTGAATTCTGACAGTTTCATGCAGGTTCAGGCAGTGGTTTGAAGAAAGCCTACCATAAGAAAATATGTTCTTGAAGACAAGAGAACTCTAGACAATATTGTAAGAAATTTGATGGGTTTGCCAGAAAATACTATCAACTTTCGTGATTCCTTTTGTGATGGTACATGTGTTGGAAATAAAAATTCAGGCAAAGGTTTGCATCATGTACCCATGTCAGTTCTTCTAAGTGATTAAAGGTCCATTCCAGTAATATGGGTGACAGTAGTTAAGGCATGCTTTGAAATCTGGGATTGAAAAAGCTAATAATATTATATTATATTATAGAGTCTTCAGGATTTGGCCACCTTGTTATCCAGAACCATTGTCTTATAAAATCAAACATTTCTGCCAAAATTGATGGCCGATTAAAACAAGATGATAGCTATGCAATTCTAATCCCCACCCAGCATGTATGCATATACATGTGTACACACACTGGACATTATTTTTTAATGTGGTCACCACTTCAGGATTGGGAAAGATTCAGAAAACATTGAATCGTGTCCTTTCAGGATTGAGATAATGTTTTAGTTTCAGTTTCACCCATGTCCAGAAATCATGATTTATTTGATCGTTGGTTTTCCAGACTGGTGAAGAACATGAACTTCTCGGTGGTGGTGTTCGACACGGCTCCCACGGGCCACACCCTGCGTCTGCTGTCCTTCCCCAGCGTCATCGAGAAGGGGCTGGGAAAACTGATGCGTCTCAAGAACCAAGTGGGACCCTTCATTTCACAGGTTAGGCTGTGGGAGTGGGGTGAAATTTGTCTGCTGTTTGTAGAACTTTATCAGGCAGTGGGTGGATGCCACATGCCTCCATGCAGGGAGCTGGACAACCTTGCCTTTCACGAGTCTGTTCTGTTCCTGTGGGGGGGGGGGGTCTTTTCAGTACAAGTAGTTCCCCCACCTTCAGGAAGTTCTGTGCTTGCAACTTCCTCTAATCTATCACTCTCTTTGACTGCCTTTTCTTTCTCTTAGTACTGTCATCTACTTTCTTTCTGCCTTACTGGAGTGGTCCATTCTCCTGCTTTTGTTCTAGAAACTCTTAACAGAGATTTTTCCAGCCGAAGACGAACATGCTGGGACTATTTTTTTAGTTAGGTGCATAACGGCACCATGACACATCTGCGCTCATATGACAGGAAACTGTCTGAGCAAGCGATGAAGAAAACAACAGGTTAGGCTGGTAGTGGGACGATTTTTATCAAACTCTCAAATGGACTCTTTAGAAAGTGGTTTTATGTCTAAACACTGCTAATATCTTCAAAGCTTATTGGAACAGTGTGTTGGTGCACTCCATGGACTAAGACATCTCCCTCCCGTGGGGATACCGGGGTATCTTTTGTATAAATAGTTCCCCTACACTTTCAAAAACATTTCCTCCAGCTAAAGTCAGACTGTTTTTTAGTTAGGCACATAACGGCAGCATGACGCATCTGCGCTCATAATTGACAGGAAACTGTCTGAGCGATTGAAGAAGAAGAAGAAGAAGAAGAGACATATCCATTTCAGACGTCCTTTCAGCAACACACTTTAAATACTGAGACTGAGGGTGATAGTTTTGCATTGAACAAGAGCTATGGCCATGGGCTAGAAGTAGAATATTACTCTGTCACAAAGTTTTTAATGGCACTTTGATATTTTAAAACAACATATCAAATTCAGGCATCTTCTAGTAAAAGTCTAAAATATATAACCCCTATCTGGTTTTGTACATTTTGATCAATGTTATTTTGTTTATTCATTTAATTGCATGTGATTCTGTTTACCAGTAGTGTCAATCCTGAAAAAGATAGGCCCACCTCTCGAAAGCTTGGGTAGATAAAAAAAACATTCCTGTGGATTTGATTGGGATTATCTTCTTTGTGTGTTTATTTTCTTTATATGTGTTTTTTGTTGTTGTTGTTGCAGATCACTGGTATGCTTGGCATGCAGGACGTGAACGCTGACCTGATGTCCTCCAAGTTTGATGACATGCTGACCACGATCAAACAAGTCAATGAGCAGTTCAAGAATGCTGTAAGTAATAAATGAAATGCGTTTACCCGGCCTCTGTTTGTGTGTGTATGTGTGTGTATCTTTGTGTTTTTGAATTTGCCTACTGATGCAATGGATTGTATTATGTATCAGTGTAAGTTCTGTTCAGTGCATCTCTTTACGTGTAACCTAGACACGCATGTGGAACACACGTGTGCATAAACATCGGTGTGTGTTTGACAAACGCCTGCAAATTACACATTGAGCTTGATGTTGTTACTGGGAACATTGCCACTTAGTGAGAGTAGAGGATTAAACTAGAGAAGCATCAAATATCCAAAGTTTGTTGTTCAGCTGTGGTATATGAACATACCTGTGTATGTATGCATGTACACTGATATGAATTTTAAAAAACATGCATCATTGAGTCTATAGGACACATTCAGCTTGAAGTGTAATTGGAGAGTGCACAGATGACGGAAGTAATATTGTTATTTGTTTACCCCTGGTAAATGCATGCATCATTACATGATGTGTGTTTGCTTACAAATCGACGTACACTTATCACAAACACCTGCCAAGGAGTCTTGTTTTCCATCCTAGACATGTTGTTGTTGTTGGCTTACCATGGCTAAAAGATTCCAGGGATCATCCCAACAGCGGAAGAACTTGAGCACTAAGTGCATCAGCTACGGATGAGAACATTACGTGTGTGACAGTTTTCGATTACCCCGCCACATGGGCAGCTACACTGTCTTCGGGGGATGCTTGACTTAGAATTAGTATGCTTTTGAAAAAAGACTGCCAATGACATACTTGGCTGTACAGTGGTACCTCTCTTATATGACCTCCCATTATAAGACTCCCTCCCACATAAGACCTACTTCTCTGAGACATTGCCCTTCTTTGTAAGTATTAAAATTACCTCCCTTATAAGACCCCTCCCTTATAAGACCTCATTTTGGAAGATTTTTGAAGGTCTTATGTGGGAGGTTCCACTGTAGTATGCTTTTGAAAAAAAGACTGCCAATGACATACTTGGCTGTGTTGCCATTCCTGGGTTTTTATTTATCTTTCCCTTCCAGGACCAGACGACGTTCGTGTGCGTCTGCATCGCGGAGTTCCTGTCTCTGTACGAGACAGAGCGTCTGGTGCAGGAGCTGACCAAATACGGCATCGACACACACAACATCGTGGTCAACCAGCTCAACATCCTCCGCTCAGGGGACAAGCCCTGCCGCCTCTGCAACGCCCGCCAGAGAATACAGAGGAAATACTTAGACCAGGTGGGGTGGGCTTTGCTGGGTTAGAACTGCTAGTACGTTGCTGGCATCTTATTCTGCTTGCGATTTAAAGAAAATCTGTCCAGGGTTTTTTCCCCCTTCGAAATCGGGTGAAGAGCAAGAGGAGTATGATTTGTGTTCTACAGATCTAAAAAGAATGCGTTTTAGATCAAGCAGAATATGCTTGTGCTTGCAAATATTAAAAAGAGAAGCAGTACACATTTTACACCTTCTGAAATCAGGCAGAAGAAACTAGAAAGCAATCAAGTCTGAAATACACTACAGTCGAACCTCCCTTATAAGACTCCCTCACACATAAGACCTACCTCTCTGAGACATTGCCCTTTGTAAGTATTAAAATTACCTCCCTTATAAGACCCCTCCCTTATAAGACCTCATTTTGGATGATTTCTGAAGGTCTTATAAGGGAGGTTCCACTGTATTTAAAATCAAGATGAAATAAAACAGAATGCTTAAATCAGTTTCGGTTCAGGATGTGTTGCTTGTGTCAGTGAGCCACACTAAGATCTGTGTGGTCAACTGAATGGTTCCTCTGAAGACGGAGTACGGCCGCCCATGTGGCGGGGCACTTTAAAAGCAGCCATACACGTAATCTTCCCATGTTCACATGGCTCTGGGTGTGCCCCCAGAGTGTTAAGCTGGGGAACGAAAACAACAACAACTGAATGGTTAGACAGTTTGTAACGCCGTTGTACAGGTTTTTCTTTGTCGAAAATTTTGCTTTTCTGTGTCTGATACTATAGTTATGCATTGGACTGTTGAGGGGAAGTATTGTTTTTTATTTTGATCTTCTTGGTTTTTTGCTCCTTCTGTTGCCTGCTTTTTGCTCCTTTTGCTATGTTTGCTGTTTAATTGTTTGTCTGTGTTGATAAAGGCACGTTCGCCGAAATATCCAGTAGTTTTGTTTTGTCTCTTGTGAATAAAATAACGTCACTTTACACTTGTCGTGTAGTTGTTTGTTTGTTGTATGTTCCAGTGACGTTGCAGTCTGTTTCAGTTTTTTTATAGTTATGAATGTTCTGCCATTTCCTTCAGTTATTTATAAACTAAGCAGTATTTTTTTTTCTGCACTGAACCATGTGCAAAATAATGCTCGGTTTGCAAAATCTGCCACACACAACTTCGAGGTTTCCCTACTTTCTTTATTTTTGTATTATGTCTTTTTGTTTTTTTACTTTGCAACCTTTAAAAAAAAATTGTTTTATTTATTTTGTGTATGTTTGTGCGTTTTGAGGAACAGTATCTTACAGGAACTTTTTTGTTATGTTCAGATTGACGACCTTTACGAGGATTTCCACGTGACCAAGCTGCCCCTGCTGGAAGATGAAGTGCGGGGCGTGGAGAAGTTGTCCCCCTTTTCAGAGTATCTCCTGCACCCCTACAAGCCCGACTAACCAGTGGTCAGGGCGACTGGGCGCCAGCTACTGTGATGACAGCCAGCCAACATGGGGGGGGGCATTTAATCTAAGGGTAGAATGGAAAAAAAAGATAGGAAATGGTTTGGGGAATCGAAAAGGGTTGGGGTCAGTAATTTAACAAACCGTAGAAAGCCTGGGTGAAAAGGGTTGGGGTCAGTAATTTAACAAACTGTAGAAAGCCTGGGTGAAAAGGGTTGGGGGCAGTAATTTAACAAACTGTAGAAAGCCTGGGTGAAAAGGGTTGGGGTCAGTAATTTAACAAACCGTAGAAAGCCTGGGTGAAAAGGGTTGGGGGCAGTAATTTAACAAACTGTAGAAAGCCTGGGTGAAAAGGGTTGGGGTCAGTAATTTAACAAACCGTAGAAAGCCTGGGTGAAAAGGGTTGGGGTCAGTAATTTAACAAACTGTAGAAAGCCTGGGTGAAAAGGGTTGGGGGCAGGTAGAAAGCCTGGGTGAAAAGGGTTGGGGTCAGTAATTTAACAAACCGTAGAAAGCCTGGGTGAAAAGGGTTGGGGTCAGTAATTTAACAAACCGTAGAAAGCCTGGGTGAAAAGGGTTGGGGGCAGTAATTTAACAAACTGTAGAAAGCCTGGGTGAAAAGGGTTGGGGTCAGTAATTTAACAAACCGTAGAAAGCCTGGGTGAAAAGGGTTGGGGTCAGTAATTTAACAAACCGTAGAAAGCCTGGGTGAAAAGGGTTAGGGGCAGTAATTTAACAAACCGTAGAAAGCCTGGGTGAAAGGGAGAGCATATCAACAGATTGGAGGGGGAGGGGGGAGGTTATAGAGGGAAAAAGGGAGAGGATATCAAAAGGAGATTGGATGGAGATGGGGAAGTTTAAATAGGGGTGGGGTGAGGAATGGTGAGTAGCGGAGGGAATGTGCTAGTGGTTGGATTGGGATGGGTGGATGGTTGAAGAGAAAAGGAGAGGTAAACTTGTCTTGTCTTCCCTACATGAAGAAAGGTTATTATTGCATTTTAGGTTTTGAAGATTTGCTTAATTTTAACCCTGAGGTAATGGTTATTTTATTATTTTTTTCCCAATTCTTTTTTATTCAAATGTAGTGAAGAAACAATCAAATAAAAAAACATTTGCATGCAAGGTTGTAAATGTTGGCGTCAGTTTTATGGTATTTAAAAAAGTATGAATGTTTCGCAACATTCTTGAAATATATTTGGAATTTTAGGTTGATCTTTTGGGGTGGGTGGTGGGTGGGTGGGGGGTGCTTATCTGCTTATTCGTTGCATGCGGAATGATAGAAACGATCTTTGTTTTTACATTTGATGAATGCGATTATTGAACTGTGACTGTGAGGTTCAAATATTTTTTGTCTGTTTTTGATGGTGACTGTTGCACAGATTTACTGCAATTGTGAATTTTATTTTAAAATGAAGGTTAAGTAAAGGTAGTGTGTGGGATGCATGCCCCCCCTCTGAAAATAGCTCATATGAGTGTTACACTGAATAAATGTTATAGGACAGCCCTTCAATGATTTCCTATTGGTTTATTTTTCTGACTGTCTCTGCGAAGCATCAGAGTATTTGATAGGGTCTTTGAAGCATAATCGGAAGAAAGAAAATATTTTCCAAACTAGATTAAAAAAAAATGCTTTGATTCAAAGCAGCGTCCTTTTCAGTACAACAGGAGTACTCAATTACAAAACTTGTCTGAATAGTGATGTTCTTTTTCAGACAAAAGTAATAAATATGAAGGCGTTTTTAATCTTGTGCACGTTTTTCAAGCATTTGCCGTTGATGGGGAAATTTACAGGCTTTTTCATTTTTTTCAATATTTTTATTGTGCAGTCAGTAACCATACTGGACCTTGAATTTTGAGCATTTGCCGTTAATGGGGAAATTTACAGGCTTTTTCATTTTTTTAATTATTTTTATTGTGCAGTCAGTAACCATACTGGACCTTGAATTTTGAACAACTGGAATAAGCAGCTTGTTTTGGTTTTCTTTGACATGCACTCAACAATTTTTATAACATAATGTAAACGCCAGGCATGAATGAGCATCCTTGACTTTGTAAAACTGTTAGCATTTTGTTCAATACATTACAAAGTTGACAGGTCCTTGCACTGAAAAGGACTTTTCTGAAGAATAGTAATTTACTTTGGGGCAGAAGTTTGAATGCATCAAGACTAGTGTGAGAGGCAGTGGTGTTTTTGCAAACTTTATATTTGACAGTTTGCTATGTTCTGTTAAATTGCGCTTGCTTGCTTTCTCTTGACTGTTTTACTATTTATGGGATAGACATCTCCTGCACTTAAGTTGTCTTCATTAATTCTTCTCGATTGTCTTACTCTTAATTGTTGCTTTTGTATTTCTCACTCATAAACAAACATAATTAAAATAGTTTTTTTTTATGTAGCCCTACAGTTCAAGATCTGCTGGAAATCTGGTCAAAGTTCACCAGACAGATTAATTTTAATCTCATCCAGTCCTGTAGCTCATTTCTGTTTTGAAATGGGCATTTCTTTCTTCTTCTTTTAAATGCATTGTGAAAATTTTTCTGAATGGGAGACTTAGGGTGATTTTTTTCACGCCAGGTGTGACACTCGCTAGGGGCTAATCCCCTCTATATTCTTAGTTGGGGATAAAGAGAGAGCGAGAGATAGAGAGGAGACCAACCCTCTCTCTCTCTCTCTCACTACGCCCAACTAAGAATATAGCGTGATAAGCCCCTAGCGAGTGTCACAACACCTGGCGTGAAAAAAATCCCACTAAGTCTCCCATTAACTTGGGCAATATTTATTTATGACTATTTATCACTTTAAAGTAGTCTGAAGAGTTCCAACCCATGTAATAACTGGTCATGGTAACCATGAAGTCTCTGAACTGCATGGTCCATTATCAGTTATCATTCCAGGCAAGTCTGATATATCGCTGTTTTATGTCGTTTTTATTGGTTATTAAATATGCACCCCAAAGACACTTATGTTAACATGTGCATAAATGTGTGACTGTCTACATTAGTATGTGTGTGTGAGAGAGAGTTTGTGAGACGCTGAACAATTGCGGCACTTATAATTTTTTTTAAATCAGAATCTCAATATAGCACTGTAGAAATTGACTGGCATCTTGCAATCTTTGGTGATGGGTACCCTGTTCCGGTAATCAAACTTATGTTTTTAGGAAATAATTATAATCGAAAATAATCAAATGCAACACAAGTTTTATGCTTGACAACATGAACCCAAAGCATGATACAAAGAAAAACACACACAGGGAAAAAGAGAGAGTGTGAGTTCAATGAGAGAGCATCAGGGAAGAAAATGTGTTAAAGCTGCAAGTTTTTATGCTTTTCTTTAACCCTTTCGCCGCCAACCATTTTTCAGCATACTTATCTGGGTGGAGAAAATGCAATATTGGGAATTCCTCTGTGACATGTATAACGTAAGGCCTATCCTTACCTCCGAAAATTAAGAAAATAGGCTCCTTGGATAACAGACCCAGGTTTGATGCCTTTTAGTGACATGGGTATTAAACCATTGTGGTGCAAAAATGCGACATTGGCAGTGAAAGGGTTAATAATGCAGTGTAATCCATTTTTCCTTTAGCCTATGTTTTTGAGTGAAACACACAAACACAATTTGAATATTTCAGACAAGGCTCGATGTCCCAACATTTCATTTTAATGCATGTACCCACAAGTTAACTGAGCAAGATCACTGAACCACAGGTAAAGAAGCAAATCAACACGGGGGGGGACTCAACCACAAATTTCATTCTCTACACTCCCACTCAATAAAGCATGGATGCAACTGGAGAAAAAAAAACAACAGGCAAGGCAGGGGCCGCGCAGGCCCCTCACAGGGGCAGAGGGGCAACGCCGCCCTGAAGCTGAAGAAAAAGCAAAATCACACTCAATTTGAAGCTTATTCCAGGCTTGTAAAGTGAGAATTCAACACTTTTTTCCCCTTGAACTTTGAATCGATGTTTTTGGGGTGGTCAAAATTTTGAATAAATAGGCGCCGCCTGGTTTTCAAATTTTGAAAAAACAGGTGCCGCCTTGTATCCGAGGCAAGGTTGCATCCATGATAAAGAATCGGATCAAGTCTGATTTATATTGCAATGGTTATTTGCAAAACTCAATGCCTGTGATACACAATTATCATCCTACAACATATCTTAACTCATTCAACACTGGCCGGTTGCTTCCTTTCACCACGAGAGTATGCAATAGGGTACATCGTGTTTAAACTTTCACACGGCACAACTCAGTAAACCCATGCAAACCAAACTGGTATAAAAGTATTCCTTTACAGTTCCTTAATAGTTCACTTCACTACTTGTGGCGGTGCCATAGCCGATGAGGTTTAACCGAGGCGTGGTGCACCGCTACACTATCTGTATTAATAAAAAAATCGGGACTTTACTGGTTTCGTACTGCCTCCGGGCATTGCCTCCAGTATTGTTCCAACCATATTTGTATTTACAAATGTCCCATATGTGTCCGATTCAGACCAAGAGGACGTAAAACTCCATTTTCTCTCTCTCCTTAATAGTTTTCAACCAATGAAACGACTTCTAGTCTATTTTAAGGACGGCAATGAATGAAAACGAGTCACTACCCTCTCTTTGTCTTCTTTGTCATGCTTTTTTGCAAAACGTCATTAATCATCCAGTAATAAAAATGTTACTTTCGAACATTAACAGACAATAACTTTTATTATTATAAATACTGCCACAAATTTTCAGAACTGTGCCTTTAAGCATTCTTTAAAAAAAAAATGTATGTAATGATTGCAAACTCGCCTAGTGTTGAACGGTTGTGCAAGGCATGTACGCTATTGGGTACTCTGTACAGAGTTAAAAGGTTGCAGTACACCATTAAAAAAAAAAAAATTGTCTGAGATTGGTAAGAAAAGCAAAGAATATTAGAACAAACTTCTTGGTGCCTCTGAGTAAAATGCAGCACATGTAACCCATTAATTATAATTGATTCAAACAGTCACTATGAGAAGAAGAGAAATATTCTTTCAGAGAATGAGTTAAAGTTGCAGCAAAGTAACAACGGTTATCTGAAGCTGTAAAATGTTATTGTTTTCTTGTTGTTCCACATGTAAAATTAATTTCTGATTTGCATCAGAAGCACAAATCAGATGTTTTGTGCTACTTTCATTTTTGTTGCAACCATCTGGCATTGAAACGACAGTAACCTGTCTTATGTTCGTCAGTCTTCTTTGCCTACAGCCATTCAGAAAGAAGGCTGCCCAATAAAGCTACAGAAATGCAGACTTGTTGCAAGTGTGTTCAATTCTGGTGGACGATCATTGTATCAAAAGGCTATATACTCACAAGAAATAAGACGTTAGAAGCAAAATTTCCATGCCTATTATTTTGGAAATGTCTTCTTAAACTGTTAAATTAAAGTTCATTGAAAAAAAAGAAAATACCTTTCAAAGGCGAAACTTATGTTCGAATGAAAACAAACCCATTAATAGCTTAAAAAAACAAAGCCCACACGTAGAAAAAAAGATTATTATAAGAAGCTTTCCACCTCATAAATAAATACATAGAGGTCAAAATGCATGTTAAAGCAGGGGAATGGGACTACTAACTAAATCACTACTAAATCTTTGGATTTCATGCAACAGTTCGCCTTCATCAAAACTTTGGCTAGAAAACAATGTCATGGAAATGTTAATTGCTTCCACTTAATATAATAATAATAATATAGAGCACATTTCTTGCTATGCAACTCAATGCGCTTTCAACCATCTTTCATACTAACTTGTTCACCCAAAAGTACACTATTTATAAAGCACCAAAATCAGAATAAATAAATAAACAATAAATAAATAAATCACACACACACACAAAATACAACCATGGTTGTGGTGGGGTGGAGGGTAATACTGACAGTTCAAGCAAGAGATCTATAGAAGGGAAAAGACTTTTTTGAAGAGGTAGGTCTTGAGTTGAGAAGAAAGAGTAGGCTGATTACGGAGGTCTTCAGTGAGGAGTTCCAGATGGCAGGTGCTCTGAAACTGAGGGCTCTCTGACCAACAGAATTCATGGATTGCTTGGGTTTTTTCATGAGTTTCTGTGAAGAAGAGCGGAGAGTGTGAGAGCTTCGATAGGTACAGAGAGAAGAGAGATACAGTGGGAGAGTTTCATTGAAATGACGGAAAGCAAGAACTGCTAACTTAAACTGCACGGGAAGCCAGTGAAGTTCAATCAGCATGGGTGTGATGTGCTCACGCTTCTTCTTCTTCAAGACAAGTCGCGCAGCACCATTCTGAACTCTGCAAACGAGGAATCTGTTCAGCTGGAAGGCCAGCGTACAAAGCGTTTGCAGAAATCCAGTCTTGACGTCACCGTGGCACAGAAAAGCCTGACAGCTGCGTCTTTGGAAAGAAACTGTCTGATGGAAGCAATGCGTCTCAACTCTAAAAATGATGAGCGACAAACTCTAGATATTTGATCCTGCATGGACAGACTTTGATCGATGGCGATATCAAGGTACTTGACAGAGTTACTGAATGGCAATTCAGTGCCATCAATATCCACTGACCCTGACTCAACCAGCTTGAGGCAGGAGGAGGTGCCAACGGGCATGACTTCTGTCTTGTCACAATTTAATTTGAGCTTGTTACTAGTCGTCCATCCCTGCACACACACTCAGACACCTGGTGGAAGGTGTGTAGTTTAAAACTGTTTTTTTAATACAATTAAACAAAAAAGGGAGAAGAAAAATAAATACATTTCAATTCTGAACGCATTTGCACTCTTGAGGAATTGGGAAAATAAAAATGTAACAAACTTCAAAAAGAAAAATTAGCACAAAAAAGAAACGCTGTGATTAAATATGAATCTTTCAACAAAACATGTATTGAATGTCAACCAAAAAAATGCAGCAAACATATTGGGTATTGAACATACAAACTGTAAATAACATTCTGCAAATAAATTACATTCAGTTGTTCATTTTTAATTGCAAATTCAACTCGTTAGTTAATGCGCCTTACAAAAAAGAAGAAGAAAAAAAAGGTGTCCTCTGCTCTTTGATGTTTGGTTAGTAGTAACTGCTTCACCCGATGTTGATGACCAAAGCACACTAAACAGTTTAATTAAAACATTGTCAGAAATCATTTCCTTTGTGATGTTTTAGCTTCTCAATTATGTAACTTGAGATTCAACAAGAAAAATGTAGATGTCATTTACCAACTTGATTTAATTAAACGAGACAGTATGGTTTGATCAAGAAGGTGGTGATATTACTGCAAATAGACTAGTTCACAAACCCTGCCTTATAACAGGCAAACCTAGATTGCTCTATATAAAGATGAATATCCAGGCCAGGAAATAAACAACAAAACAAACCACAAATAATGCAACCAACACAATCTAATTATTTCACAGTAACTAAATTAACAAAACCACAACTTCTATTTTCGTTGTTTTGCCTTAAATAACAGCAACAAAATCATTACAGTACACAACAAGCAGAACATGTCAGCATACCAATTATCACAGGAAACAAAATATAAACAGAAAATCACAAAAGTAGTTATATGCTTAATTTTTTGTAAAAAATGATCTACTGCCCACAGATAATTTCACAGAGATGTACACAAATGCATGTTAATCATAACAAATGTGGCAACACCTGCAATACGCAGTCTTTAACAGGTACAATGGGCATACACACCCAAGGCAAGCATATGTGACCCAGCACCACGAAAGGGACATTAAGTCGCTGGGCTAGTTTCTCACAACAGGCTTGTGAAGTCAAAAATATAATTTTTTGGGGTCAAATTTGAGTTATGGGTATATTTGTGTTCTCTGATATCTTATCTTTCATATTTATAAAGGACAATCTTTAATACGATCTCTAAATGGTATATTAAGTGCTTTGAAATGAGTATGTCAATGCATTTTCTTCACCTAGGCTAGGAATTTAGACTTATCAAAATGGCCGACGCTCACCCTACTAACTTTAAATGCTCATAACTCGGGAACGGAAAAAGATACAAGAATGGTTCTAGTATCATTAAAAAGAGAATTGTCTGAAGTTTTCAAATGTATAATTTTCTCAGAATTGTCAGTTTGACACTTAATGTCCCTTTCATGGTATCGGGTAACATGTAATGTTCAAGTCATCAGCTTTTCATCATCGCCCCTCTTCTAAGGCCCATACAAATACTACAGACATGATAATGACAATGATCAAGATAAATGCAACACTGATAACAAATGGAATTTTGTTGTTTTAGTTAATCAGCTGTACACACAAGGAGACACCATTCGAGGGTTAATTTCCTAAACATACTATCACCCTTGTTGATTCCTTTTATGATAGTCTGTTTAGGTAACTACCCTTCAAATTTTAACCCCCTCACTGCCTCATTCATTACGTATCATGAATGTGCGTGATGACTGACGGTGTCATCAGATGAAGGGGCATAAAGCTGTGATGTAGTTTTTGAGGGTTATATCAAGTCAAGAGGGTTATATCTAGACCATTTTGCCAGATTGACTGTTCCATATATTTTTTTAAATCTCAAATTTTCTCAGGCAAGTCAGGGGTTACAGCTTCTCCGATTTTAGATTCATTCAAGGATTTAGGATTAGATATGTTGCCTGGCAGTATGCAAGGCTATCTTAAAAGTAAAAAACTTTTGCACCCATATAAGACAGAAGATTTCACTGAAACTGCCTAAACGTCATACAGAGACAAACCTTTATGCAACAGAATAATTGTAGAGAGCAATATTAAACAGTAAAAGACCATGCCAAACACACCATTTTTCCTAATCAGATGTTGTACTGTTATTTGAACTATGGCCTTGCAATGAAGCGTTATACTACTCCTTGCCGAGACGAAAGGGCGATAATTTTAGGGCCGAACTGCCGATGCCCCCTGGTGACAAGTCAGGAGCAGATAATCTTCTGTGGCTACATACCACTAGTTCTTGACAGGCAAGGGTGATAATCTTAAGTAGGTGGCGTTCGCATTTGAGGTCGCGAGACAGAGGCAGATAATTTTCGGTATAAAGCCTCATTGGCTAGCCATGTCAGACCTATAGACATAGACTAGCACACCAAGGCTACATCAAAATGTTATGCTATGCATAGTTAAGCAGGGATTGTCTTTAGCCATGACAAGCTCCTAGCATAACATCATCAGTCTCCAAAATCCCCCGAAGACGGAGTGTGGCTGCCCACATGGCACGGTGGGGTGGTAAAAAAACAACCCGGTCACACATACATAATGTTCTCATCCATAGCTGATGCACTTGTACCAAGCCTTGTGCCGGCTGTTAGGATGATCACTGGAGTCTTAGCCAGGGTAAGCCAACAACAAGAACCCTATGGCCATAAACATGGATAACATTTTTCTGTACATGTACAAAGAATGTTTCTTCAGCTTAAAGCCTGAAGGAATCAACACTAAAGGAATACAGAAGGCTGATACAGTCAAACCTCTAGTATGAGACCCTCCGTTAAAAGACCTCTCATTTAAGACTGATTTTTTGGAATGGATTAACCCTTTCACCGCCAGCCATATATCAGCCAAAAATTACCACTAAATTTACCTGCCCAGGTAGAGAACAAAATCCATCTGCAGTATTGGGGATTCTTCTGTGACTTACATATATAAAATAAGGTCTATCCTTACTTCCCAAAACTAAGACAATAGGGTCTTTGGATAATATACCCCAATTTGATGCCTTTTAGTGACATAGGTGTTAAATCACTGTGGTACTAACATGCGACTTTGGCGGTGAAAGGGTTAATGTAGCTTACTATATTTTATGTATAAAAACTGACCTCTGTTATGAGGGTTTTTTTTAAGACTAATTTTTTCTGACTTTTTGGAAGTCGTAAAATAGAGGGTTGACTTGTGACTTTCACCTGACGAATTTGATTCAATCATACCTTTACATGCCAACGGTCATTGGGATTAGGTGTTGGTGCTGATAATGATCATAAACAGAACATTCAGTAGATTGCTAAGCATTGAACAAACTCCAAAGTTCCTTTCTTTTCCCACAGGCTTTTTTTCAAAATGGTCAGACATGTTAAAAGTGTTACCTAATATGGTTGCAAACTCGCGCACCATAATAATATGACACAAAATCATATAAACACCCATCATGCACTGTTACAACTAAGAAGCCCTTTTAACAAACTACCCTATAATTTTTATATTCTAGAATATTGGGTATCCATTATAAAAGAATGCGCCCATTTTAATAAAAACAAAATGCTCTGAAACAAAACAAAACTTTTGTCTGCAAACTTATTTTTAGTTGCAGTCAATTTTTTTAAAGAAAAAAACAAAACGAAAAAAAATAAGTCACCAAAGTGAAAGATTGGCAGGCGCTAAGAACATTGTTGTTCTTTTTCGCTCAAAATGTCACTTCACTTGAAAGCTGCAAAACAAACAAAATGTCCAATTTCATAAGAAAAAGCAGCAAATATAAAAGAAAACTCGCTCTTACAGGAAACTTACTTGCAGTCTCAGCCACAGAAAATTGTCACCAAACTAACTAAAGATCACCCCGCATAAAAGGAAAGCGACAAATAGTGTCAGTTAAAAAAGGCACCTAATAGCATGACCAGTCCATTTAGGTGATGACCGTGGGTTTCTCACGCCCAGTCAGCTCCTTCAGTTTGGACATTTCCAGAGCAATGGTGATCAGCGGCTTCAGAACCTCCTGAAAAGATAAAAGGGAAAGAAATCAATGAAACAAAGTAAAGAATGAACACACAGCACACACACACATGCAGACAAAGAGATATGATACATACACACACACCACGGCACACAAATCTAGCATAACCTAGTTCTTGACTGGCCAGGCAATTTTTACCCACCCTTCAACCTCACCCCTCCTTTTCTGCCCATCTCCCCCTCCCCTCTCCATCATTCTGACCATCCCATGGTTTGCTCTTATTGGTCAGTTTGACCTCTTTCCCCCCTCCTTTGACTTAGCGTGCAGGCGGCGGCGTATGTAACCAATTAGCCAGATGGAGAGCGTGTTGTGTTTAACCTCTTCTGTTGTGCTGCTACACAGCTTGGACTGACAAGTAGTAGCCTATCGGCCTAACTTGCATCAAATGCGGGCAGAGAAAATTATACTAAGAAACTAGGAAAGTGTAACACTCAAACACTTATCAACAAAATGCTAATAACAAAAACACTGCACGCACATCACATCACACTTAATATGTGCAAACATGCACGCGCACACACACACAACAATAACAGCAACAACAACATACAGTATTTATACAGCGCTAAATCTTGATAAAAATCAAATTGAAGCGCGCGCACACACACACACATATATACATATGCTCGCACGCACGCATTCACAGAGAGAGAGAGAGAGAGAGAGAGAGAGAGAGAGAGAGAGAGAGAACTAAAAATAAGCACACAATAAAATTTACTAAAATTTATTCACTCTCTTCATACATTTCTGTCTTTCTTTCTCTCTCTCTCTCTCTCTCTCTCTCTCTCTCTCTCTCTCTCTCTATCTTCCTGACTTAGGCAATTGCATACACGCAGACTAAGAGAGAGAGAGAGAGAGAGAGAGGGGGAATATTATTTTTATTGAGGATTATTAAAGGGTAAGCTACAATAGCTTCTTTGCACCATGCCCTTTCATTTACACACCCACACCATGCATAAAGCAAACAATTTTGAGAAAGAAAAAAACCCAACAAAGCACAACAGTGAAGTTGAGGAAATGAAACAAATGACAAAGACAATGACATGCAAATAAAAAGACAGAAGAAAAAGTGAATGGGGGGGGGGGGGGGGGGGGGGCAGAGACAGGGCGAGTGTCAGACAAAAACAGAAACACAGAGTATGTCTAGCTGACCGAGATTTTGACCTACTATTCTGAGCCGAGGTCAGCTTTCGCCTGCTTCTTATGGAGACTACACAGTCTGTGTTGAATCGGCGCTGGCACTGACATACTTATTCAATGATTTTCAAACTCGCCTCACGCCTGAAAGCGTAATAGCTATGGAACAAAACTTGTAAGATGGACTCGTTTTTAGTATACGATTCTGTCTGGCAACTTTTAAGGAAATAAAAAACTTAACCTAAAGCACAAAATTGCCTTAAAAAAATAGTAGTCTTAAAGAAGGGAAACTGAACGAGAATTGACGAATTTTATCGTGGGAAACTACGAAAGTAGAGTTGGGGCCTAGTCAATTATTCGAAATGAAAGTTGATATTTGTATCTGCTGAAAGCTACGGCCCTTATAAACAATGGCGCTCAATCAATGATCACAGTAGTATTCAAAACACTGCACAATCGGCACAACAACAACACCATGTAGAAATGAGACGCTCACATCAGCACAAACATGAAAGCGTCTTTTCCACTGCCAGTACAGGGCAACAGTGCTTTCCTTTCCCGCCTCACAGCAAGAACGGCTGTAAGTGGGCCAGTGACCCACTGACGCGGGTTGCTTTAATTAGTTTTACAGCTCTTCTGAGCCTAAGTCCCAGGCCAGCTAAGATAGGTCGGAAAGGGGAGAGTTGGTGCGCCGTGACACAGACACTACACGCACAAACCCAAACACTGAAAATAATGATGAATAAATACACGATCAACAAGAAAAAACACAAGACTGAGTCAATGCAATCTCATCAAAATTTGTTCCTAATCTTTACAGTAATCAAATAAATTTATAAAATGGCAAGTGTCACAGGTCACTTTTTAATGAGTGAATACTATTTAATTTTTCTCTTATTCATTCTCTAGGCTAGTTCTTTTCCTGTCACGAAGTGGATATTAGGTTTTGTCTATCAAGCTTTTACCGCTACTGTGTTAATCCTTTCTCTTTATCAGTTTCAAGTTTCCTATACGAAATCTGTTTCTTCTTGTTATAGACTAGGCATTTTGGCAGTTTCTTGAATTGTGGACTTTGTCTTAGAGATCACGCCATTTCATTTAGTTTTCATTGGTCTAGGGTAGCTCCAATCAGAATTAATCCTCTGAACTGCAAAACCGTATTCAAGGTTTAGTTGGTCGGAAAAATTGTCGTCTGCTTATTACTGTTCGTTGCACAGAGGGAAATTTCGATTCTTTAGCCCTCTGTGTGAGGCAAGATTTTCTAGTCCGCTAACCGGTCAAGAAGAAAGCTGTAGTCTCACCCCAAACTCGATATTTGTGGGGTGAAGCGCTGTCTCGATAACCGGCGTCAAGAAGAGAGAAGCCATGCTGTCTGCCTGAACTGTGGGCCAGCAGACGAGACGAGTCGTGTTGAGCTGAGGGGACCTTTTTGCTGTGTTCCTGAACGGAGGCCTAGCTGTCTGGTAGACCATTTTCCAGGAAGCTGTGACGTGCGCCATTTGTCCACAGATGGCTAGGTGCGTCTTGTTAGATAATTTCGGCACTCGGTTAGGATTTTGGGTTAAGTTTAATTGTCACGGGAAGAGTAGAGGCGGTAGTGAGTTTTTCTTGGTGATAGGGTGTGATAGGAATAAGGTGTGTCAGAGTAGGCATAGAAGAAAAAAACAAACAATGACAGGAGTCATTTCCTAGGGACAAAGGTTGGCTAAAAAAACTTACTACAGACAAACCCCTATTTTACGACCCTCTGTTAAGCGACCACCTCTCATTTGAGATCGGATTTGTTGGCACGGATGCATTTTACTATGTAAACGACCTCTCTTAAACGACTTCCTCTAAAACGCGACTTACGACCGCCAATTTGTTGGTTTTTATGACCGTTGTTGTCCTCTGCATAGACTTCGAGCAAAGGGAAACAACCACGATCAAGGGCCTGAAAGCGGAGTCGCTTCCCTTGTTGTAGAAAAGATGGCGGAAAGCGTAGGAAAAGCACGAAAAACCACTAACTTTGAAAAAGAAAACTACTGACTTTGGACGAGAGTGGAGGTGATTAACAGAAGTCGGCGAAGTGAAACTGTAAAACATCGATTGCACAATCCTATGGAGTTGGAAAGACCCAAATCCAGTTTTAATATGTCATTGTATGTGTGCATGAAGAAGAGAGTATGAACTGTGCTGAACTTTTTCTTTCTACGGCTGCCAGTGAAAACCTCCATCATACGACCCCTCCAATTTACGACCGATTTTTCCGGACATTTTGGAAGTCTTAATACAGACAAACCTCTATTTTAAGTTAAAATAGAGGTTTGTCTGTAGTTGTGTCTAGGGAAATTGTCAGTTTAGGGGAGAAAATGTTGTGTAAATGTAGTCGGTTTGCCGAACCGAATTTTCAGGTTGACGCTGTGATATGTGCATAGTTAAATTTAAGGTGTGAATGTGTAAACATATTATTTTTAAATATTTCTAAATTAAATGAATGAATGTGTAAACACATGACACCACAACAACGCCACAGTAGACAGGGAACAGATTTTGTGGGGTGGAATAAGTTGACTCGATTAAAAAGACAGTAGCCGAGTCGTCATTGTAGGCTTCCATATGTCCTAGTGTGGGGCGAGGGATGTGTTGTAGGCCAAGTAAAGATTTCATGTTGTGTTGTTCATTACTAATTCATGAGCCAAGTCCAACCATGAATTTAGTCTTCCCCTTACACACATTCACTCGGGCGTAATATTGGGTATTGTAGTAACTGTTCCAAGTTAGTCCAGAGGTTGGTACACACCGGGTTTTACACCTAAAACAAATAAAACCTGTTTGGAATAAGCAGAGCTGCTGAGTCGTTGTCGGCACATGTTTAAATAATAGAATGAAGTGTTAATGTGTAACCAGAGAGATAGGCCTAGAGATTTTAAATGGTAAATTTTAGCTGGTGTTGTTTTAATGCAATTGGTTTTCCTCCGTTATGTGTTACCGGAGAAGAGAGATAGGATTTGGGTTGTGAGCACATAATTTGTGCTGTACGAGAATTGTAGGTTCATGTCATTTGGAGACGGACTTCGTGTTTCTGTGATTGGGAAGTGACAAGCTAGAAGTTTGTCAGGCTAGTTATATTTAGGTCATGTCTGTGCGTTAGTGCATTTACGTGTAGTTAAGTGAACAGTAATTGGGACGTTTTGATTTAAATGATACAGTGGTGTACGGCTATGCGGAAATAAAGGGGGAATTTTGAAGATTAGTTTAATAGGGACATTGGGTTAAAATAGTGTTATATTTGTTTTAAACAGGCTCTCAGTTGTGGGACATCAGCCGTCTGAAGTGGAGAGACACCATTCGGGGAGAGGGAGACATTTAAACTGACAGTGGTGCCGCCCCTTCTGCGAGGAGTGACCAGAGGTTGTCGGCGTACTGAACTTCTTGTTCAATTTCATCATATTATAAGGCATAGTGCAGTTGTGCCAGACATTAAACTAGGTTAACTTTAAGTTGTCGCCACAGCGGTAACTTGGCGTGAGGGATTTAGTAAAAGTGTGGGGTATTTCCCTACATTTGACTTGGTGTGAAGAGACACAGTGATAGTGGGGGGTGTGGGGTCCCTACACTTTATTAACAGTTTAATTGGGATTGAATGATTTTAGTTAATATAACTATCTATTCTATCTATATACTTACCGTTTCACTACGAATGAGTTATACCTTCCAATTTGGAGCAAATGCCAATTTACCAAAGACCAAAAAGTTCTAGTCTTAACAAGACTAGATTACTTCCCTTGGTCTACACAGCCAATACCACTAAGCTGCCGTGGAACCCACTCACTACGTCACTTCCGGAGAGGCAACTTCAAGTCATGATAAAAAAATTTCTCCTTTCTTTCCTTAAAAACCAACCTTCCCAATGATGTTTTCGTCGGAGGGAGGTGGGTGGGAACCTTGATCGTAGTGAAACGGTAAGTATATAGATAGAATAGATAGTTATATTAACTAAAATCATTCAATCTATTCTATCATGTTACCGTTTCACTACGAATGAGTTGATTCCCAGCGAGGAGGTGGGTAAGAAAACATTGTTGAAGTTACACTCCAACTAAGTCAAAAAACAGTACCCACAAGACAAACCTGACCTGGAACGCCAGGGATAACCTGTAAGAGAGAGGACATTATAACAAATAAACAATCAAAACATCCATACCCCCAAACAGCATAAGGATATGCATACCAACATCAGAACAAAAAATAACAAACGATTACCGTTAGGCCAGAGAAACCGGAGTCTGCGCAAGCACCACCTTTCTGATGCCGAAGGTGTCGTCCTGCCTTCTGGCGGAGAAATGGCGCAGGTAGAAGCTAGTGAAGGTGGATTGAGACTTCCAGTACGCTGCTTCCATAACGCTGGAAAGCGCCACTCCCTTGATCATAGCCAGGGATGTGCTGATAGCCCGGATTTCATGGGCTCTCAGGGGGTTAGAGGGCAATGACTTGTCGGCACTTAAGTACGCTAACTTAATAGCGCCCACTAACCACCTAGAAATGGTTGATTTCGAGATATCCCTCATGTATTTCTCATTCAGGGAAATGAACAGACGGCGTTTGTGCCCCCGGAAGGGGGAGGTTCTCTTAAGGTAATACTTAAGGGCTCTGACAGGGCACAGGAGCCTATCCGAATCATCCGGGCCGAGAATGGTGCAAAGACTCTGAACAGTAACTGAGGGGGAAGCAATCTGAGCAGGCTGATTCTTGGCCCTAAACTCGGGCAGAAAAGACAAGGTGACTGACTGATCCGAAGTATTGAACTCAACGTCGGAACCCAGACCACTAAGAGCATGAACACCGCTAACCCGCCTAGCAGTGGCCAGGGAGAGAAGAAAAACCGTTTTAAAAGTTAGTAACTTCAAGGACAAAGAGGACATGGGCTCACATTTATCCCTAAAAAATGAGAGGACCAGAAAAACATCCCACTGCGGAAGGCGAACACAGGACGAAACAGAGACATTACGCACAGCATCAATGAGATGGGAGACTTCAATGGCACACGAAAAAACAGGGTTTCTCTTGCCCGTCGCCACAGCAACGGTATGAACAACGGCAGACCTGTAACCACACAAAGTCTGGGCGGATAAGCCGCGGTCCTGGTACAGGTGAGCTAAAAACTGGGTGAACTGTGGACCAGAAGGGTCTAAGGGGGGAATGCCATGGGCTGTGCAAAACCCGAACCAAGAAGCCCACCTAATGTCATAAAGCTTATTGGTGCTCTGTCTACGAGCCTTAAGGACTAGGTCAACAGTTTTGTCTGGTAAGAGTCGTGCTCGCAACCCGGCCCGCATAGTAGCCATGCGGTCAACTGAAACAGCTGGGGGTTGGCGTGTCCTACACCGGAGCGAGGCTGAAGCAGAGTGTCCCCTGTGAGACGAAGCGGGACGCTTGGAACGTGAGACAGGCTCTCGAGCTCTGGAAACCAAGGGCTCGTTTCCCAGAACGGGGCGACGATAATCAAGCGGGGCCTGTCGCGGCAGTATTTCTCCAGCACTTTGGTGAGCAGAGACGTGGGGGGGTACGCATAAGTTGACATTCCTGTCCAGGAGATCGAAAAAGCGTTGCGCGCTAGTGCCTGGGGGTCCCTCATAGGTGACACATAGAGAGGAAGCCTGCAATTGTACTTTGTGGCAAACAGGTCCACGTGAGGTTTCCCCCAAAGGTGCCACAGTGGGAGGAGGGACCGGTGAGCGACGGTCCATTCCGTGGGGAGAAGTTGTCCTTTCCTGCTCAGCTGATCCGCTAGGACGTTCAACTTCCCCGGGATGTATTCCACTGAGAGCACGATCTTTCTTGACTGGGCCCAGAGAAGAATCCCTTCCGCTTTCATCGAAAGGGCCGGAGACCGTGTTCCTCCCTGGCGGCGAAGATAAGAGAGAGCTGTCGTATTGTCTCCGCAGACAGTGACCCATTTTCCGGAGAGAAGGAGTGCAAAAGACTTCAGGGCCCTGGCTACTGCTTCCATCTCCAAGAGGTTGATGTGACAGTCCTTCTCTGCCGAAGTCCACTGGCCCGAAACTTCGACCTGATCCAAATGGGCGCCCCAGCCCGTCATTGAGGCATCCGTGTGGAGAAACTGTTGCTGTTGCATGGGACGGATAGGCACCGAGCTGTTGAGCCACTCGAGATTCATCCACTGTTCCGTCGAGTCGAGGAACCAATCGCCGAGAGGCACTAGTTGCTCGAGAGGCATCTGAGACAGCTTCCTTTGCGACAGCAGTCGTTGCAGTGGACGCTTGTGTACCCGTGCGAGAGGAAGCAAATCCGCTACCGATTCCATAAGCCCCAGGAGGCGGAGAAGCTGACGAGCAGAGAGCGAAGTCCTCAGTCTGAACGTCGAGACAATCTCGAATATGGCTTTGACTCGAGTCTCCGACGGTTGCACTGAAAACCGCTCTGTATCGAACTTCATGCCGAGGTAGCTGAAGGAGGTCGAAGGAGTCAGTTCCGACTTCCCGTCGTGAATGCGAAAACCCAGGGTCCTGGACAGTCGAACAAGAGTGTCTGTTTGAGAGAGGCATAGGGCTTGCGAAGCTGCTAGCAACAACCAATCGTCCAGGTAAACGTGAAGACGAATTGCCTGTGACCTGGCGAGACGAACGAGTTCCTTGGTGATTCTTGAGAAAATCCAAGGGGCCGGGGACAGGCCGAACGGAAGGGCAACAAACTGATAAGTCTTGTGTTTCCAGACGAAGCGCAGGAAACGCTGACGTGAAGGGTGGATGCCCACGTGAAAATATGCGTCCCTCAGGTCGATGGACGTAGCCCAGTCGTTCGGAAGAATGGAGAGACGGATCGAAGTTGCCGTCTCCATTTTGAACTTGTCGGTGCGAATAAACTTGTTGAGGGGGGACAAGTCCAAGACCGGGCGAAATTCTCCGCTTTTCTTGGGGACCACGAACAGACGAGAGTAGAAACCCGGTTCCGTAGGCACAATCTGCACAATGGCACCCTTTTGACAGAGTGCAGCGACTTCCTTGTCGATCGCTTCGAATTTTGACTGGTCTTGAGGGGGCGGGAAAGAGATGGGTTGGGCAGACAGGGGAGGTTCCCTGGAAAAGGGGAACCTGAAGCCGACCCGCACGACCTGACGGACCCAAGGGCTTTCGACCAAGTGCTCCCATGCTGAAAAGCATTTCAGAAGGGAGCCCACACTTGAGTCGGTCGAAGCGCCTGAATCCCCCAAAGGTCGTGCGGGCCCTACTGAAAAGGCTGTTTCCGTGCTGGGAACGGAGCACGGACATACCGGGAAGAACCCGAGGTGCCCGATCCCCGTCCCGAGGACGGAGGACGGCGGTTGGTGGACAAAGGGCGACGCTGGTATGAGGGGCGTTGACGCTGTCCCGCTGACTGGTAGTTGGGGTAGCGAAAGGAACGCCCTCGAGACGAACCTGTTCTCATGGGAATAGAGGGAGGAGGCCTAGAGTCCAAGCGCGCGCGCTTAGGTTGGGGGGAAGCAAACCCGCGGCCGGCAGCCCTGGTAGCCAACTCCATGATACGTTCCTGGCCCAAGTCCAGTCTCCGTTTCTTGACCCGCTCCAGGTTGTCCTTGAGGGAAGCCTGATGAAAAGTAGAGCGAGGATCGGTGGGTCCAGAGCGAATGTTCGAACGATCCAACAGGGAGAGAGGCACTTTACAATCCTTGAGGACCGCGTCCCTGAACGTGGCCGCTAGCTGCACTTTAGTAGAAGAGGCCACGGACGAAATGGAGCTCACAGCTTGGTTGAGAGAAGCCAAGGCAACACCCAGGGCACGCTCGTCGACACCATCACGCAGCCTGAAGTCTTCAGGTTTGGAAGCGGCGGTAGAACCGGCGATCTGCGCAAGAGACTGAAGCATTGACGTGGCTAATGACGAGGCTCGAAGAATAGAGAACATGGATCTCTCCAAGTTGTTGAAGGCCGGCTGGCCCATGAGAACCGAAGTCTGTCTCATCCTGCGCCCATAGCTAAGGGCGGAACGATCCTGCTGGGAGACCTCCGAGTGCGAAGGCACAGGCACGAAGGGGTTTGCCAGCTGAAACGGCGGGAAGAAGTCCTTCTTCACAAACGAGCCAGGTTGAGACGGGACCGGTTCCGGCTGAGGGGAAGGAGAGATGTCGTCGTCGTCCACGGGCAACGGTGGCGGTTGAGTCCACAGGATAGAGTCAGCCTTACGCAGTGCCTGGCGGACGAACGGAGAGGTGTGAAGCGCAAGACGAGCCTCCTTCTGTGCTTGCAGCTCGCCAAAGAACTGCGGCTGACCCGCTGTCTGAGATGATTCGAGCTGCACCATCGGCTTGATGTCCTTGCAGTAGGGCTGAAGGATGTGCAGATAGCCTTGATAATTGCCGGTCGAAGGGACTGGGTCCGAACACACAGGAGGGTCAGACACACTGTCGTCCCGCTCAGACTGTGAAAGTAGATCGTAGCCGTGGTCAGACCTCGACGAGGACCACTGAGACCCCTGGCCCCCAGTCCTCATGATGCGAAACACTTCGTCCCGAACGGCTAGGTCGAAGTCATCCAAACCCTCACGAGGCGACGAATCAAACTCCTCATCCACGGAAGACCCTCGAGGCCGCGCCGCCTGACGCTTCGAGGAGTGCCTGGCCTGACGAGCATCCAAGGGGGGCTGAAGCTCAAGCGTATGACGGGGGCCAGGTTGACGTGAAACGGGCTCCAGAACAGGCATCGGGGGGTCCACCCCCGAAGGTGCCGCTCTGTGACGGGCGTCCGTAACGGTGGAGACTGGTGGCCGCGTGCCGACGGCACGGCGCACGGGGCTGGGCGAGTAGTCGTCGAAGTCATCGCAAATTCCGTGTTCAAGAGACCGCCGAGGCAAGGCCCTACGCGGGCAACGGCTCTGCTGGGTAAAATGCACGTCCGTACTTCTCGCCCTACACGGGGTACAAGACTGCCGATCATCGTGAGACTGATCATCAACGAGAGAAGAGGGGAGACGTTCGCTCCTGCGAGAACCGTAGAAGGGGTCGGCGTCAGGACGTGATTTCCTGTGGGTGTCGATGGAGCGAGCAGCTTCCACGTCACGCTGGGAGAAGGACCGACCGTCCGACTCGAGGTCTTCCTCTCGGGGGAAGATGGAGATGCCCGTAACGCGCTCCCTCTGGGCCAGCTGCTCAACTGAGTACAAAGTAGGTTCATCATTATCATTCATGGTAAAACGAGGGGAACGTACACACTGGTTGTCTTCTCGTGTCCCGTGGGGGTACCGTGCGGGTCTGTCTGAGGTCAAGTCAGTCGTCAAGTCCGTTTGCTTACCAGATCTAACCGACCAATCAGTCAAGGAGGCCGAAGGGACCAAAACTAAACCCTTATTCCTAAACTCTGCAAGCATGTCTGCCACCAGAGTAGACGAATCCACTAGGGAAATAACTTGTTCAGACACCACCGCAGAAGACTCAGAAACCACAGGCTGAGGGAGAGGAGGGGGGGGGGGGGGGTTGCTCCTTCTTCGACGACGAAGAAGAGGAAGACTTCGGCCTAGAACCCGAATGTTTACGAGAGCTAGAGGAAGAAGAAGCTTGAGGTGTATCTGAACACCTCCCCTTATCCTCACGAGAAGGCTTACTAGAGGCCCCACTAGAATGAGCCGAAACAACAGGATCGACGGACGACATGGCGTCCGGGGGCACAAAGCACGTAAGTACAGCAACTACTTTCAAAAAATATTTAGTCAAGTAAAAACGAAAAAATAATACCCCAAAGCTATGTGCCGACAAACCTGCAGCCCCAAGGCAGAGGGGCAACCCAAAACGAGGAGGATGGCGACAACAAGAGGTAGAAAAACGAAATAAAACGAAGAGCAAAGAAGAACATGGCTGCTCCAAGTTGGAAATTTTTTTATTATGGCTTGAAGTTGCCTCTCCGGAAGTGACGTAGTGAGTGGGTTCCACGGCAGCTTAGTGGTATTGGCTGTGTAGACCAAGGGAAGTAATCTAGTCTTGTTAAGACTAGAACTTTTTGGTCTTTGGTAAATTGGCATTTGCTCCAAATTGGAAGGTATAACTCATTCGTAGTGAAACGGTAACATGATAGAATAGATGGGGATATTCTGTTAGTGGGTTATTGCCCTTGAACAGTGAGAGGCAAAGCAGCCTTTTCACTGCAAGGACTATAACTAATTGGATTTGACATTTGCTTGAACAAGCCTCATTTTGTTGTGGTTGTTTACCAGTGAGGTTGCTGCTTTGATGGTGAAGTTGAGATTAGCATTTGCAGCGTTGGTTATTAGTGCATACATTTGGGTGTACTTTTAGTGATACGTTTTGGGGCGTTTGGTACTTGTTCACTCTTGTGGGGTGGATGAATAATTACTAGTGTTAGGCACTCATCTTTATTTGGTTATATTAGGTTTATTCACTTTGGGTGAAGGGAGAATTTTGAGTTAAGATTTAATTGTAAATTATAATAGTTGGTGGGAGTTTTAGTTGGAAAGACAGATCATTATTGTTTAACACCTTTGTGTGTGATCTGGTCTTGAATTATACTCAAACCATCTGTTCTTTCCTAAATATATTCAGTTGCAATTATAATAGTTGGTGGGAGTTTTAGTTGGAAAGACAGATCATTATTGTTTAACAACTTTGTGTGTGATCTGGTCTTTAACTATACTTCAACCATCTGTTCTTTCTAAATATATTTTAATTGTAATTATAATAGTTGGCAGGGGTTTAGTTGGGTAGGTGGGTCACTGCATTAGTTTGGTGATTTGTTTGGCACCATTGTATGTCATCTGGCCTTGAGCTATTCCTGTGCCATCTATTCTGTTTTGATATTGATATAATAAGTTAAAGGGAGGGAAGTCATTTAAAATTTTTTTTTTTTTAGCAAGCCTTCAGCTGTTGTTTCCCTTCTTTAGTTTCTTTGTTTCAACATTTATTTTTGAATGGGTTATTAAGTGGAGGTTATATTATATTATTATTGGGACATTATTATTGGTGTGTAACATTTGTAACGGGACATTGTTTATTTATTGTGTTAAATCGCCTGGGGTTTGTTTATTTGGCGGTTTAATAGTGTGAAAGAAATATTATTGATTTGATTTTAAATAAATTGCTTTGTTGCTTTTACGCCTACTTGAAATCAATGTGTCTGTGTTGTTGGGGTGTTAGCTAGAGTGGGTTTACTTTATTTTCATTGTACACACCCTTCTGGTTCGTGTCAGCAAGAAATGATAAAAATGAGCAAGAATACTTTCCAGTATCCGAATTACAGGCGCGATCAATTAATAAAAGGTTTGCATTGTCCCTCCAGCTCTCACCTGAGCATCCATGTCACACTTGGAGGCGTCGCTCTCGTAGCCTTCGATGTATAGGCGGATGGTGGCCCCGCTGCTTCCTGTGCCGCTCAGACGGAAGATGATGCGGGAGCCGTCTCGAAAGATGATTCGGATGCCCTGAAAAAAACCCAAGTTGAATTGCACAACTCAATATGTGCCATGTGCTAAAAATTAACCCTAGTAGCGCTGTTCCAGGAGTATTATGTGATTTGCCCCCCCTCAAGCCAATGACCACATGACATCACTCACCAACCACCTATCATGTCGGCCAATCGTTGAATACTTGTCTTCCTACCACATTACATCATCAAAAAGGGGGGCTGCTTTCGATGTCACAAGCATTAAATGCCACATTCACAGTAGTCAAGAGGGTGAAATGGTTTTTATTTCGGTCAATGTGTTTCGAGGTCGTACTGAACTTTTACAAATGTCGACCGGTTTAGCTTGGTTTCGTGGTTTTGGGACATCCTCCCACTTGCACCCCTGCTTTAATTAATATTTCAACAGTACCAGCTTAACCCTTTTGCCGCCGACATTGCATTTTTGCACCACAATGATCTAACGCCTATGTCACTAAAAGGCCTCAAACCTGGGTCTGTTATCCAAAGATCCTACTATCTTTATTTTGGGAGGTAAGGATTGGCCTTATTTTATACATGTCACAGAGAAATTCCCAATATTGCACACATTTTGTTCTTCCCAGGTAAGTTGAATGGAAAACAAATTTTCTGATAAATGGCTGGCGGTGAAAGGGTTAACTGCTCTGTTGATGACACTGAATCAGAAACTAACGCTCCAGCAGTACCCATTTTGCAACACAGGATCAGAAAATAATGCTCCAATAGTGCCTGCTTTGTGGTGACACTGCTCTGTTGATGACACTGAATCAGAAACTAACGCTCCAGCAGTACCCATTTTGCAACACAGGATCAGAAAATAATGCTCCAATAGTGCCTGCTTTGTGGTGACACTGCTCTGTTGATGACACTGAATCAGAAACTAACGCTCCAGCAGTACCCATTTTGCAACACAGGATCAGAAAATAATGCTCCAATAGTGCCTGCTTTGTGGTGACACTGCTCTGTTGATGACACTGAATTAGAAACTAACGCTCCAGCAGTACCCATTTTGCAACACAGGATCAGAAAATAATGCTCCAATAGTGCCTGCTTTGTGGTGACACTGCTCTGTTGATGACACTGAATCAGAAACTAACGCTCCAGCAGTACCCATTTTGCAACACAGGATCAGAAAATAATGCTCCAATAGTGCCTGCTTTGTGGTGACACTGCTCTCTGTTGATGACACTGAATCAGAAACTAACGCTCCAGCAGTACCCATTTTGCAACACAGGATCAGAAAATAATGCTCCAATAGTGCCTGCTTTGTGGTGACACTGCTCTGTTGATGACACTGAATTAGAAACTAACGCTCCAGCAGTACCCATTTTGCAACACAGGATCAGAAAATAATGCTCCAATAGTGCCTGCTTTGTGGTGACACTGCTCTGTTGATGACACTGAATCAGAAACTAACGCTCCAGCAGTACCCATTTTGCAACACAGGATCAGAAAATAATGCTCCAATAGTGCCTGCTTTGTGGTGACACTGCTCTGTTGATGACACTGAATTAGAAACTAACGCTCCAGCAGTACCCATTTTGCAACACAGGATCAGAAAATAATGCTCCAATAGTGCCTGCTTTGTGGTGACACTGCTCTGTTGATGACACTGAATCAGAAACTAACGCTCCAGCAGTACCCATTTTGCAACACAGGATCAGAAAATAATGCTCCAATAGTGCCTGCTTTGTGGTGACACTGCTCTGTTGATGACACTGAATCAGAAACTAACGCTCCAGCAGTACCCATTTTGCAACACAGGATCAGAAAATAATGCTCCAATAGTGCCTGCTTTGTGGTGACACTGCTCTCTGTTGATGACACTGAATCAGAAACTAACGCTCCAGCAGTACCCATTTTGCAACACAGGATCAGAAAATAATGCTCCAATAGTGCCTGCTTTGTGGTGACACTGCTCTGTTGATGACACTGAATCAGAAACTAACGCTCCAGCAGTACCCATTTTGCAACACAGGATCAGAAAATAATGCTCCAATAGTGCCTGCTTTGTGGTGACACTGCTCTGTTGATGACACTGAATCAGAAACTAACGCTCCAGCAGTACCCATTTTGCAACACAGGATCAGAAAATAATGCTCCAATAGTGCCTGCTTTGTGGTGACACTGCTCTGTTGATGACACTGAATCAGAAACTAACGCTCCAGCAGTACCCATTTTGCAACACAGGATCAGAAAATAATGCTCCAATAGTGCCTGCTTTGTGGTGACACTGCTCTCTGTTGATGACACTGAATCAGAAACTAACGCTCCAGCAGTACCCATTTTGCAACACAGGATCAGAAAATAATGCTCCAATAGTGCCTGCTTTGTGGTGACACTGCTCTGTTGATGACACTGAATCAGAAACTAACGCTCCAGCAGTACCCATTTTGCAACACAGGATCAGAAAATAACGTGCCAACAGTGCCTGCTTTGTGGTGACACTGGGTCAGAAACCCCCCCTGCTTTAACCATACAATTATTTTGTAGAATTATTATTTTTTTAATAAAATGTATGTATTCATCTATAAACTGTCTGGCTTTTTTCATAGATGCTACGTTTTGCTGTTACATGCCTCCGAAATCGGTATGTGTCGGCTGAATGCAGCGGGGAGACCAGTAAAAACTAAAAAAGACACGCACGTACCTTAACCATTATGGCCATATGGCCTGGAAACACAGAAGCAGCCATTATATGGTATATGGTTGGGCTAACTCATTCAAGTCGTTCCGGCCATATAGGTCTGGAATTAATAGATAGCCGTCAATTTGATGCATTTGCTTCAATGGAAGTAAATGTGTGCACACCATACCTTGGTCACTTCCAAACTCGCTTCGCCCCCTTAGATCAAATTTTTGCCTCTGATTTTACTTTTGTAGTGGTTTGTTGTGGGTAAACTAATCGGCGTAGTTTTTCTATTGAAAAACTATATATATAAAAAAAAGTCTGATCTACCACTTCCCTATGTCTAAACCTGAAGTACAAACCTGTAATCTTTCGTTTCTCCTTTTGTTGATGCATGTTTTGCTTGTGTGTATGGCTGGAGTGATTTGTGAGGGTTTTTTTAATGACTCAAAATCGTTGCGATGCAAATGAGCTAATGAATCAGAATGAACGGTGGGCGCAAGCCATTTGAGTTGCGTAGCAAGGAAATGCGCTTCATAAATACTATGCAGGGCTCCCAATCATTCCGCAAAACAAGGGGTCCCAGGGACTCCTTCACTTACAGTATAGAGGGTCCTAGAGGAGGCATAGAAGGTCCCAGTAGCAGAGCGAATGCTAAAAAGAATGTTTCTAGTGGGACCCCTTGCACATTCTTTTAGAGGGTCCTTTAGAATTTTAGTGCTTCATAGACCCCCAAATGGGGGTCCCTGCTGTGCCTGTTTGTTCACCTGTTTGGTGGTGACACTGTGGTCCACGGGGTCGGTGTAGGAGAAGTTGTCAGCGGTGGCCACGGTGTAGCTCTTTTTCCCAGACGTGTATGTCCTGCCCACCGTGCTAGAGTCCGCGATCAGCGTCTCCAGCCCTGCCATCATCCGGTTGGCTGGATCCGTCTCGCACTTCTCGTAGTCGTAGCTGTAACGCGTAACATTGAATACTGTTGAGAAAAGCACCCATATTGTCGAGCCCCACCCCCCCCACCCCATCCCTGTGGGGATAGCGGAGGGGCGGTCTTTTGTTCCCATAGTTCCTCTGCCTTCTAAAAGTTCTGGGCTTGTCAATTCCTCTAATCTTTCACTCTTTGACTCCGCCTTTTCCCTTTGCTTTCTGTCATCTGCTATCTTTATGCCTTACTGGTCCATTCTCTTGCCTTTTGTTCTAGAAATTCTTACACAGGTTTTCTCCAGCCGAAGACGGCCATGGTGGGCTTAACTATTTCTTTGTAAGGCACATAACGACAGCATGAAGCATATAATGCTTTCATATGACAGGTGACCGAGTGATCGACGACACCAGTGTCAAAATGTCTTTGTCACAGCCCCCATAACCACAGCTGTTACATAAACAATCAACAAAGGGTAGAAAGTGAAAACACTGCTGTGATTTCGATTGATTTATATTCTGTGTTGCAACTTTCATACTCATCATAGGTAAATCACAAACATTGAAATGAGTGCTTACATATCGCAATGCAATAATTAGTCGTTACAAAAATATTTTTTTCCCGTTTTCCCTGCACACTCTGTAACCGTTCACAAGTATCGATGCTTACCGTGTGAAGAAGTTTCTGCCATAGGTGCGCCAGTGGTCCAGCAGGATCTGTTTGACCGACATGTTTCTGGCCTGCATCACCTGCAGCCAGGCCAGAGCTGCCCACACCCCATCCTTCTCCCTGGAGAAAACCACACAAAACAATAACAACAAGCATATCAATCAGGGTTCCCAGGTTTGGAACATGAAATGAAAAAAAGGACCTTTAACCCTTTCAGCGCCAATGTCGACTTTTGTCACCACATTGGTTTTACACCCATGTCACTAGAGGGCATCAGGTCAGAGCCTGTTGTCTGGAGACCCTGTTTTCTTGATTTGGGGAGGTGGGGATGGGCCTAATGTTACATATGTCACAGAGGAATTCTCAATATTGCAAAGATTTTTTTTCTCTACCCAGTTAGGTTTAAGGGTATTTTTTGGCCGAAAAATGGCTGGCGGTGAAAGGGTTAAAGGACTTATAAGGACCTCAATAAAGATTGTAAAAGGACCTTCGCCAAACTTATTGTATGACATGTTCATGATAGAAAGAATGCCCAAATGCCAACTGTTGACCAAGAGCACAATTCCAGTACGCATGGAATGAATCACTACGTCTTGGTGCAGAAAGACTCACACAGCTTGTAATGAATTGTCTGCTCCGATCTGTGACACCGACAAATTTGCATACTGTCAGTTTTTTTTGCGATCATTTTTTTTAGATGTTAGTCAGGTTTTTTAAAAAATCACCTTTGTCTTGATAAAACAGGACTTAACAGTACCTTTCAAAAATTAAAAGGACCTCTTGATGAATTAAAAGGATATACTTGCTGAAATAAAGCACTTAAAAGGCCTGTTGACCCAAAACCAATTCACAAGGACTTAAAAGGCGCCTGGGAACCATGTCAATAAAGTTTAAAGACACAGTGGAATCTGGCACAAGTCAAAATTGAAAGAACCCACATTTTAATTTGAGATAACCGATGTTTTGAGATGGATATGGTTTTGCCATAAAAAGGATTAAGTTGGGAACGTCATTGACAGTTTCCCCCGATTTTACCTGGTTTAAACTTTACACTTTACTTTGCATTTATTCGTCATTCAGCACATTTCCGTTCCTTTCAAAGGTCCCCACTTCCCCTCATCCACTCTTCAATCAAATGGCAATGTTGGCTGAAATAACTTTTGTGTGAAATTCTTTCACGATGAAAGTTCGTTTAACGTCCTCACGGCCTGGAACAGGCACGTATGGGACATTAATAACTATAAAGACAGTGGGACGATCCTGGAGGTACTGCAATACCAGGAAAGTCCCAAAGGATTTTTTAATAATCAAGACGGTTACTGATAAATTCTTTTATGTGTGATTGAACTATGAAAAACGCTATGTCCAACAAGGACCTTAATTAACTCAAAAGTCTAAAATATAACCTTTAGAGAATTGTTTTCAGCATAATATCCTTATTGTCCACCACAATCCATTCGTAGTTATTACAGTGATGCTAACAATGCTAAAGACCCACCGCATCCATGAGTGAAAATCACAGGTTTTACGTGTTTCCCTCTCTCGCTGGTAATAAATCTTATTTTGACCAGGTGTGACTCCCATACACATGCCCCCAAATTGAAAACAAGACAGAGACTTTGAAGAGCAGCCTCAATTTGAATTTGGGGAATTTGTATGTGAGTCACACCTACCCAGAAAAAAACCTAAGGGACAGAAACTTGCTGGGTCAGTGGGTCTTTAAAATGATACTTAACTCTACATAACAAAAATCTGTAGGTAAATGATAAAACAGATTAAGTTAATCTTAACTCGCAAAATATACAGATTGTTTATTCTGCTTCAAAAATATATTTTAAAACAAACTTCTAACTTTCCGAGGTAATGTGCCTGAGATGGTTCTTTGTGTGAACCATGTTGGTGAGAGAGTAGTCAGGAAGGTAAACTGTCAGTTATCATACTTGAATGGAAAGTCTAAGACTTGTACCGTTCAAGGGGACATAAAGCAAAAATGTTACCTGATCCCCATTGGAAGATTATAAATAAGTAGGCCTGTATACACAAATAAAAATTCGATTTTACTTAATTTTAAGATCAGCGTAAAAACGCTGTTGAAAAGTGCCAAATCGAAGATTTGAGAAGGCCACCACCATGTTACTCCACAATGTGAGACTAAAGAGACTTTTCACATAGGTCTGAAGCTCAGTCTACAAGGATAAAATCAGGAACAAAGGCTCACTTCACTCAACAGCAACACACTGACCAGCTAAAGTAAAAGAAGGAAGATGAGAGACTCTTAATTAATTGTACTTGAGGGTTCAGGTCTGGTGTTGGGAATCAACAAAGAACTCTCTCTCTTTCCCTCTCTCTCTCATCTTTAACACACAGACACTCACACACACTTAGACCTATAGGCTTACTGCTTGGGCACCAGATAGGGGTGATTGTGACGTCATATTCAGGGGGCATCTACTCTTTATCAGTGGCAACATGGCGACGCCCATACAGCTTAAAACTTTGCGCTTTAACCCTTCCAATGTCGCATTTATGCACCACAATGGTTTGACACCCATGTCACCGAAAGGCATCAAATTAGAGCCTGTTATCCGAAGACCCTATTTTCTTAATATTGGGAGGTAAGGATAGGCCTTACTTTATACATGCTACTGAGGAATTCCCAATATTGCAGATAATTTTTTTTCTTTACCAACCTAAAATTAAGGGTATTGTGGGGTTGAGAAATGGCTGGCGGCGAAAGGGTTAGTCGATTTCTATTTGAAAGGGGTTTGAATAGACATAAACATGCAGTGATTGTTTACTACACATACACATTATTTTAAGCCCAGTTCATCTTTTCACTTGATGTTCCCTTTAAGCAGATGCTATGACTGTAAAGTGGTCCGAGGTGAAACCCAGCCGTGCTGTGAGAGAAAAAGCAGTGATTATGCCAGACATTTTGAAAACCAGTCCAATAAAAATGAATCAATGATTAATTCCAAACAACCTATATCAGAACCAGTCCCAAGGAAACAGAAACCAGAGAAAACCTAAAGAACCCATACAATATCAAGGCCTCTGGAAGAACCATTTACCAGTTCTAGCAAAAATAAAGTAGTCTGGCAATTTTTCTGAATTCTGGTTTTGTGGTCGGTCTTTTACTACTAATTACCAGTTAACATGATCACTGCCATAGTGGAAAATAATTTGCTTTCCAACACTGAACAAAAGACCCTGAGAGAATACCAACCGCAAGAACACCCCATCCCCACCCCCCACCCCCCACTATTCTAAGCTACAAACCGTTCTGGGCTCCCTACCTGATGTGGTCTGACCCCGTTCCAAAGCTTTCCTCCCCACACAGCGACAGCAGACCGGCGTCCATCAGATTGCCGAAGAACTTCCACCCCGTGGGCACCTCGTAGCATTGCATGCCCTTGGTCGCTGCCACTCTGCATAGCCATCAACATCTTCATTTTTCAGAGCAATTTGGTTCTGGTTCTGGTACTATACGTCGAAGGAGCCTCCGATAAAGGCTATGTACTCGACGGAAAGCAGAGAGGCAACGCAAACCCTGGAAAAGTAATACTATACCGTATCATACCATACTATTCCAAAGAATCGTTTCAAGCAAATATTTCACTACAGAATGTTAAGATGTACACTTTTTATTTTAATCTTTACTCTTGGAGTAAGTTTCAAGGCAAGTATAGTGCATTTTATAAATGTACCAGTAACTAACATGTACAACAAAAAAAGCAACTAAAAAAAACCCATCCTGCACACACATACACACAATCTCACAAGACACTAATCCACACACACACATGCACACACACAATCTCATAATAGACTTTCACTTGCTCGCTCTCTCTTTCTCTATCTCTCACACACAGACATGCGTACACACACACACACACACAACAGAGAGCGACATACCAGACCTTCATTGCACCCACAAAGTATTCCTGCTCTTACAGAAATGGGAACACAAAGTGACAAAACAAACATCAGTTAAAACCCTACCTGTCCACAGCCCCTGCTGTAGGCATGCTGCGAGCGTAACCTCTGACGCCGTCTCTTTTCTGGAAGTACGGGATGTATTGAAGGTTGTTGGCCAGCACGGCTAAGGAATCGCTCGGAGTCACAAAGAACGCTTTCTCTCCTAGAATCATGTTGCGATCCTGCACATTCACATACCATATTATACAGATTAAAATGGGCATCATTATTATGTAAATGATGATTAGGTAGGCCGATTCGGGCGAAAGATTTTTCTCCATGAATTTTAAACGAAATTCAGATTTTATTATCACAGTTTATTACTACATTATCAATCATATTATAAGGCACAGGGGTCCAAGTCTGGAACAAAAAGTATTGCCTTAGGTTATAGTTTGTAAAATACAGAATTTAATAACTAGTAAGCAAAAAAAAAAAAAAAACCTGTAGTAAGCCAAAATCCTGTGAGGATCATGCTGTTAACATTTAGAACTATACTGCAAAGTTTCTCGCAATTTTTCCCCACTTCGATAATCTAGAAATCTGCACTAGCACCGACGCTTTCTAGCTCTGCATTTTTCATGCATAGCACAGTCAGGCATGGGAATTAAAGACAAAAAAGACTGAAAATTGGGGTCTGGAAGCAGGCATTGGAACAAGGAATAAAAAAACCACAACTGAAAACAGTGTGTGTTGGGATACAGTCCCCAGAAAATGAAGCTTCTTCTGTTATCTAAGCATTAAAAACAGTATTAGAGATAAGACATATTTAGTTCATTTTGCATTCATTTATAACCAATAACTTAAGTTTTACTCATTGGGCTTCTTTTTTTTATCTCATAAATGTCCTCTAGGACCATCAAAAAAGCTGAAACTTGCAAAAGAAGACTGGAGAGGACCATCAAAAAAGCTGAAATCAGCCCAAAGACTGACAATTCCCATGCCTGACAGCTAAGAGTTGTTTAGAGTTATGAGGTAAACCTTTCTGTGTTACTATCCTCACCCTCTAACATACAATGCAGCTACAATGCAGACAACCAGGTGTTTGCGAATCATGAAAGATGCCTTGTCTTCAAGAACTCCCTATGGGGATACCGGGGTGTCTTTCGCAAAAATAGTTCCCCCACCTTCTGGAAGTTCTGTGATTGTAACTTCCTCTAATCTGCCACTCTCTTTGACTCTGCCTTTTCCCTTTGCTTTCTATCATCTACTATCTTTTTGAATTACTGGCCCATTCTCCTGCCTTTTCAAAAAAAATTCTTCCAAATAATTTTTCTCCTTTGAGCTCCTCCGAAAATCGGAATGTGCCGGCTATACACAGCGGGCAGACCAGTGAAAACTGAAAATTGGACACATACGTACAGTGGAACCTCCCTTATAAGACCTCCCATAATAAGACTCCCTCCCATATAAGACCTACTTTTCTGAGACATTGCCCTTCTATGTAAGTTTTAAAATAACCTCCCTATTAAGACCCCTCCCTTATAACACCTAATTTTGGAGGAGTTTTGAAGGTCTTATAAGGGAGGTTCCACAGTATCTGACCCATTATAGCCATATGGCATGGGAATGCAGAAGAAGAAGAAGAAGTCTTCAAGAACAAAGCTGTTAGTTTGGACAATCAATGTGTAATGGTTAGAAATCTTACTTCTCAACATTTAAGTTTCAATAATAAAAACAGACATGTGTACTCTGTGTGTGTGTGCGTGTGTGTGTGTGTGTGTGTGTGCGTGTGCGTGTGTGTGTGTGTCAAGTCAAGTCAAAATTATCTTTAATGACGATAAAGGAATAAGCTAAACAAAACTTTTTTTCATCCTGTCGTCATAAATAAATAAGAAATACAACTCAAGCAAACAAGATGAAAAGCAAAAACTGTAAACAAAAAAATCAATTTACAATGAAATATATGGAAAAAATACACATAAATATTATTATGTTCCACAAGCACAATACCATAGTCATGTACATAATACCGACAACAGTAATCGTAGTGGAAAGGGAGAGGAGAGGAAACAGTTGGGGGAAAAAATGACTGCGACAAATGACACATAGAACAGAGACACCGAAATGACGGGGAGAGAGAGAGAGAGAGAGAGAGAGAGAGAGAGAGAGAGAGAGTCAGTCAGTCATACAAAATTACAAATGCATTTGTGTGTGCGTGTGCGTGTGTGCGTTTGTGAGTGTGTGCAAGTGTGTGTGACCACATGCATACATGCATTTGTATACAGTGGAACCTCACTATTAAGACCTTCCCTATTAAGACTCCCTCTAAGATGTGATCCCAAAACATTTCACCCAATTTGTCCCTCTCATGTCGGGACTGTCGCATGAAAATAGGTAGCTCGTAAAAATAAGTAGCTCGCTACCTATGACAGTGTGTATTTGCGACATTGAGCATGAACCACAAATTTCACTTTTTTCTAGGGTTAGGGATAGGGTTAGGGATAGGGTTAGGGTTAGTTAAATGGTTAAAGTACAGAAAAAGTTAAATTTGTAGTTGTCGCAAATACAGACTCTCATAATAGCGAGCTACTTATTTTTATGAGCTAATTTTTTCATGCGACAGGGACTACCTCCTTCCCTCCCTATCAAGACCTTTGGGAGGGGCTGATTTTTCAAGGTCTTAACAGGGAGGTACCACTGTATCTCTATTCCACTATATTTTTAAATATATTCAAAAATCTTCTGGACAAAGACACAATGAATGAATGTCAAATTTTCATAATACTTTCGATGAATAAAAAAAAAAGATGAAGAAAAAGTCCATTCCATATTTTTGCTAAATGTTATAGTTTAGCTGTAGAAAGCAAGCCACCTTGAAACAAATCAAAGTCACAAACGAGAAAGGGCGTAAAAGGGCCACGAGGCCCACTTCTAGCCCAAATTACTATTACTACCGTAATTTAATAAGGCGACACAGCGCATACGGCACACACCCTGCTTTTTAAAAAAAATCGTAATTTGAACACAGATAGGGCGCATACACCCGATAAGGTGCAAAGAAATTTTTAAAAAAAGGAAGAACGAGACGATCACGGATCAGCGAAAGTAACATAATTAAAGGGCCAGTGACGGAAGTGCAAGCCTAACTATATAATTATTATATAGTTAGGCTTGCACTTCCGTCACTGGCCCTTTAATTATGTTACTTTCGCTGATCCATGATAGGAAAAAGTAAGGGGGTCGAGAGTTGAAATCAACAACTCACCATGCTCTGGTAGCTTTGTTGTGGAAGCTACCAGAGCATGGTGAGTTGTTGATTTCAACTCTCGACCCCCTTACTTTTTCCTGTTGAGAAAGGGCGCATGCGCCGGATTGGGCGCAGGGGTCAAAGTTCAGCGAAAAAGTTGCGCCTAATAGGCCGTAAATTACGGTACTACTAGTAGTACTACTCTATGATAATGTGTGTGCTTCAACCCAACAAAACCCAGAGGTTTCCAGTCTCACCCCATCTCCATCGAACGCCGCCCCAAAGGCGTGCTCCCCTTTGCCCATCCTGTTGACCAGGTCAGCAGCGTAGGTCAGGTTGGGGTCAGGGTGGAGGCCCCCAAAGTCCTCCAGGATATCCCCCCTCAGCGCACTATCCGCGGGAGCCCCCAGCTCCTCCAGCAAGATGCGTTTTACATAGGGCCCAGTTACTGCAGAAAAACAATTCCAGCGAAAGAGATAAAAAAAGAAAGAAAATTAAAGCTATGATGGTTATGGGCAACGGATCCTAGGTTTTCACGAAAAAAAGGTTAACATTATAATAATAATAATAGGAATTTATATAGCGCTCTTTCTCACATGAGCTCAGTGCGCTTTACATTTATAACAAGAACATTAAAGGCAAACAAATAATTAATCATTAGAAAGTAAAATAAGCACGATGCTTGCACGCAGCGTTCTCTTACTTCCTTACACACACACACATGCATGCACACACACAATTAATTATACAAGAGTAAAATAGTTACAATATGAACATTGGAAGAAGAAACATAGAGACCACATTCACATTCTCAATCAAGTTTGAATACAATACTGCAACTTGAAATAAAATCATACTGCCATCGACATACCAATTACATGACTAATTATAATAGACAAATTTTGCAAAAACAAAAATACTCTTCTACCTCATTTACAAGCATTTAAAGTTTACAAGACGTAGACATTCTACATACAAAATACGAATCATAAAATAATTGTAAATACATTTTTTACAAGATTTCTGCAATAAAACGGCCCCCCCCCCCCCCCCTCACACACACACCTCACACACAAACACTAATCAATCATAATATGTCCGAAACAAGTGAGTTTTAAGGGCAGAGCGAAAGGCGGAGATAGAGTCAGATGAGCGGACATGTTGTGGGAGGGAATTCCATAAGTGAGGTGCTAAATAGTAGAAGGATCGTTCACCAAACGATTTCGTGTGGACCCGAGGAACCTTGAGTGTGCAGCAGTCAGAGGAAGAACGTAGGGAGCGAGCAGGTGTGTAGACAGTTACTAGTTCGGAGAGATAGACGGGACCAGAGGAGTGAACAGCACCGAAACAAAGGCAAGCTATTTTATACTTGATTCTAGCCTCTAGCCTTAGTGCATGCGTGCGTGCGTGCGTGCGTGTGTGTGTGTGTGTGTGTGTGTGTGTGTGTGTGTGTGTGTGTGTGTGTGTGTGCATCTTTGTGTAACGGCCCGAACAGCATTCGCTGAAAGTCCTTAGCTGGCCGAATCTCTTTCGGGCGAACGGGTGCTCGGCCGAAACCAATTCGTGCTCTTTTCCTTTTCGCCCGAACAAACAACGAATCAATTGATCGCCGAACAGTGGGTTTGTTCCTTAATCTGACCCGAAACGAACTGTGCGGAAATGGACTTTTGACCCCATCATCATAGCGAGGCTCAGAAGCATGGAAATTCGGCAAACATGTAGGCCTAGGCCTAAGCCTAGATTAAATCCCCTCACACCCTTAAATTTGTGCATCTCGTCTATAGAATGAAAACAACCAAGAAGTAACATTTTGTTTTTTTTTTTTCAAAAGGGGTAGTAATAGCATTGAATTATTTTCATATAATAAATGATGTGATATGATGACAGATCAATGATCAGGCCATAGGCCTTTTGATGATGATCTGTTCATGCTGATCCAACTCTCTTCTTCACAAAACTGAAAGAAGCAGACTTTGAGATTGTGGTTCGTAAGCATGACGAGGGTGACAAAACTACAACTTTGCATTAGGGCCTATGCTCTAGGCTAACTGACGACAAGAAAGAAAAAGAAAATTGGAAGAAAAAACAAAGGCATGTTTTGGATCACTGATCTAAAAATAAAGACCAGCAACACTTTTTTTTCCTTCAAGTATGAAGAGTTCCATTTAGCTCGACAGCTTTCTTCCTTCACGCATGAAGAGTTCTCATTTCGCCCGGTGAACAGCTTGTTCCCAGAGCACGATGTGGGAACAAGATTCGGGCCGAACTGCTGTTCAGCGAGCAAACGAACGGCTGTTCGGCGAGCATGTGCTCGGGCTATTAGGGGAAAACCCGGTACGGCCGAACATTTGAGTTCGCCAAACATCGATTCGGGCTGTTTGCTGAGCAACCATTCGGCCAGCTAAGGATGGCTTTAACATATTACATGAGATGCAAAGAACTTTACGAAGCAATCCATTTTGCGTTATTCTCTTTTCCCCGTTTTCCTACCCACCTCCATGCAGTGAGTCGATGAGCATTTTTATGGGCGATTTTCCAGAGAACATCTGCCTGATGGCGTCAAAGTCGAAGATGGTCTTCATGAGGTCCAGGTGGTCCTGGACACTGTCCATCACCTCCACCACAAAGCCCCCATGGCCTTCCACCTGCACCAAGGGGAAACAAGTAAAAAACCTGTTGCATTACGATATACTGATAGCTAGCAATACTATACCAAAATATTGTAATAAATGGGATGAGAAACTCTCGATATCTCATGACTGGAAGACTACCTTTCTTCTAGCACATAAAATTCAGGATGTTAAATTACAGTGGTTCCAACTGAAGATAACACATAGATGCTTAGGTACAAATGTGATTTTGAATAAGATTGGAGTGTCAGATAATGATAAATGTAGTTTTTGCAATCAAACTAGTAAAGACAGCATCGAACACATATTTTGGAAATGTTGTCAAACGCAAGTTTTTTGGAATGCCCTTACTCAGTTTATGAGAGAAAAATGTATGAATGCAGTAAATGTGCGATTATCACAGACATTTGTTTTGTTTGGAAACAATACTTTAAGAGCGATTCAGTTTTTAGTTTTATAGTACATTTTGCAAAGTATTATATATATTTTTGTCGACTACAAAAGTGTCTCCCGCATTTAAATGTATTTCTGAAGACTCGTTATAAAATTGAGGAGTATATTGCGCATGTTCAGTTGAAACGTGTAGAATTCTCTGCTAAGTGGCTAGTTTACAAACCTTTGCTTGATCTCATGTGAACATTTCAAAATTACTTTTTGTGTGAACATTTCAAGATATTTTAAAGTTATTTTTGCTTGAATCCGAAAAGGAGTGGAAAAAGGGATGTATTGCAGTCTTAAGGACTGAGTTACAACAAACCTCCCTCTCTCTCTCCCTCTCTTCCATCAACTTATGTGTGTATATATTTGCGTAGGAGTATTTATTAACAAGTACGTATACATGTATGCAAGAGGATAATTATACTCCTATGCAAAAGTTTATATCGAGGGCTGCCTGCCAGAGTAGCGTATAACGCGTTTCATTAGTTCGAAGAAAAACGAAAATCAAAGTTTTAAGCTTTAGTACATCAATAAACGAAACCTTTGTAGCGCGGAAAGAGTTTAGGCGTTTACTTTGATATCTTCGCCATTAGCAAGAGAAAGAATTGTAACAAAACAATGTTTAGTTTTATTACAATAATTAATCAAAGTAGGTAGGGGTAGCGCTATTACCAAATGTCCGGGGGCATTCAATCCACAAGGCGCTCTAAACACCCAGCCTATCACGAGTATAGTCATGTCTCAGTTCAGTCTGACGCACCATGGGACAAAGACCGCACGGCCGTTCAATTTGGATCGTTTAGTTCCCACATATGCGCTATCGTGAAACCCACTCACCTCCTCCTCTTTTGCATCTCCTTCCTTCCCCATCCATCCCTCCCTCCCATTCCTTGACCGTAGCAAGACTTCACGCGGCAGCAAAGGTAGCACGCAGGCAGGATTTCACAAGTGGGCTGCTACAGCCAAAGTTCTATTTGGTCGCTGGCAGCTTGCTTACTACACACGCGCGCAGCAGTGCAGCAAGGCTTGGTGGCTTGAAGAGTATAGCCTAGTAAAGAGTGTTCCTCTTTGCTTTATGCTGTGGAGAAACTACACACTGACACTAGTTGTCTTTCAATTTAAATTGCTCAGCTACCGTTCGACTGAGCACCTAACTAACTACACACTTTAAACACAAGATGACTCTAGAACTTATATGTAAAAGCACACTTATCAACACTGGCTACTTTAGACAGAACACGCCGAGGAAAATGCCACATAAATCTGTGGTACTGAGGGAAAAACCTAGGCCTTTAAAATAGCGCGCACTGCTGTTCTATTCCAACCCTGACTGCTATAATGTACACAAAGCGTGGTTTATTAATTAACACTAATTACACCACAACTAGCTTTTGGTTCGAATCACTGTTCACACAATGCTGTTCACCACACACCTATGTATGCTCACACCAAAATGTTTGGCAAATCGAAAGTCTGTTTAGAAGCAGTGGACGAAAACATACGGAGCACAAATTCCACTCTGTTTTCCCACTTGTTTCTGGCGCTTCCAAGAGGTTGAGTCATTCGCATTTCCCGCCTCTGGAAGCCTAGCCGGCAGCAACTAAAGAGTCTGCAAATGCCAGTTTTGTAAAGCCGTGACCGTCCAAAACTCATTTACATACTGGAGTACCCTCACGTGCTCTGCTCTGGCCGTACCAGTGGTGGTCAACATCAAAGTGACCCTTTTGTTATATGCCGACATACACTGAGTGAGCAATACGCACAGGGTTGAAAATCGCATTTTCACTGCATGCCAGACTGTGATACGTGAGTCAGTGGGCAAACAAAACCATTCAGAAGGGCTACCAAAGTAGTTTTCTCTTCTTCTTTTTTACAACAAACACTTTGATTTACAAGTTTGATAATTGAACAGGAACATTTGGATACATTTATGTTCACGCACGCACGTGTCCATGCGCGTGTGTGTTCAATATAATATAATATTCAGGCACGTATGGTTACATGTACATTGTAAACACAGACACTCACACTACACACTCACAAACACCCGCGTGCCCGCACACAATGGAAGCACTGTCTCCACTTGATAGGTAACATCTTAGGTTTCTTTTTGGATAACTATTTTTTTCTTGTTGGTCTTTTTCACTGCAGTCTTTATTTGTTGGAAAATCATTAACAGGAAGCAAGCAAAAACTGTACTATACTTCTGCACCCACCCACCCGCCCATATCCCCTCCTCCCCAAACAAAAAGAAGCAGAAAAGAAAACCCATAGCTTAGGCCTACTGTTGAGTCGTTCACTTTGGATGTAAAAATGCTGTAAGGATGTCATCAAACTATGGGAATTTTTTTATATATGTTAAATAATCTTTGAAACAAAACAAAAATGTTCTTGAAATATTTTAAATATTTTTTTTAATTAATTAAATTTGAAATAAAATGTATTTAAATTTTTAAAAATGCATACGGTTCTTTTCCTTAGCGTGACAGTATGATAAGTGGAACGGTAGAAACAAATGATGATAGCAGATTGCTGGATAGGAAAACTGAGCTTCGATAGCTTTTGGGCGACACGTCGTTTGTTCTGAAGGCATCAAACAAGTGTCAGCATCACCGCCCTTGTGATCTTTGTGCGATCCGTACTGTTTGGTCAACTGCCGCAAGACTGCATACCAGGCGGTAATGAAATACCAGGGGTAATGAAAATGGGGTAAAGCAGGATTGGAATGGAAAAGTGAACAGTATCTGCATGACTGTAATCCCACGAAAACGTACGGATGCATGAATACAAAATATTTACTCTCTAACAATGGCAGTTCACTAGAATGAAAACTGTTATGCTGATTTAAAAACAACAAAACACCTTTGAATACAGTTTAGAGCCATCAGCTCACATTTGTGTTTATACTAATTATAGTAGTCCAGTTCACACACACACATGCACACACACGCGCGCATGCACGTAGGCTCACTTACGCGCGCGCACACACACACACACACACTCACCAATCCTTTCGGTTACGCTCTTTCTTGAGTTCTTTACATTTTTTTTAAAGTTACAACTTAATATTTGTTTGTTAACTGTCTGTCTGTCTTTTCATCATAAGGGGTTGATAATCATGGGATCTGATGGGAACTAATTTATTGTTATTATTATTTTTATAGAATACAAAGCAAGCAAACACCAACAATTATATCATTATTATTATTATTGTTGTTGTTGTTGCTGATAAAATTATTATTGTTATTAGAACACAAAAGATGGAAACGAGAGAGAGAGAGAGAGAGAGAGAGAGAGAGAGAGAGAGAGAGAGAGAGAGAGAGAGAGAGAGAGAGAGAGAGAGAGAGAGAGAGAGAGAGTCGCCACTAGCTCATGTGACTAACAAGATTACAGGCTGTGGTTATATCATATATGGCCCTAGTCTTTCAAGTCAAACAGGAGCCTACGTTATAATATGGTCACAAGTCACTGTCTGGTCCAAGTTGGTGGCCCTTGTGACTGAATTCCTTCCCACTGATCAAAGACATTCCTCAGTTGTCATCTGATCAGCCGGTCAGTTGTAAGACGAAAGTGTCTGCTCAGCATGTGCTGAACAGATTCAATGCTTTATACACTACTTCAGCGAAGGCGAAATTTCAAGTTTCCGATTTTTGTTAGTAAGCTGAAGGACACATTCAGATATCTCATGATCTGGGCTGTCACTAAGGGGTTTGGTCAATTCTTGGATGTTAGCATTAATAACTCACAATTTACAAATCTTATCGACTCAAACATTTGATAATGTGAAAATATACCCCTTTTAGAGTATTTAGGCCAAAAAAAAAAAAAAATATGTCTGTTTCCGGGAACATGGCCCCCCAAAATAGGGTAGGTAGGTAGGCTTTCAAATTATTTATATTTTTTTTTATTTTTCTTCGCGGTGCAAGATTTTTGCCGTATTTGCTGAAACATGTGAATGTGAGTATCAATCAACAGATTATCTTTACCACTTGACTGTTTTTCACATAAGCATGTTGCAGCAAGCATAGCAGTAATATTGTACTGCGGGAAATCGCGTGCCTTGCGCCCGCCATTGTGTTGGCGGATGTTGATCACGAAAGTCTGCGCGAGTAACGGTCCTTGACTACGCCGAGTGAGAGTGCAATGGTTGTTTCCCTTGCATCGTCTGCTCAAAGTGCTTTTTTTCTTCTTTTTTTTGGTTTGAAACTCATCAAAAAAAATAATTAGGGTCGGCAGCAAAAACTAGGCTCGATCAGGTTACCGGAAACAAACATATTTTTTTGTTTGGCCTTATATGAAATAAAATGAAAAACTATTTTTCTCGACATATCATGGACTGACAGGAAACCCTCGATATAAAAGTTATGATATTCTAAATGTATGCCTTGTATGGTTTCTTTTCTGTTATACTTGTTTTTCTTTTCTTGTTGATTTATTTATGGTTTATTGTCTGTAAATAATGTAAAATGCTAACAAAAAAGTTCAATAAAAAAAATTAAAAAATGTATCAGAGATGTCTCTCCATATCTGTATGACTGTATGAATGTCAGTCTGTCCTTTCCGATTACCACAGCCAGATTACCACAGCCATGATTATTTTGTGTAAAGTGATTAAATAGACACAGGCACAAACTAAAAACCGAACATAATATGCAATGAGGTCATTATGACAGTTACTGAGGAAGGTAGGTTAATACATCAAAATAAACATTATAATTATTCATTAAAACATGAAAAACAGAAATTTACATTTAAACAAATAACATGAACTCTCACACCTCACCCAATCATTCATCTTGCTCACTAATTCACTCACCATGCAACCCACATTAAATAGGCTATGTCACAAGGGATTGAAAAGATAAACATACATGTGCTTTTTTTCCCCTCCAGCACTTCCGCCTTTAATTTTTTTCTATTTTCTATCCCTTTCTTTTTCTCCTCCACTGTAATATACTAATAGCAAGACCAGAAATCGAAAGCAAAATAAAGTAAGTTTATTCTTACGTCAAAATTGAAGGTACCCTTGGAGGTGATGTCACAGGAGAGATCGGGACAGAGGCTGTATTCGGAAATGGTTTTGGTCACCTCGAACATGGCGTTGGTCACCCCCTCAGGAGCGGGTCCTGTTGACCACAGAGCATCACACTACACCAATAGGCCATAATGTGGCTTAACATGGCATTGGCCACCTCCTCAGGAGCGGGTCCTGTTGACCACAGAGCATCACACTACACCAATAGGCCATAATGTGGCTTAACATGGCATTGGCCACCTCCTCAGGAGCGGGTCCTGTTGACCACAGAGCATCACACTACACCAATTGGCCATAATGTGGCTTAACATGGCATTGGTCACCCCCTCAGGAGCGGGTCCTGTTGACCACAGAGCATCACACTACACCAATTGGCCATAATGTGGCTTAACATGGCATTGGTCACCCCCTCAGGAGCGGGTCCTGTTGACCACAGAGCATCACACTACACCAATTGGTTATAATGTGGCTTAACATGGCGTTGGTCACCCCCTCAGGAGCGGGTCCTGTTGACCACAGAGCATCACACTACACCAATTGGTTATAATGTGGCTTAACATGGCATTGGTCACCCCCTCAGGAGCGGGTCCTGTTGACCATAGAGCATCACACTACACCAATTGGCCATAATGTGGCTTAACATGGCATTGGTCACCCCCTCAGGAGCGGGTCCTGTTGACCACAGAGCATCACACTACACCAATTGGCCATAATGTGGCTTAACATGGCCGGACTGACTACTAAGGCTACATCAGTCAGGGCTGTCATTGTCACAACCTAAACATAACCAAACAAAAATGTCACAAAAAAAGTATTTGTAGATGTAGAAGGTTCAAGGTTAAAACCTTTACCACTTCCCAATTAATATACCTTTATGTGATTAAAACTACCAGTAAGCAATCAACTCTTTGAAGAATGTTAGTAAATAAGTCAGGAGATACTTCTCTGACCAACATTTTCATGCAAATCTCAACACTTCAATATGAAAACTAGAGCAATGCATGGCATAGACTACAGAAGGTTTACATCCGTGGAAAAATACAAATGAGAGTGAAGAGAACATATCGACCAGTCTACAAGTTCACTGCCTAAATGTTAAACAAATATTTAGAGGGGGAGCAGGAAGGAAAAGATCAGCAAACAGATAATCTGAAATGGCGAAAAATGTTAAATACAAACTACAGTGCATAACTACTACAGGTCTTATGTTTGCTTTTGAGAGCAAACTTAACATGACAGGTGTTTGCAAGTTATTCAATATTAAAATTTGTCAAAATTTGTCCAATTTTGTCCCCACTTCCGGTTGGCACATCTGGTTCAAATGTATAACAAAAGTATTGCAATGTTACTCTTTAACAAATACTAAAAATACTAAAGTATTACGTGCAGCCATTTTCAAGTTATTCAAGATTAAAGTTTGGGCCAAATTTGCCATTTTTTGCCATATTTGGGCCAAATTTTGGGCAATCGGCTTAATATTGGAAACATAGCATTAGAATAGAGTCCTTCAATGTTCCTGCAAAATTCAGCGAAATCGGATGAAAAGTAAAAAAATCCTTAAATATAAATACTATTTAACATATTATCACCAAACTTCTTTCTGCACTGGGCCAAAGTAAGGGCTACAATATTTAAAAGTTAGTTTTATGACGTCATTTCCAGTTTTGGCTATTCCATGAACCAAATGAAAGCTGCCTGACCCTAGCTGGGGCACTTCCGGTTCGTACTTCTGGTTTGCCTTTTTGCCGGAAGTGTTGGAAATTTATTGCAAAGTCTATACTGAGAAAATGGAGGCATTCTGTTCAGCCGTTTTTGAGATATTCAAGATTGAAGTTTTGCCATTTTTCGGTCATATTTTGCTGAACAATTGGCGAAATCGCTTAATATTGCAAATTTGGCAATCCCTTAATGTCCCACAACTTTCTTGAAAATTTCAGCCAAATAAGGGAAAGAAGAAAAAAAATACTCTTATACAAATGTGATAGTATTCTACCTAAAGGGTAGAATCCTAATTCAGATTTTGCTGTTTGTTTTCAGCAATAACAGATATGGGGAGCATGGCGTTAAACATGAATAACAATACAAGGGAACTTCAGCAATCTTATGAACTACTGTAGCATGCAAATTTAAAAAAAAAAAAACAACACCACCAAAGACAATAATAATGGAAAGGTAGCTTTGGTTAAAGCAGTTCAAAGACAGATTGTCTTTTCTTGTGGATCAAAAAGCTTTTACACAGTATTTATGTTTGAGATCATTGGGCATTGGCTGGATTTGTTTGCACAGTCTGTGTGCTTGACTCAATCATTTGTAAATATATTTGCATTGTGGATTATTTCATTTCTGGTCTTGTATTCATTGTAAAGAGTTGGTCGAAAAGTTTAACAAAAGGGACCCAAGTAATTATTGCTGGTTCAGCCAACTTGAGTGAAAATGTTCAGCAAACTTGAGTACCAGGAAAACAAATAGATAATCATAGTTATAATACGATGAAAAAAATCACAAAACAAAACAAAAATTCTTGAAAAAGAGGAACATTTTGGCTTTATTACTTGTTTAAGAAAAGCCTTGGTCAACCATTGACCAAGTCAAGAAAGAGAACATTGGTAACTTAGTGTATGAAAAGATGCAACAGATGATGTGAACAACAATGACAAAAACTATGATGCAAATAAAAATGACGTATGTGATGTAAAAAGACGTCATATGTCTGGGAATCACAATCCTTTTTGTCTAGGAACTCTTTTTGTACCGTATTTCTCTGACTATAATTAGTATAAGGCAATACTTTTTTCCCCCAGACTGAGACCCCTGTGCCTATGACTACTAAAATATTAAGAAAATATAATAACAGAATTTGAATGTGGGGAAAAAAGTTTTTAGGGGTGCGCCTTATAGTCAGAAAAATACGGTAATAATATTTTACAGGCTTTAAAAGATTAATTCCAAGATTCCTGGTTACAGTCTCTTCAGTCGAGTAACAAAAATCGATGGCTTAGAGTCAAAACGGACTATCTTTAGATAGTCCATTGACTTATTATTGATGCCATTGAAAAAACTAAGAACTTGTATTTAAAAAGACTGCAAATATTACAAAATGGGGATTATGCTTTTTATTTTTCTGCAGTCTTTTTTTTATACAAGTTATTAGTTTTCGCAATAGGTTCAATAATACATCAATGAACTATCTATAGATAGTCCGTTTTGACTCCAAGCCATCGAAATGTTATTATTGTAGACAATATAAAACAAAATCTCGGAGAAAAATATATTACGACATTGCCTGATAAATATATCATAAGTTTAATGAAATTAAGATGTAGTTGTCATAAATTACCAATTGAAACAGGGACGACTTGGACTTGAACGACAGGACCGCTTGTATGACAAATGTATGTGATATGGGTGTTATTGGTGATGAATTTCATTTTGTAATTGAATGTCCATATTTTGAAGAACTTCGCACCATTTTGCAAAGATATTATATAAAGTCTAAAAAATCAGTTTTTTATTTTTGCCAATTTATGTCCTAGCCAAAATACCAAATGAAAATAGCAAAATTTATCAGATCAGGAAAGCTTGTTTGACAGTAGACTGCAGCTTAGTTTTGTTTGATGAATAATTGAATGTATTTTTGCTTGTGGCCATATGTTTTATATTCTGTTTGTCCTCCATGCCCCCAAAAGGGGTCAAAGGATATTATTAAATTGAAATTGAATTTTGTTTGTTTGTGTGTGTGTGTGTGTGTGCGTGTGCGCGTGCATGCGCATACGCACCTTGTAATGCATTTGTGCATTTTGGGTGAGTTTTAAGTGTACCTGCAGGACTCCCAATCGTCCCACAAATCAAGGGGTCCCAGGGACTCCTTCACTTACAGCATAGAGGGTCCTAGAGGCGGGATAGAGGGTCTAAGTGGCATAGCGAATGCTAAAAAATAATTTTTCTACTGCATCCCTGGGACCCCCTGCACATTCTTTTAGAGGGTCCTGTACAATTTTAGTGCTTCATAGACCCCCAAATGGGGGTCCCTGGGAGCCCTGACCTGTGGGTGAATCCGCAGGGAGAAAGTGAAAACTTGACTTTTAAAACTTGATTGACATCATTCTGATATGATTTTCTCACCTCCGTTGGACATGTTGAACTTCATGCCAAAGTCGCCGTTTCTTCCGCCAGGGTTGTGGGACGCTGTCAGGATGATGCCGCCAGTTGTCTGGTACTTGCGGATCATACAGGACACCGCCGGTGTGGACAGGATGCCCCTTTCACCAATTATCAGCTTAGCCACCTGGAAATCACACATATTTAAACCTTTCACCGGCAACGTCGCATTTTAGCACCACAGTGATTTAACACCTATGTCACTAAAGCCTTTAGTAAAGGGCATCAAAATGGAATTGTCTTAGTTTGGGGAAGTAAGGATAGACCTTATTTTATATATGTCACAAAAGAATCCCCAATACTGCAGATGTCTATGGATTTTGTTCTCTACCCAGGTAAATTTAATACCAATTTTTGGCTGAAATATGACTGGTGGTGAAAGGGTTAAATCATAGTGTTATGATCACTAGGGTGTCGCTGATTGTCAGCAATCTTGTTTGTGGCAAAATCCAAATTTTTGCCCGTAAGAAGATAATCAGATAACGGAAAAGAGCTACCTGTCTTGCTCTTAGAAGTTATTATTATTACTATATTACTATTAGACTTAAAATTTATCAACCAAAAAAAGGAATGGTTCCAGCAAAAAAATAGTATAAGTGCATGGCTTTGTACATCGATTTCTCGGCAAATATGTAGATTTACACCCTCCTGCTCTATTTCTTGGTTCTTTCCGTGGTTAGGGATAGGGTTAGGGTTAGGGTTAGGGATAGGGTTAGGGTTAGATGGTCTTCTCTTTTGACACAAGCATCTGTTTTTTGGTCAAAATCATCTCTTTTTTTGGGAGCATTAAATCGCTGCCTTATTATTATTATTATTTGAACATTTAGCACGCCTAATTAATTCAATGCCCTAGGCGTAAATACACACATAATAACACAAATAATAGTATATGATATACTATTTAACATATACTGATATAGCATAAATAATGGGAAATCAAAATTACACAAACACCCAAAGACAGTCAGACACATATAATTAGTAGTTTTAATTACACACATGCGCGCGCGTGAGCGAGTGCACACACACACACACACGCTCATACACACGTGGGCACACACTCACAAGTTATATGACTGTCATCCCTTCTTTTCTGTTTTGGAAATGATAATTAATAATAATAGTCTGTGGAGACATTGGAAGGTATATTAAAAAAATATGGTTTTTAATTTTGTTTTGTTTTTTTGGCTGTCAATAAATTATTGGGGTAGATATTTGCTGAGTCATGGTCATAAAAAAAAAAGGTTGTCACTTTGTGAACTGTCAAATTGGATCAAGGTTCCTCTTCTTCACCTCAGGTAGCCATCTTCACCAATTTAAAGATTCTGCTGCACTTTGAGGGAAAGGGGGAGGGGGGGGGGGTGTAGAACAAGAAAAGAGTTTTAAGGTTTCTCAAAGTCAAACTTACTACTTAGGCTCAACACAGACACTGAGACACAGTTATACAATTATATCGGTTTGTCCAATATATTTCAGCAGAATGTTTTGTTTGTGCTGACTCGCCAAAACATCACAAACTTTGCAGTCATGATGAACTTGAGAATAAAAAGAAAGGAAAGGATAGGGAGGGGTCAGATTCACAGAATGACAAACCATATCAACGTAATCCCAGTGAATTTTGAATATTAAAAATCCCACTGATTATTTTAAAGATATTAGGAAGATTCAAACCAAAGTAAGTGTACTGAAAAGTGGTTACATAATACTATTTGGTTGCAAAATATCGTATTTCTAAACAAACAAATTATATACCAATACAGGTAATATTAAACCAAACAAAAAAACATAATGACCATAGAGTCCAAAATTAACTCCCCTGAATTTCATCAGTTGGTCTTACTGGATGAAATTCAAGAAGATAAATTTACAAGTGGCATACAATTTATTTTCCCATTTTTATTTTGTGTGCGCGCGTGTATGTGTGTGTCTGTCTGTGTCACTAGTGTGTGTGCATGTGTTTGGGTGTTCCTGGTAAAACAAGACGTTCAATGCTGCACTTGGTCATCTCCAAATATGGAAAGTTACGCCAATCGCGTGACAATGTCGGTTTTCAGTGAAACTTTAGAATGTGTATCTTTTAACCATTCAATCTAAAATTAAGCTGACTCTAGCCCTAACCCTAACCCTAACCAAAACGGTCAAATACACAAAAAATAAAACTGCTAAAAATTGAGTGTTCCATGTTTGGAGATGACCAAGTGCAGTCTTGAACGCCTAGTGCTGGTATCCGTCTGTATCTGTAGTCAGTACATTGGCAGTAACCACTTCTGGCATTTGAGAGCATACAAAATTAATAAAAAATAATACAAGAAAAAACATTAATAATAACAAAAATTAAAAAATCTTTAGAAGCTTGGGTCGTTGGGTGGGAGGCGCTGTTTAAATGCCTCGACCGTCTGAGCCTTCAGTCTCTTCGTTGAGGCAATTCCACTCCCTTACAGTTCTTGGAAAGAAGCTTTGCCTATAGACCTCCGTGTTGCTGAACAGGATGTTGTAACAGCTAGTTGTTTCTTGAGAATTGTGTGATGGTGTTCTGAGATTGGCTCTCCTTTGATGATCTCGGCCTAATTAGTCTCTTGTTTCTGACTGGTGTGATATAGTCTTCTGCTTTGACTGCTGGAAAATGGCCATTTGTGATCTTATATAAGAAAGACAGACGCTGGCATTTCCATCTCTCCTGGAGTGTTGGCAGATGCAGATCTTGTAGCTTTTGGGTAACGCAGCCTGGACTCCGTGAGTAGTCCTGTTTGACGAATCGGGCGGCGCTGTATTCCCTCCAGCTTGTCAATATCCTTTTGAAGGTGAGGGTCCCATATAATGGAGCTACTCCAGGACACATGACAAGGGAGGTATACGCCACCTTTCTGCATTCCTCTGGACAAAATTGTAGGTTCCTACTCAGGAGCCCAAGGCTGGCGTTCGCTCGTTTTGTGATTCTGTTGATGTGTTCCGACCATGACAAGTTGTCTTCTATCTGGGACTCCAAGGTAGGGATTTGAGTCAACTTGTTGGAGGATGTGATTGCCAAGTTGATAGTAGTGGCTTGAAGTATTGCGGATGCTTAGTATGTAGCATTTTGACGGGTTGAATCTCATCCCCCACCTCTCTGCCCAGGCCTCAAGGTGTGTCATGTCCTCTTGCAGAGCTCAGTGTACTTTTTAGAGGTGTGTGTGTGTGTGTGTGTGTGTGTGTGTGTGTGTGTGCGTGTGCGTGTGCGTGCGTGTGCGTGTGTGTGTGATTATGTGTGTGTGTTTGATAACTATGTTTTATGTCATTTACACATGCTTTTATGTTATTTTACAAATGTCTCTTCTGTGTTAGATTATAACAATGTCTTATGTTGTTCTCATTTTTAAGTGCATGCCGAAAAACAAATGTTTTCACTTGTTTGGAGACAATAAAATTGTTGAATTGAATTGAATCTGTGATCATCCTGTCTGGATCTGACGGTACAGAAGGCAATCATCTGCAAAGAGGCGTACTCACGATTTCACTGCATCGGGCAAATCATTAATGTGGCAAAGGAAAAGGAGGGGTTCGAGTACAGTGCCCTGGGGCACTCCCAAGTCCACAGTGACTTCTTTGGATTGATCCCCCTCCACAACGACCTTCATACGTCGCTGGGTTAGGAAAGTTGTTAGCCACTGGAGAAGGGGTCCCTCGATGCCATAGCCTTCCAGCTTGTTGATTAATTTTGCATGGGGCACTGTTTCAAACGCCTTTGAGAAGTCCGGTATTGCAGCATCTGTTTGAATTTTCGGTAAAGGTCAAGATGTGCCACCCCCCCTACCTATCTCGGTTAATTGTATTTTTCCGTTATTGCCTTTCTTACCATACAATGATACATAAAGCTGTATTTTAGGAACATTTTTAGCTAATTACCTTTTTGGAATACTAACCCTAACCCTAACCCTAGCCCTAACCCCCACCGTATAAGACAGAAAAACGCAACGAACCACAACTGTGACAAATCGCGGTGTACTGCAGTACATAGTGGGGGGTAGGGTTAGGTTTAGGGGTAGGGTTAGGGTTAGGGTTAGTATTCCAAAAAGGTAATTAGCTAAAAATGTTCCTAAAATACAGCTTTATGTATGGTAAGAAAGGCAAAAACGGAAAAATACAATTAACCGAGAAATGCATGGGGGGTGGCACATCTTTACCTTTACCGAATTTTCTTGTCATAGTTTTGGCAGAGATTGTTGAGTGTCACTACCAGCTGAGTCTCACATGAATATCCAGAGCGGAAACCATGATTCAGGTTGGTGAGAACATTGTGATGCTCCAGGTGCCTCATCAGGTGGCTGAATATTATATGCTCTAGGAGCTTGCAGGTTACCTTTCTTGAAAATTGGGGCTACATTGGCATTGGTCCAGTCTTCCGGTAGTGCTCCAGTGTCAATTGATCTTTGACTGGAACTACGTTTATATGGCGTTGCCATCTTGTTTTTAATATTGTATCGGCATCGACAGGTGTCGCGTGCAAATTTACAGCTCGTCGCGACAGGCATTAATGATTACTGTTCGACTACTTACCCTAGTCCCTAGCCTAGGCAGTCGTGCTTTATTTGGCTAATTTACAATAATTTACACTTACAGTAATTACAAAATACACAATAAACTGAAAATATCGAATAAATGAACATGTAACTGCTGGAACTTTGCAAGAAGAAATGAAACAATATTTACCCCATTAGCAGCAGCAATTTTCATGATAATATCGATGGCTTCTCTCAGAAAATACCGCCCATCTCCCCCGACCACTAACGTACTGCCTTTCAACTTGTCCCCCAAGCCAGTCGTCAAAATGACTTGCACGAAATTTTCAGTGTAATTCGGCTGCTGAAACACGGACACCCCTTTTCTCAGGCCGCTTGTTCCAAGCTTTTGTCCTTCGAAAGGACTTGTAGCTACTTTTTTCACGCTGAGCGGCATGTTGCGTGTCTATCTAACGTCACTTTTCGTTTGCCGAAGGAGCAGGAACGATGACCTCGAGTGTCAGTAAAGGCTAGCGACCTTGACCTCAACGACTTTGCGCTTTTTTTGTTTGTTTCAGGGGAAGTCAGTCACGCGCAAAATTATTGATATTATGCTAACATGAGTTGTTTCCCTTAGACTGATAATTGATCTCATTCTTCTTTCTTTTGACATTAATTTTGCCCACGGGTCCATACTTTGTCCCCGAACACACACACACACACACACACACACACACACACACGCACACACACACACACACACACACACACACACACACACACACACACACACACACACACACACACACACACACACACACACACACACACACACACACACACACACACACACACACACACACACACACAGATGGAAACTAGATGCTTTTAAAACAAAATATGTAAAAAATGTAGTTTGTGTATGTGGAAGCAAAACTCCATATCATATTCTTTCATGTGAGGACACATGACGAAATGTATTCCAGTTTTTTTTTTTTTTGTGTGTGTGTGTGTGTGTGTGTGTGTGTGTGTGTGTGTGTGTGAGAGAGAGAGAGAGAGAGAGAGAGAGAGAGGGGTGGCGAGAGAGAGAGAGAGAGAGAGAGAGAGAGAGAGAGAGAGAGAGAGAGAGAGAGAGAGAGAGAGAGAGAGAGAGAGAGAGAGAGAGAGAGAGAGAGAGAGAGAGAGACCTATGCAACCGAGCTTTCTCCTTCTTTGCACCTAAAACATGGAACCAACGTGTGCGCATCAAGAGAGAGAGAGAGAGAGAGAGAGAGAGAGAGAGAGAGAGAGAGAGAGAGAGAGAGAGAGAGGTTGGGTGAATGCGTGCTGATTTTAGTATACATTAATATTATTATTGTTCTAGCACTATTGTTGTTGTTTTTTTATAAACTAAACTTTGTTTTTATGTACTTCTATTATACATTTGCTTGTGATATTATTCATATTAGAGTGTGTAGAGTGGCACAGTGGTATCGCGTTCGCTTCCTGTCAAGTAAACCCGAGTTCGAACCTGGGTACAGGGGATTTTTTCCTCTCATTCTGCACTAGGCCTTAACGGTCTGAACGTGGAGTCTTTCGGATGAGACGATAAACCGAGGTCCCGTGTGCCCATGCACTTAGCATACGCTAAACCCAGTGGCAACGAAAAAGTTGTCATTTGGTCAAAATTTACCCCCCCCCCCCCCCTCCCTCCCTCATCAGTGACAAAAATCGCATGCAAAGTAAATAAATAAAATAAATTGCCTCTGGCTGCGACGCGCTCTCCAGGTGGGAGCAACCCGAATTTCACAGAGACGCCTCTGTGACTATAAAGTACCTAATACCTATTATTCATTTTATTTGTTTTATGCATATTGTCATGTTATCATACACAAACTGTTGGTCTTACTTTTACCTCTGTGTGTGTGTGTGTGTGTGTGTGTGTGTGTGTGTGTGTGTGTGTGTGTGTGTGTGTGTGTGTGTGTGTGTGTGTGTGCGTGTGTGTGTGTGTGTGTGTGTGCTGTCCTTCCTTGTGTTTATTTTGGATTGTAATTTAATACTATATTTATTTTTTTATTTATATAAGGAAAAATGTGCGTAAATTTTTATTTTGGATGAGAGTTTCTAAATGATGTTTATTATTAGGCCTATGTTTATGCTTTATGTGCATGCCAGACAAAGATTTTCTTTATCTTTTTAAAGACGATAAATTCTGATTGATTGATTGATTGATTGATTGATTGATTGATTCACAATATTTTTTAATTCACCAGCACTAACATATTATAAGTTTTTGTTAGTTTAGAATCCAGTCCCATAGGTAATTATTTATAACTTTAAAACAAAATTATTGAAGAGGAAAAGAAATGATGGGAGGAGGAAGAGGGAAGGAGGGGGGCGCTGTTTTTTTATTTTTTTTAAAGATTTTTGTTATTGTTGTTGCTTGGTTTTGTTAACTGCTTCTACAGTGTAAGTCTAGCCATTCATAATAATAGATACTCACATGCATATACAGATATACACACATACATGCACACACTCACATGCCTGCATCCAATCTCACAAACATAATTTGTTTTCCGTCTAATATCATGAGAAGTGGATAGACGTTAAATGAAAGACACACGCACGCACACACATTGTTGTCCTGGGACGGTATTCATGTCGAGATAGCATGAGACTTAGCATGATGCTAACTTAGAAGCTCTTCCAAAAGTCCTATTAAATCCTATAGGACATTGGAAGAGCTTCTAAGTTAGCATCATGCTAAGTCTCATGCTATCTCGACATGAATACCGTCCCTGGGCAGTAAATGTCGGGGTGGAGTGTTAGTGGGGCAGGTTAGCAAAATGATCCGGACACGTCGGATAAAAGCATGACATTTTGTGTGGCCCTTCTTTGGACCCTAATCAACAAATCTGGTCGATGCGATTTCAATTTAGGTTTTGGTTCTCGTGACGTCACGTACCTCTCTGCCACGCCCCCCGCCTTGAGATTCACCCAACTCCTATCTCCGTCAATAATTCACCCATTTTCATAAATCGAGGATGATTTTAGGGGGGTTTGATGGTGCTGGGTCGATTGCTCACATTTTCAAATTGATCAGAGGTGATCTGTTGTGACTTCTGGCGCCATGGTCAAGAGAATGCGTACGCAAAATATTTTTTGTAAGTGTCTGTTTATTGTATTGTTCAATGGAATTGGCCTCAGACACATGGGGAGGACATGTACGTGATCATGTTTGGTGGCCTTCACTTGGAGCAAACAATGTGGAAAACCGTCGGTGACTACCTGCAGGGATCAGGATGGACAACTGCATTGGCACAGTCAGGCATAGCAACCTCAGGCACCACAGATTCTTTTCTCAGGTGTTCCCACCTCACAAGGACGCGGCAGGCACATCAGATCAGCGCGCTGGCACTAGCAAAGCTCCAGCAAGATGCTTTCTCCCAAACAGGCAGGCCAGAAGAAGCCAAAGAAGCATGGAGAGATGACTTGATCAAGAAAAGTCTGACTTTCCAGTACGTGTGTAAATACCCGGGGGGTAGGGGAAGAATACCGTGTTTGGCCTCGATGTGAATGAGTGGTATTTTCCCCATTTAACAGTAAAATTCTTGTCAGTTTTACCACAGACCTTATAGTCACACAACTATAAGGTCTGTGGTTTTACGTGGGGTGTGTACGTGCCCACGCATGTACAAGGGCGTAGCACGCCCTGTAAAAGTGGTGGTCTAGTCCAGGTCATCTTGAAGCTCCTCTTGGTCTTTTTGCGACTTGATGGGTCTGCGACAGAGGGTGAGGGGAATGTTGAAGACAGTTTCTTGGGCAAGTTGTAGATGTAGAGTAAAAAGATTACAGTGATGGACTGTAATAAAAAATATAATGGTTATCTTTATCGTCAAAAAAACTCAGGACTTTCTTGTATTGCAGTAGGCCTACCTGTAGGATCGTCCCACCATCTTCATGTGCATATTCCAGGTCGGAGGATGTTAAACGGATTTTCATAACTATCAAAATACCGTAAAATCCCTAGCACACGCCCACCACTCATCAGCGGAGATTTAGGGCAACATTTGGGAGATGTCCACCTGTCGTAACCGCAATTACTGAAGTAATAATATAGGATTTAATAGGATTTAATAGGACTTTTGGAAGAGCTTCTAAGTTAGCATGATGCTAAGTCTCATGCTATCTCAACGTGAATACAGGCCCAGGTCATCGGGACATTATGAGACTGGACGTGAATTATCTTTACCAATGAGTTCAGGATCTGTCTTTATTTCATTGATGGTTTTGCCAGGGTGTGGAGGTTCTCAGGAGAGCGTTACCAGGAAACGTGAGTCAGAGAGCATGACAGATCTTGAGGTGGTCTTTGATGGTTTGTGCCTATATCAGCACGGTCGGTGTCACAAATTCTTTGAAAGGAATCTCTGATAGCTGTTCACTGCAGGGATGCGTTCCTTGATGTCCACGTCAAATCTTCTGCTGGTACAATCCGATATTACCTCATCTTTATTATCTTTTATCGAGCAAGGGTTGCTTACACGTACCTGCATCAAGAGACCATCGTACATATTAGGTAGGTTGCCGGTTCCAGAGACCTTAGTATGAGAGAACAGTGTTGGAACATGCTGCAGGCAGCCACTTGCATCCGTTCGCAGCAGCTCAGAAGTCTACAGGACCCGGAACAGTGACTGGTAGAGGAGTGGAACACCCTGGATCAGCAGGAGCTTCAAAAGCTCCCCCCAAACACGAAATGGTGTTTCAAAACTGGAGTCGTAGTGATGGGGTCTTGCACATGCTTATCCATGAATGTTCTTGCCACAAAAGGCAACAAAAAAACCACCAAAATCAAACTTTCGCCCCATTTGGTTGTTTTATGCATGTTCAAGGGGTATCACAAACTTTCGTTGAGGTAAGCAAATCAAATCATTCTCGGACCTCGTTTTTGACCAAAATGTGAAGATGAACATCAGTTAATGTTAATTAAACTCAATTAAAAAAAGAAAAGGCTTTATGTTCATCTTTGATAATTTTGCATGTTTAATTAAGATAATATATTTTGAGCAGTAGGCATATATTATATAACAACGGAACTTTGTATTGATTTTCAAAATAATCCAGAGCATGGTGGTGATGGTTGGGTTTAGAAATAATTTAAAAACCAGGTTTATTTGCCCCTTTGATGAAATAAGAGCCTCTCTTTAGCGCTATTTATTTTTGTTGTCCTTGTTGTTGTTGCAGCCTTATGTTTGTGTAAATATAAGCTACATTTAACATTAGTAGGCCTACTGTAGGCCTATTTCGTTTGTTTGTGGGTCAAACATTTTGCATTGATACAGCACATTTGACACCGGTGCAAAATAACAGCATTATCTGTTCATTATATGAGAGCTAATACATAAGACGACCAGACAACAGAGCGGGTAGCCCTTATTCTGGAAGGCTTGGGTAGAATCCGAGTACTGTGGAGATGCCTTGTCTAGGGTGCATCCCTACTTTCTTGGCCGAAAGGATTATTAGGGGATGACTGGCTTTGGGGAAGGTTTCCTTGAACCAACCAAATCCCTCTGGCTGTAGCACATTAGAGCCATTGCTCTCTCTCTCTCTCTCTCTCTCTCTCTCTCTCTCTCTCTCTCTCTCTCTCTCTCTCTCTCTCTCTCTCTCTCTCTCTTTCTCCCTCTCTCTCTATCCCCCCCCTCTCTCTCTCTCTCTCTCTCTCTCTCTCTCTCTCTCTCTCTCTCTCTCTCTCTCTCTCTCTCTCTCTCTCTCTCTCTCTCTCTCTCTCTCTCTCTCTCTCTCTCTCTCTCTCTCTCTCTCTCTAATATTACCGTTGTCCTTCATTGCATAAAATGACACTGCTTCTGTCTAATGAAAATCATAACTTAATTCTTAGGCTTTGTAAATATGTGTACAAAGCTTATTTAGCAATGTGCTTTGATGATGATGTTATGTGATCTTAAATGCTACGTTTATGTGAACTCTTATTTGTATGGGCCTGTGGCCTAACAAATTAAATCATTTCAGACTTCAGACTTTAGACCTCTCTCTCTCTCTCTCTCTCTCTCTCTCTCTCTCTCTCTCTCTCTCTCTCTCTCTCTCTCTCTCTCTCTCTCTCTCTCTCTCTCTCTCTCTCTCTCTCTCTCTCTCTCTCTCACGTCTACACACAGAGAAGTTATTGCTCTTCATCCCGGGTCATGGAATGACATTTAGTGTGCTACATATTATTATTGTTCTGCAGACACAAGAGAGTTTGCTTCTTTGCAAGCTGAGAGTGATCTCCATTTCTCACCACATTTCTTTGATATTTATTCTATTTTATATTTTATATTGTTACCTTTTTATATATTCTTCTTACTGTTTATTTGTTTGTTCGATTATTTATGCATTACATTAATATAGGCTATAAAACATATTTGAAAATCAAGATAGCGCTTCATTACTCTGCTTAGCCGTCCGTCACTACTATTGTCTGTGCACTTTTATTCTTTAAGACAGGGCTTTATATAAGTGTTCTTGTTGCCCTATCTAATGATCATTATTGATTTTCATTTGTGACTTTGAGAAATAAAGTGCTACTTAAACCAAAGAGCCATTGCAGATGCCCCTAGTTTGAGAGTCATAGTCTTCCACAAAGGACCAAGTACCAATGGTACAACCCATTTGAGTAATGGGCTGAAAAGAAATTCCAAATAATTATTACTTGCTAAGCCTAGTAGTGATTTGATTTCTATTCACTGAAATCGATCACATGCAAAATGATCGGGGTGATGCGCGCGCGAGTAGGCCTCCAAGTATGAATACCCCCCGAGCCTGAATGGCTCCCCCCACCTGCGTGCGCATCTCGACCCTTCCAACGGAAGTGTCGCCATCTTAGTCCTTATTTGTGTGTAAACAGCATCGATCTGGCATTTTTCAAACAAAGTTACTGACTAAGATGGCGGTCTCCCATAATATGGTGCGCTCCTTGTGGCCGGATATGACGACACGTGGGTACAAGCCATAGTGTCTTCGTAGCTACAGACTGCATTTTGCCGATACACTACCCAAACTTTGATGTTTTTAAAGGGTAACCGGTAAACCATGATAAGGTGGAATAATTGATTTATAGACAAACTCCGTTCTTGCCATCCTTTCTGGGATCATCCTTCCTGTCTACATATAGATAAATGTCATGAAATGTGGGTTTTTTCAATACTATATATAGGTAAAGGTAAAGATGTGCCACCCCCCATGCATTTCTCGGTTAATTGTATTTTTCCGTTTTTGCCTTTCTTACCATACATAAAGCTGTATTTTAGGAACATTTTTAGCTAATTACCTTTTTGGAATACTAACCCTAACCCCTAAACCTAACCCTACCCCCCACTATGTACTGCAGTACATACACCGCGATTTGTCACAGTTGTGGTTCGTTGCGTTTTTCCGTCTTATACGGTGGGGGGTAGGGTTAGGGTTAGGGCTAGGGTTAGGGTTAGGGTTAGTATTCCAAAAAGGTTATTAGCTAAAAATGTTCCTAAAATACACATCTTGACCTTTACCCACGCGGTCTATTTTTACCACTCCAATCATGAGTCACCTCCCCTGTCTTGTCAATAATTTTAATATGTAAACCAGAGTGTTCTCTCTGCATCATTTCGTAACTTGTTATATCTTTTGGAAAACATTTAAAACTATGTATCCTACTTATACTCATCAAAAGAAGCACCGCATACTCGTCGTGTCTGTTGTAGTGTCTGTATTACGTATGTTTATTATTTTGTACGCTTTAAAATAAATCATTTTAAAGAGCGGCCTCAATTTGAAGCGCAGCCTCGATTTGAAGTGCGACAAATTTGTCAAAATGTGCGACAATTGTGGACCGACCGACAGACAGACCGACCGACCGACCGACCGACCGACAAAGTGAGTTATAGGTTTGTGGCTTGAGCCACGAACAAAAACCGACTACACGAACACGGACTAGATATAAATAGACAGGTACAGACAAAAGGTTTCTCCTTCAGTTGTGCTCATATTTATTACGAGTATCTCGTCTTCCAAAGATTTGACATGATAGCCGCTCTTGGTTTTTGTTGTTTTGTTTTTGCTTGTTATGGCCTCATCTTCTGTTTAAAAAAAAATCAGCACTTAGGCCTAATGGCTTTGGTTGTTCGAAAGGCTTGAGTGGTGACACTAGGAACACGTTTTTAAACATTATCATGGTTGGATGACTAGAATACCGTCAATACTTAAACCACATTTTTAGGTACCCAAAAAGCGCGAGCGCGCACGTGTATGTATTTGTGTGTGTATAATTATAATGTTTATGTCGTCTATGAAGCTCTCTCTCTCTCTCTCTCTCTCTCTCTCTCTCTCTCTCTCTCTCTCTCTCTCTCTCTCTCTCTCTCTCTCTCTCTCT
>CM065681.1:39606194-39616194 GCA_017654935.2 Phymorhynchus buccinoides | reverse complement strand
GAGAGAGAGAGAGAGAGAGAGAGAGTGATGGTAGGACCACTCACTGTCTCTCTCTCTCTCTCTCTCTCTTTATCCCCAACTAATAATATAGAGAGGATTAGCCCCACACGAGCGTCATGCCCTCTGGCGTGAGAAAAATCGCACTAAGTCTCTCATTCAAAAACGAAAATGTCACATTGCGACGAGCTGGCCCATCGGGCTAAAATAAAAGAAATAACGAAGAAAGCTGCTCAGGTGTCAAACTCAAAAATCATTTCAAAGGACAAATACGATAAGATTGTTTAAGGAAACACAAATGTTGTAGACACAAGCGCTCTAGCAAAGTTCAAATGGCATGTTCGAACAAAGAACTACTCGCTTCTCACATTCGAATGCTTGAACTTGAAAGACGTGCTGTGTGTTCCTGCCAAACAATCGGTAAGTTTATTGCTTGAAGTTGAAGTCTCCTCTCTCTCTCTTCTCTCTCTCTCTCTCTCTCTCTCTCTCTCTCTCTCTCTCTCTCTCTCTCTCTCTCTCTCTCTCTCTCTCTCTCTCTCTCTCTCTCTCTCTCTCTCTCTCTCTCTCTCTCTCTCTCTCTCTCTCTCTCAAGGGGGGGGGGGGGGGGGGGGGCAATTCTAGAATCGGCTGCGCAAAGTTGGAATTCTCACTTTGTCCCGTCCAATTCTGGCATTGAACCGCATTCCGAAAACGCGCAGAACACACTCAAGTAGAGCCCAATATAAGATTCAAATAAAGAGTCTGATACAAAAAATACAGATATTTCATCAGATTCGCGTACGGGGGGACTACAAATATATCATAGTGAACATCACTAGTAGGATTTCATCACATTTATTTAGACAGTAGAATTTCACGAGAACCATGCTTCTTAAATGTCACGATCGGATCGCATTGGGATCGAATCGTATGCAGTGTAGCGTCTCAGACTGTCAATGGTGGTCAATCAGAACAGGTTGTGGGTTACACTGAACTTTTACTGAAAATATTCAGTCAAGTTGTGTAAAACTCACAACTTCTTTCTCTCAACTGAATCGGCTTGTCTGATACACCTTTTAGCGCGATTACTGAAATGAATTCCAACAATATTGTTTTCAATGATGTGCATAAAAAGACCATTAAGAAGTTAAAAAAAATAACTGATACGTTTTCTCACCCAAAACGCACTAGTTATGCGTGATAGGCCCTACTGGCCTAATGTCTTTTCACGTTTGCTTGTTCTTAATGTTTGCTTTATTGCGCATTATCTGCATTTACATTAAGCTCTACGTCATATAATTAACATTGTTAATATTAGTAGCATTATGTCATCTAAGACAATCAATTAACATAAAATTGTGCGTTTTACGTATTAATGATTGAACCCGCTATTCCAACACACAGTTACGCTATGCCAAACTAAGTCGACAGAAACTTAACCTTTCATACTCTTCACATGAAATGTATCGAGCAGTACGAAATACGGTCGAACGAGTCAAATAACAATGTGTGTGTGTGTTTGAAATACACCGAAAGGAAAGTTACCTTGAAACATACACTGGCACTGAAAATGGCACAAGATACGCATCATTGCAGGCTTTTTAAAGGTGGACCCTGACGGATGAGTTTTTGCAAGAAACACGTCGAGATCACCAGAAAGCCAGCCTTTTCAAGGATCGGAACACTCACTTTGCTCTGGTTTCCTAGAAAATAGGCACTCAAAACGGCGATTCCTCCTTGGCGGAGATGCCGGAGAGAGTAGCCATTTTGGATAGGGTGGGTGAAGGTCACTGATTGTGGTTGAAGCGTTTTCTGTTTTTGTAGTGCAGCAAAATAAATAAATTGGAGCTGTTTTATTTGTTGTGAGCGAAACTCCTTTAGATAATTTGTATAAAATTTAAAAGAAAAAATTAAAAAAGGCTTGCATCGCGAAAATTTCGTGCAAACAATTTGGTCTAAACGCAGGCGGCCATTAGAAAAGAGACGGCACACGCCTTCTCTTTGGATGAAAGAATTTGACTTCCAGCACCTCCGCCAAGGAGGAATCGCCGATTTGACGGTTTGATTTCTAGGAAACCAGAGCAAAGTGAGCGTTGCAATCTCTGTAAAAGGGTGTTTTCCTGGTGATCTCGGTGTGTTTCTTACAAAAACTAATCCGTCATGGTGGCCCTTTAAGTAGTAGAAACCAGATGTCACCGGTTCTATAAAAAAAATTTAAAAACTGACAGTGCAGTTGTTTCATGTATAAAGTTATTTTGCTGATGACATTACATATAATTTATAATACATCGCTGAGAAACGTTTTGTGTCAAAATAACAAAATGATGTGGTTTATACGATGCAGTATTACATGGGCGAATAAATAAGGATCTCATAATGATATTCCGTATTTTCTCTTTCCCTTTTTGTCTGTCTTTTGTCTGCCTAATATCTCTCTCTCTCTCTCTCTCTCTCTCTCTCTCTCTCTCTCTCTCTCTCTCTCTCTCTCTCTCTCTCTCTCTCTCTCTCACACTCTCTCTCTCTCATCTTATATCTTAATAATCAGTGGTGTGCACGCACGCGCATATAATCAAGGCACACAAACGCGCGCGCGTGCCTGTGTACATGTCTCTATGCAAGCGCAGATTATGTGAGCTTGCTCAGGTGTGTGTGTGTGTGTGTGTGTGTGTGTGTGTGTGTGTGTGTGTGTGTGTGTGTGTGTGTCTGTGTCTGTGTCTGTGTGTCTGTCTGTCTTTATGTCTGCCTGTGTGTGCATGCGCGAGTGTGTGTGTGCACGGCGTGCGCGCGTATGTATATGTATCTGTGCGTGTCACTATGTTTGTGTCTAAAGCTATACAAAATAGCTTGCATGCGCGAAGACGCCCCCTACACGTACCAAATCACACGCACGTTCAGTTTCCTTGCGTTTCCACTGATGATACGTTTCACAATGTTTGGCAGTGACAGCATAGCAAGTACATTTGTCATTGCATAAACACACAGACCAACATTTTCAATGACATTATCCCCCCACCCCACCCCGTGGGGATACCGGGGGTCTTTTGTATAAATAGTTCTCCCACCTTCTGGAAGTTCTGTGCTTGTAACTTCCTCTAATGTGTCACTCTCTTTGACTCTGCCTTTTCCCTTTGCTTACTGTCATCTACTATCTTTCTGCTTTACCAGTCCATTCTCCTGCCTTTTTTCATGAAACGCTTTCAAAAAGATTTCCTCTAGCCGAAGACGGACTTGCTGGGCCTAACTATTTCTTAGTTAGGCGCATAACGGTAGCATGACGCATCTGCGCTCATAATTGGCAGGAAACTGTCTGAGCGATCGAAGAAGAAAAAGAAGAAGAAGAAGAAGAAGAAGGACATTATTCAACGAAGTATATATTCCGAACAGAACCCCAAAAAAACTATTGCGAGTCATGTAAACAACAGCTCGGAAAGTAGCCTAAACCTAGGCCTACACAAATTGGCAGCCAGATAAATATAAAAATAAAGCGCAAAATAAATCAAAGGCGTAGCTAACCAATTCCAAATTAGGATATATAAAACCATGAAAACTACTGGGTGATTAAAGAAAAACAACCCCGAAAATCATTAATACCATTTTTGATAATCAAGCTATCGGTTTTCTTTTTCACATTTACGAAGAAGATGTAATGTCTGAAAGGCTACATAAATCTTTTTTTTCTCCCCAAGATGCCTTCACGAGCTCAGAAAACAGTTCCGTACTAGGCCTAACACATTTGTAAAACAAAAACAATACAACAACAAACACACACCTCCCTTTTATGCACAACATTGCCTAAGATCCAGATCACATCACATCACATCAGATCACATCACATCACATCAGATCATAATTATTATCACATCTTCTTCACGGGCCGACTTCATTCAGCGTCGGTGTCCCTTTCGCTACAAAACAATTCAATTAATTGCACATGCAAATCGTTATGCTTACTGTGTGTCTGTGCGTGTGTGTGTGTGTGTGTGTGTGTGTGTGTGTGTGTGTGTGTGTGTGTGTGTGTGTGTGAGTCTGTGTGTGTGTCTGTGTCTGTGTGCATGCAAGCGCGTGAAAGGACGTGAATGTATTCATTTGTTCTATACATTTTCGTGAGTAGTCACGGTGTATTCTTGCTTGCTGCATTTTCGTTTTGTGATGTAAAGAACTCTACACGGCAGTCGAAGGCGTTGTTTTGCAATCACGTATTATCTCAACTTAAAATCTGTGGGTTGCACAAAAAGATGAGACACTACAAGAAGTAAACAAGCAATTTTGAAGACACTGAAGACACTGAAGACATGAAGACAATGAAGACACTGAAGACACTGAAGACAATTGAAGACACTTGAAGACAATGAAGACACTGAAGACAATGAACTGAAGCCACTGAAGACAATGAAGACAATGAAGACACTTGAAGACAATGAAGACACTGTGATGAAGACAATGAAGACACTGAAGACAATGAAGACACTGAAGACACTGAAGACAATGAAGACACTGAAGACAATGAAGACAATGAAGACACTGAAGACAATGAATACAATGAAGACAACTGAAGACACTGAAGGGTGAAGACAATGAAGACAATGAAGACAATGAAGACACTGAAGACACTGAAGACAATGAAGACACACTGAAGACACTGAATACAATGAAGACAATGAAGACAATGAAGACACTGAAGACACATGAAGACACTGAAGACACACTGAAGACACTGAAGACACATGAAGACAATGAAGACAATGAAGACACACAATGAACACAATGAAGACAATGAAGACAATGACAATGAAGACAATGAAGACAATGAAGACAATGAAGACACTGAAGACAATGAAGACACAATGAAGACACATGAAGACACTGAAGACAATGAAGACAATGAAGAACACACATGAAGACAATGAATGAACACTGAAGACAATGAAGACAATGAAGACAATGAAGACAATGAAGACACTGAAGACAATGAAGACACTGAAGACACTGAAGACAATGAAGACACTGAAGACACTGAAGACACAATGAAGACACTGAAGACAATGAAGACACTGAAGACACTGAATACAATGAAGACAATGAAGAATGAAGACACTGAAGACACTGAAGACAATGAAGACAATGAAGACAATGAAGACACTGAAGACACTGAAGACAATGAAGACAATGAAGACAATGAAGACAATGAAGACAATGAAGACAATGAAGACACTGAAGACAATGAAGACACTGAAGACAATGAAGACAATGAAGACACACTGAAAACTGAAGACACTGAAGACACTGAAGACACTAAAGAGCAGACGGAATCCGGTAAACAAAAAAGAGAAGATAAATGAGTTAAAAAATGTCCAGCACATACAAGCAAAACTAAATGGTAGTTTTTAACAACAGTTCTGACCACAAAAAACCCACCACGCGCATCACTTATCCACTGAAACATTCACTACATTGCTGAAAATATGGACTCAGTACTTCATCTATTCCCAAATCGAATTCATTTGGAGATGACTTCTCGATTAGATTCACCACACAAATCCAAGTCAATAATTGAGGTAGGTTATTTCCCGAGGCTTGTCTACAAAAATCTATTTTCGTGTTACTCACACATTATAACTTATTACTCGCCTGGGCGTATGTTCACAAAATCCGTTGAACAAGTCTGGCAGATAATCGTCCATGCACTAAGATCGTCATCAATGCTCTTCACCTTCTCCATGGCTGAGCTTCAGGATAGGCTTCATCTGCGAAGACAGGTGCGAAGGGTGACGGCTGTAAGACTTCCTGGGGTGGCACCGCGTCAGCTCTTTCTGGAACTCGTCGGCCCAATGTACGTGCCCGTCTGACATCTTCCTCCTCGGCTCCACCTTGCCGAACTCACTGCCCGTCGTTCCGGTTTGGTAGAACCGACCGCCGACGCTCAGCTTACGCTCTCGTTTTTGTGCAGGAGGTGGAGAGGGTGGTAGTGCAGAAGCGTTGCAGACGTGATGATTGTTGCTTCCTCCTCCTCCTCCTCCTCCTACTCCCCCGTCGCTGCTTCGTGGACTGCTGCTGCTACTGTTGCTGCTTCCTGAGCTCTGGGCTTCCTCGTGTTCTCTGGTCAACCCTCGTCGATAGCCGCCCAGCGTGAAGTGGTCATCGTCGTCGTCGTCCTTGTCGTCTGTTGGCGAGGATGGACAGTGCGCACTACTACAGCTGCACCCGTCTCCGTCAGAGTGTCCGTGTTCTGACGAAGACACCGCCAGGTAGTTTAGTGCTTTCGCGTAGTAGTATTCCCCGTCCACTAGCTCAGTTTCTGGATCGTTAGCGTGGCTTTCTTTTATTGTCGACTCCATCTTCGGTTAATTTGATTTCTAGTTCCGTAAAAGTCAGGATGTGCAGAGTACTCGAAATCTATCGGCAACCACTTAGGCACTATTAGTTTAGAAGCCTTCGAATTTGCGAATAAGCCAACTAGAAAACGAATAACACTGTGTAAGCATTATCCTCAGTAGTTCACAAAATGTATTTTTGCTTAGAATAGGCCAACACTTTTTAAAAGCAGGTTTTATGCACTATTTTTGCACTTAAACTACTACCCTTCTCACGCAACAAATGAGCACAGTGAACTGACCATGGCATGCGCCGATATGACCAAAATTAGAACAGTTTCATTTTTGAAAATGATTGTGTTTCTTCAGTCTTCAAGTTTCGTTGTTTGTACGAAACAGAAGAGAACATCTTCGTGTGTAATGCGTAGTGTTGCTGTATGTATTATTTGTGTCTCTCTGGGCTGTGTCTTGCGGTCGGTTACGAAGTATGGGCTGATGAGTTGATCAATCTGCGCACACACACAAGTAAACATTCATAATGAAAGTTATTGATTGTGATTATTCAACTGTATTTAAAGTAAGATTTTAAAACTCTGGTCATTTATGGCATGTTTGTTTTTGTCTTGTTTTTAACTAATAAAAAGAATACCATAATATTAGTATAAATGGATGTGTAAATGAATAATAGGGAATGATGACAAGGCTAAGATGCAGATCATCAGCACACCCACCCCTCAATGTCTTACTTCTTAGCGTGTTTCCCCCCCCCCCCCTCCAGTCTTGCCTTTGTATTCTACTATTAGCGAATGGTTATTTTTAATTGTTTAAATGGATGTTAAATACAGTGTATATAGAAAACTACGGGGGTTGAAGTGGTCAATCCCCAGTAAGAAAGGCAAGACCAAGGGTGAAACCTGGGGAAAGTGAAAAGCAGGAAGTTCGGGGTTCTAGCAGCCGCCTTGGAGGGATGAAGCCCCTTGTGGAGGTTAAGGGGCGCCCCACGAAGCTGAAGGGTTTTCGTTTCACACTTTTATTACTAAAATCAAAGCAGTTGGATACAACTTTCATCTTTTTCTTAGTAATGAAACAACCTTTTGTTCCTCATTCCAATGGACTTGCTCGTCATTAAATTATTCTCAACCACGTGGATTTCAGGATTTCTTGAAAAACAACAAAGATGAAATCAAGATTTCTTGAAAAACAATAAAGATAAAATCAGGATTCCTGCTCTTCCTGATGGATGGCTTCATCCATGCAAGATTGAAAAAAATAATATAAACAAAGTTTTTAGTTTAGTTCCAAATGCATGTTTGTAAAATAACTTATAAGGGAACTGATTCGTTTGAAAGAAGTGTAAAATTGATGTTTGGCGCGGTCTAAAATAGGAACTGGGTGAGTGTAGGCCTACATAAGCGATGACAAAATGTCCAAATCACCAAGACAAAACAGAATAAAAGAAGCAACAACAACAACAACAACAGCAAACTTAAAAAAGAGAAAGAGCAACAAACAAAATCAATGTTGTTGTAGTAGTTATTGCTTTGTTTTAATTTTATAGATTTTTTATAGTTTTTAGTTTGATTAATTTCCGCCATGTCTTTTCATTAAAAGCAAAACAAATCGTGAAAAGTAACTACAACAAGGACAAAATCATCAAACGTTTGACATAGGCTTATTTATTTAATAAGTAAAATAAATAAATAAGACTTACAGAAACAATTTAAAAACAACAACCGGTTTTACCTTTCAAAGTATCAACCCCGATTTATTCACACAGCGATAAAGTATCACGCACTTCAAAACATCCAATAAATGATGCTTTTAAAAACAAACATCACAACCATCAACAAAATCAATGCACAAGAGAAAGTTTTTCAACTGTGTCAACATTGGACCCCCAAACGCAGCACTATCGAAATCGATCAATCACAATTCACATGGCGAGTAAGCAAAGCCAAGCCCAACATTAAGAACCACACTGGTGTACAACTTACTCTACCGTATGTTTTTAACAAAACAGGGGTAGGGTTCACGTCTTATCGAACGCACTGTGCTTACTTGAAATTTCCTGCCCGCGTTCTGTTGTTGTCTGCCACTGGTTGATAAAAAAAGGAAAATGGTGGGCGTTGTTTTGGCCCTCCGCCAACAAAGAGTGACTTCGGAGGTGGGTGGCGGTGGATGGTGGTGGCATATGGGTGTCGTTTCGTTCATTCCTATTTCCTATTTCCTATACACTATGCCAGTGTATAAAATGACAAAATGCATCACAGTCAATATTAGGGCCTAAACCAAATAATGTATGATACCTTACACAACGGATTTTTCTTTTTTCTATAAACATAGCTTATGCATGGAGAAGGACGAAAATGCCTTCTTTAAAGGGGCACCCTGACGGATTAGTTTTTGTAAGAAACACGTCGAGATCACCAGGAAAACACCCTTTAACAGAGATCGCAACACTCACTTTGCTCTGGTTTCCTCGAAATCAAACCGTTAAATCGGCGATTCCTCCTTGGCAGGAAGTCAAATTCTTTCATCCAAAGAGAAGGCGTGTGCCGTCTCTTTTCTAATGGCCGCCTGTGTTTAGACCAAATCGTTTGCACGAAAGTTTCGCAATACAAGCCTTTTTTCTGTCTTTATAATTTTTTTTATACAGATTATCTAAAGGAGTTTCGCTCACAACAAAGGAAACAGCTCCAATTTGTTTTTACTGCACTACAAAAAACACACACGCTTCAACCACAATGAGTGACCTTCACCCACCCCATCCAAAATGGCTACTCTCTCCGACATCGCCGCCAAGGAGAAATCGCCGTTTTGACGGTTTAATTTCTAGGAAACTAGAGCAAAGTGAGTGTTCCGATCCTTGAAAATGCTGTCTTTCTGGTGATATCGACGTGTTTCTTGCAAAAACTCATCCGTCAGGGTCCACTTTTAACGTCAACATTTTTCACTCTTTCCCCATGGCAACACAGTGATAGTCCAGTCATAATATGACTTGCATATAGCTGTGTTACCATGGTGAAAGAGTGAAAAATGTTCACGTGTACAGAGACCTTTTAGCTCTCTTGCGTGATCGAAGGGATGAACAAGAAGTCGACCATGACTTCCGGATAGCAGAGGAGGGAGCAGCCGCTATTCCTGAGGGTTGAGCTAGAATTGTATTTATATCGGAGGCTCGTGTCTTGCCCAGTGTACATCCCCACTCTCTCGACCAAGATGACTAAGACGGCGGACGTTGTGGAAGGTCCCCAAGGACCAAGCAACCAACCCCCTTGGGTGCAGCATTATAAGAACCAGTGAGAATGCCCTCTCGGTTCAGTCATAGTCTTTGAGATAGTCCTCCCAAAGACTCATCTGCACTATGATTGTTCATCAGTTTAAAGGACAAATCAAAGGTAAAAGACACCATGAAAAGGGGCAAAATGGGAGAAATGGGAAACGAGAAAGCGCAGAAACGGGAACAAAGATTAAAGGGTCCGTACACGCGATAAGACGACAATAGGCTTGTAGAGGTTGTTATTTATTTGACGCGCGACAAGAGCCGATGATAGCCGGGTTTGCTATAGTATAATAAAACTGCTCCTAGTTCTGAAGTGAGAGGTTTCAAGTTGACTGTTGTAGTGGTAATAGAAGGGTCCTTGTCTTTTTTTAGTCCCCGAGCCGAAGGTTCGGGGAGCTATTGTTTTTGTCTGGTCCGTCCGGTGTCCGTC
>CM065681.1:39596194-39601194 GCA_017654935.2 Phymorhynchus buccinoides | reverse complement strand
TGTAAGTTAAATATATTAAATAAGGAATTGGAAGAAGTAAATTTCTATAAGCTGTTAGGTCTTACTGTCGATAACAATATCTCGTGGTCGAAGCATATTTCACTTCTGTCCAAGAAACTATCACAAAAAAACATTTCAATTGAACCGAATTAAGCACTTTATAGACCAACATTCCCGGACTGTCTTGTTTCTTGCAAATATTCAGACATTGACTATGTGTCAACATGTTGGGAGTTTAGCGAGTGAAAATTGAACCACTTCACAGTATTTGACTATAAGAAAGTATATTATTCTGCCTTTTCATCTCAAATGTAAATAAAACAAAGCTGTGTTTATGTTTAAAATGATGAATAAATTAACACCATATTATCTGTTAAAAAAATTCCCAGTCAATTACATTCGTGGGAAGTCAAACATTCGTACCCCTAGACCTAGAACAAATCTCTTCGTGTCCTCATTAGTCCACTCAGGCGCAAAATTGTGGAACGATATGCCTAATCACTTAACAAAAAAACCCAAGCTTGTCATCTTTCAGAAAGGCATATCATAAACACTTGATGGACCAATTATAAATTTGTTTGTCTTATTTTACCTTACCGATTACAATACATAATGTTCACAATACACGTTTAATAGTTTATATATGCATTCCAATGATGATACAAGGTGTATTGAACATTTAAAATATATGTGAACTGATATACATGTACATAATATAAGAACTTGTATGCATGCATGTGTGTGTGCATAGGTTTGTGTGTGGGGGTGGGTGGTGGGGGTTAGGGGGTGTTTGTGTGTGCGGAGGGGGGGGGGGGGGGGGGGGGGGGGGGTTGTGTGTGTGTGAGACTGGGGGGGTTTGGGGGGGGGTGCTTCTTTAATTCTTGAATTGCTGTTGTGTGTCCATTTTTGCCTTGTTGTGTTATATGTGCCGGGGGGGGGGATTCGCTATAGGCAAGGGGCAAAGCCCGCTAGGTCATTTACCTGTCATAAACAATTCGAGCACCTTATATCATTTGCTCATTAGCCGTTCACGGTCAACACGCAAACAGAAAAGCGAGTCAATGGAAGGATAATCTATTTTTGTAAAAACACACACCGTCTTTGGTAGTCCGTTCCTGGTTTTCAGCGTATGAATACTCCCTGTGGCCCCAGAAATCGATAATCGATAACGAGTAATCGATACTAAAGAGCTACTGTATCCATCTTTGAATCCTAGAGAACTAATGAGGCGTGAAGTCGTTATAGAGGCACCCTGACGGATGAGCTTTTGTAAGAAACACGTCGAGATCACCAGGAAAACACCCTTTACAGAGATTGCAACACTCATTTTGCTCTGGTTTCCTAGAAATCAAGCGTCAAATCGGCGATTCCTCCTTGGCGGAGGTGCTGGAAGTCAAATTCTTTCACCCAAAGAGAAGGCGTTTTTCGTCTCTTTTCTAATGGCCGCCAAATCGTTTGCACGAAATGTTCCCAATACAAGCCTTTTTATTACCAGTCGCGAAGCGAAGCTGGTATTGTTTTCACTTGGTCCGTCCGTCCGTCCGTGTTCAAATTTGCTCAAAATGCATATTTCGGTGTAAAATGGCCTCACATAGAGTTATCAGTGTGTTTCAACAAAAAAACCAAATGTTTGTTTGTCTGTCTGTCTGTCTGTTTGTCTGTCTGTCTGTTTGTTTGTTTGTCTGTGACAGCGATAACTCGAGAACGCTTGGATATATCCACATGAACATGTACAGGTGGATACTAGGGTTCAAAAGCTTGGACAAGTTCGAATTTGAGCAAAATCGGGTTAGCGGTTAAGGGTTTAGGTTAAGATTAGGGTTAGGGTTAGGGGTGCAAGCGTGTGTCGCGACTGGGTCAGTTTACGCAAGTACTCTAGTTTTTATTATTTTTAATTACAGTTTATCTAAAGGAGTTTTGCTCACAACAAAGGAAATAGCTCCAATTTTTTTTTTACTGCACCACAAAAAAAGAAAACGCTTCAACCACAATGAGTGTCCTCCACCCACCCCATCCAAAATGGCTACTCTCTCCAGCATCTCCGCCAAGGAGGAATCGCCGTTTTGACGGTTTAATTTCTAGGAAACCAGAGCAAAGTGAGTGTCTTTCTGGTGATCTCGACGTGTTTCTTGCAAAAACTCATCCATCAGGGTCCACCTTTAAGAGTTCAATGGCCACGTATGACCCAGATAAGGTACCCTTTGATTGCAAGCTTACTGAGTTATTAGGGCGACATTCGAAAGCGCGGGTTCCTAAACCGGAAATGTTTCAAAAGCGAGTACAGACGCATTATTCAAAAGCGCGGAAGGTGACCTACCAGAAAATAAGTGTGGAAACACACAAAAATGCAATGAGAGACTTAGTGCGATTTTTTTCACGCCAGAGGGCATGACGCTCGTGTGGGGCTAATCCTCTCTATATTCTTAGTTGGGGATAAAGAAAATGAGAGAGTGGGTGAGTAGTCCTACCATCTCTCTCTCTCTCTTACTACGCCCAAGTAAGAAAATCGCGTGATAAGCCCCTAGTGCATTGACTGCCCTCTGGCGTGACAAATATCGCCATAGGTCGACCATTCGGCCAGCCGTTCATTACAAACATCAGCAATGGTGTTTACAGGCAGGTTTGTCACAATGGCACTTATTTCTCATCAACCGTATTAGGTATTAGGTACTTTATAGTCACAGAGGCGTCGATCTCTGTGAAGTTCGGGTTGCTCCCACCTGGAGAGCGTGTCGCAGCCAGAACCAAATTGTTGTTGCGATTTGTATGACTGATGATGAAGGAAAGGGGTAGGTGGGTGGGGTAAATTGTGACTAAAGGGGTAGGTGGGTGGGGTAATTTGTGACTAAAGGGGTAGGTGGGTGGGGTAATTTGTGACTAAAGGGGTAGGTGGGTGGGGTAAATTGTGACTAAAGGGGTAGGTGGGTGGGGTAAATTGTGACTAAAGGGGTAGGTGGGTGGGGTAATTTGTGACTAAAGGGGTAGGTGGGTGGGGTAATTTGTGACTAAAGGGGTAGGTGGGTGGGGTAAATTGTGACTAAAGGGGTAGGTGGGTGGGGTAAATTGTGACTAAAGGGGTAGGTGGGTGGGGTAATTTGTGACTAAAGGGGTAGGTGGGTGGGGTAAATTGTGACTAAATATTAGTCACAATTTACCCCACCCACCTACCCCTGTCATTTAATGACAACTTTTTTGTTGCCACTGGGTTTAACGTGTGCTAATTGCATGCGTACATTGGACCTCGGTTTATCGTCTCATCGGAAGGACTCATCATTATAAACATGTCACCCCTCACTCTCTCTCTCTCTCTCTCTCTCTCTCTCTCTCTCTCTCTCTCTCTCTCTCTCTCTCTCTCTCTCTCTCATCTCTCTCTCTCTCTAGAGGAGATAGATAGACAGACAGAGAGAGAGAGAGAGACAGAGAGAGAGAGAAGAGAGAGAGAGAGAGAGAGAGAGAGAGAGAGAGAGAGAGAGAGAGAGAGAGAGAGAGAGAACTTTGAAAACTTTGAAAACTTAAACTTTATTTTCCAAGAGAGAGAGAGAGAGAGAGAGAGAGAGAGAGAGAGAGAGAGAGAGAGAGAGAGAGAGAGAGAGAACTCGATTTCTCTCTCTCTCTCTCTCTCTCTCTCTCTCTCTCTCTCTCTCTCTCTCTCTCTCTCTCTCTCTCTCTCTCTCTCTCTCTCTCTCTTCTCTCTCTCTCTCTCTCTCTCTCTCTCTCTCTCTCTCTCTCTCACCCTCTCGCAACAAAGCTGACGTAGACATTGCAGTCAACACACAGTGAAGCTAACACATGAGGGGGGGGGGGGGGGGGGGGGGAGGTAGGGGGGGGGGGGGGGGAGGGGGTGTGTGGTGTATGTCATCTTTTAGACTGGCCTATCACTGTGTTTTCATGCAGAAAGAGTGAAAAATGTTCACGTGTACAGAGAGCTTAAACGAAAGTGACGAAAACAACCGAAAGGAACATTTCTGAAGGGACACAATCTTTGTTTAGAAAAAAAAGTTACAGTAGGCCTATATAAATTGGCTTGGCCTCGCAAGCACACTAAATAGTTTTGCCAACATGACTTCAAGGGAACCTAAAATTATTGTTGGGGAATTATTGAAAGCAAAACTAAATGTACACAAAAGGTACAGGTGGTGACGGGGTAAAAAGCCCATGGGCGGGTAAGAAGCCCATGCCAATTATCTCATGAAATGAAGCAAATTTCAGTCACATTTTGCCCATGAGACGAGTGTTAATGTTTAGCATTCGTCTCATGGGCAAATTGGACTGAAATGTTCTCTACTTCATGAGATAATTGGCATGGGGTTCTTACCCGCCCATGGGCTTTCCCCCCTGTTTTTCCCTAGGCCTCCTGGACTTGAACAATAAATACACAATCAACACCACTAACATGATTTTCTTAGGGGAATATTGTGTAAAACCCAACCGATGCTATGCCTACATGGCGTAATTCAGGAAGTCACCACTTACTAAAGTAGAAGAATTATGAATGAGACTGGTTGATTATTTTCAAAGTGTTAGTTATGGATGTTATTGATGGAACAGTCTGCAAGTATTAGTTATGAATAACATTGCTGAAATATGTGATTGTGACTGACAAAATGTATGCTGTGTAATTGTTGAATAAAGATCCGTTATAAAAATGATGAAAAAAGAAGTATGATTGTCTATGAATACATTAATTTTGTTTAAACCATTATATTATGGTCATATTGTTTACAATTAAACAAAACACAAAAAAGGATTAAGTTTCAGTTTCATCAGCACAAAAATGGTTTGTAACATGCACATACCTCACATACCTTTAAAAAAAATGTTTTTTCAAATTGCTTATCCCCAGACGAAATCTAATCAATGCGTCTCTAAAACATTGCTGCTTTAATTAAACAATCAAGATACATTTCTGGACTTGAGTCAGGTGTAATGTCTATGTACAGCGAATACCGTTCATTGGAATTGCATTATTCAAAAACAAAAGAGAGAGAGAGAGAGAGAGA
>CM065681.1:39536194-39576194 GCA_017654935.2 Phymorhynchus buccinoides | reverse complement strand
TTATGCGTAGGCTACAAATGTAATGCAAAGACAGTCAAACAATCAAAGAGCAGGCCAACAAGGAAACAACATTTTGATGTAGCCTTGGTGTTCTAGCCTATGTCAATTGATCTAACACAGCCTTAAGCCAAGGCGTGGAGAAAACAAATAAACAGAAATTAATACGCAAACTTCACATTCTGGGTACTGCACGAATTCTGTACGGTTTGGGAGGGCAGGTTATCCCAAACACTCCTTCCAAGGATGGCAGCTGTCCCTGTTCCGGTGGCAGGAAGCGGAAGTGTTGAATGAGAGTGGCCAGGTACAGGAACAGTTCCATCCGGGCCAGAGACTCTCCAAGACACAAACGACGACATGTACAGATAGTACAACAACAATGTTGTACATGTTGTGCAAACATGTAATGTTGCACAAACATAATGTAGACTGTTGCACATAATACCTATGACTGCCGACAGACGTTAGCGCACTAGGACATATTTCAAGTTTAGGCATGTGTAATTAATGAGTAGGCATTGTGCTTTTCTGCCTCAGTTTAATTAGATGTATGATGCGAGATGGGCGTGGCAATGACTCTCTAAGTAAAACATTAAGTACACGAAGGACGGTAAATGGTAGGCCCTACACACACACACACACACACACACACACGCACGCACGCACGCACGCACGCACGCACGCACGCACACGCACACGCGCACACGCACACACACACACACACACACACACACACACACACATTGAAAATCAAATGCGGTCCTGAACATTGACCAACTGTACACAGCTTGCTCAGTTTTCTTTTCCTCAGAAGCCAGCAGATTTAGTTCTGAAATCCATGCAGGCCATACCGCTAAGGGTGTAGTGATCATTCCTCTCCCTTGAATCGTATGATTGTAAGAGCTCCATGAACTGGGCTGGAGTCGTTTTCGACCGTGGAGTGCTAGGTAAATAAGGGGATACAACTCACGCCAGTAAGACCACGAGGGACATGGTGTTACACTAATTGCTCCCCTTTTTTGCGCATTGTAGCAGCCGTGAGAAAGCTATGAATTTTAAATAGCACAAATCGAGTTGTATCTGAAGGAGCTGTTGTTTGGGTTTTTTAAACCACGTTAGTAGTATAGTAGCAATGATTAGGTCGAACGTAGCTCTTTTTTAATATAGAACAATTGTTAAATTTTCAAAACCCTTGTCTCCTCCTTTCATTATGCTTCTTGTCTGTCAAATATATATTTGTTTTTGTTTTGTTTCGTTAATTATACATTACCATTTTTGGAAGTTTGACCCACACAGATGGCTTGGTTGGTCATGAGACCTGTAGAACTAGCACTCATACTCTCCTGTACGGTCGAGAGTTTAAATTTCTTCTGACCCTCGAGGTTTCTTCACTGTCACATAGTGGGGAAAAAACACTATTTTCGTTCGCGTCTGACTATTTTTTGTTTTGCGTGTCCATGCACTCTCTCGTGAATCGCAGCACATAATCACTTCACATTTTGTAAGGTAGTATATTCCTCAACATAACGAATGTGCCCCGTGATGTAACTATGACCAACAGGTGTCCCTGAATGCGGCAACAAGACAGTTCTCGTCTTAATATATGATAAATCGCTACACAGAATCACTCAAAAAACTTTCGGGAGTGTCATTACTAGACCCTTGTAATATCCCGCGTGTTGCCAATACAACAACATCAGCGCCAATGGAATCCTTTCGTGTACGCCTTATGAACACCTTTACTCAAATGACTTTTCATCACTGGCTGACATTAGCCTGCAGCAGGAGCCAATATCATAATGGGAGCCGTACAATAAATGATGTTTTGGCTCACTCGTGTTCACGAAGTTAACACGAAGTGAGTCTATAGTATGATAGTGTGTGTGTGTGTGTGTGTGTGTGTGTGTGTGTGTGTGTGTGTGTGTGTGTGTGTTGCGTCCGTGGTCTAATATTCATGCTTTAACGTTGGTATTTTCTCGGGAAATAGAAGGCATACATTGTTCAAACTTTGCACACATATAGATGTCTATGCAAGCTTTCAAACAATAATGATTTGAATAATTAAATACTTAAAACAACAATGTAAACAGATAACAAACAGATAACATTTTAGATTAGTGGGTTAGAGAGTATTCAACAGGCAACATGAGTTAAGAAACTCATCAACACTGAAAGCCACGATAGCTCATTGGTAGAGTGTCTGTCTGTCAAGCCAATGGTTCCGGGTCCGATTCTCGGAACGGGCACTTTTTAATTTTTAATTTTTTTTTAATTGTATCCATTAACGATAGTTTCTTTTGTACTTTAAAATTTTATTGGCAATCTTGTACTTTAGACACCCCCCTCAATCTTTGTTGTTGTCCCACATGTTCCTGTTCGAGTGAGCCTTGAAGGCTTTGCCTCTTGTTTTACAGTATTAGAATGTCATGGTACAGCTTTTGTTTTTCCGTGGAACAAGGGGGCATTTTCACTAGCGTTGGATTATGGTTTTATTTTCCCTTTTTGATTGACATCACTGTATTAGTAGGCTACTGTGTCCACCCTTTTGTCCACCCTACCCCATACACGTTTTCATTTATATATAGGACATCGTCGAACAATTGTGATGGTGCATGGGGAAAACATACATAAGTCGCTCAGAATGTTTTTAGCAAAAGCCAAAAACAGTCAACAACCCCCAAAATATGAATTTTCTATTTAGGGCATATTTATGTCTATTTTATGTAATCTACCAGTATCCACAACATAAAAGACTATTTTCAATGATTTCTTGGTTTATTTGATTGTTTTCTAAATCAAGTCAATAGAAAATAAGAATTTCTGCAAATGATCTATTTCGAATGCCAAACTTCCAAATAATTATAAAATAAAAACTAGATAAGATGACTCAATGTGGTTTTCTGTGTACTAACAAGGAATCTTTGCTCCACCATGCAAAATTAAAATCTCAATTTATGCCAAAATTCCATTGTCTGGTTTCCCCATGCACCGTCACAAATGTTTAGAGTGCGCCTGTATCTAAAGAGTGCATGGTTATATCATTTCGGTGGGTGACGCCTACGGTCAACTAATCCGATGGTCAACTTAGGACGCTGATTTGACCGCTAGGGGGCAATCAAACCAGTCCCTCTCTCTCTCTAGCAACACCTCTCTCTTGTCTCTCTCTCTCTCTCTCTCTCTCTCTCTCTCTCTCTCTCTCTCTCACTACACCCAACTAAGAATATCACGCGCTAAGCCCCTACTGGATTGATTGCGGACCCCCCCTGGCGGTAAAATGCGCGTCCTAAGTTGCTCATTGGTCAACTGAACTACGTGAAACATCAAGTGTCATTTTCATAAGCCTTGTTCGTTTTCCTTTGTATCCGTTTTTCTTGTACTAGATACCACTCTCGTCATGTTTGTTGTTTGCCGCTTTGTTTGTTGTTTGTTTGTTTGTTGTTGTTTTTTGCATTATGACCGCTGGGGGTTTCTTTCCGATCGTTTTTGTCTCTTGAAACGACCTTTTTCAGAAAGTTGTGAGGAGATTGTTTTAAAAAAAACAAATGAAATTTTGGGAATGAATGAAACGAAAGGATTACCCAAGTAATGGAGATCTCTGGTTGAAAGTTATTCGGATCATCGTCAGTGAAGGGAGAGCGGTAGGGACAGAAGGAGAGAGAGAGAGAGAGAGAGAGAGAGAGAGAGAGAGATGAGACGGAGAGAGAGAGAGAGAGAGAGCTCTTTGTTTGTCGTTCTCAGCCTCTTTCCGAGAGAGAGAGAGAGAGAGCTAACTCTTGGGGGAGAAGGTTGGGGGCGGTTGGGGGAGAACCCAACAGAAGAGAGGAACTGAAAAATACACGAAGTGAGAGAGAGAGAGAGAGAGAGAGAGAGAGAGAGAGAGAGAGAGAGGGAGAGAGAGAGAGAGAGAGAGAGAGAGAGAGAGAGAGAGAGAGAGAGAGAGAGAGAGAGAGAGAAGGTTGGGGGAGAACCCAACAGAAGAGAGGAACTGAAAAATACACGAAGTGAGAGAGAGAGAGAGAGACGGAGAGAGAGAGAGAGAGAGAGAGAGAGAGAGAGAGAGAGAAGAGAGAGAGAGAGAGAGAGAGAGAGAGAGAGAGAGAGTGAGACAAAAGAGAGAGAGAGAGAGTGAAGAGAGAGAGAGAGAGAGAGAGAGAGGGGAGAAGGTTAAGTCCCTAGGGGGGGCGGTTGGGGGAGAACCCAACAGAAGAGAGGAACTGAAAAATACACGAAGTGTCATTTTCATAGAGAGAGAGAGAGATTGTTTTTAAAAAAAACAAATGAGAATGAAGAGAGAGAGAGAGAGAGAGAGAGAGAGAGAGAGAGAGAGAGAGAGAGAGAGAGAGAGAGAGAGAGAGAGAGAGAGAGAGAGAGAGAGAGAGAGAGAGAGAGAGAGAGAGAGGGGGGGAGAAGGTTGGGGGGGGGGGAACCCAACAGAAGAGAGGAACTGAAAAATACACGAAGTGAGAGAGAGAGAGAGAGAGAGAGAGAGAGAGAGAGAGAGAGAGAGAGAGAGAGAGAGAGAGAGAGAGAGAGAGAGAGAGAGAGAGAGAGAGGAGAGAGAGAGAGAGAGAGAAGGGTTGGGGGAGAACCCAACAGAAGAGAGGAACTGAAAAATACACGAAGTGAGAGAGAGAGAGAGAGAGAGAGATGAGAGAGAGAGAGAGAGAGAGAGAGAGAGAGAGAGAGAGAGAGAAGTGAGAGAGGGGGGGAGCAGAGAGAGAGAGAGAGAGAGAGAGAGAGAGAGAGAGAAGAGAGAAGAGAAGAGGGAAGAGAGAGAGAGAGAGAGAGAGAAGGTTGGGGGAGAGATAGAGAACCAGAGGAAGGAAGGAGAGAGAGAGACACGTCAGACAGCGAGAGAGAGAGAGAGAGAAAAACAGAAGAGAGTGGCATACGCACAAAGTGGCATACGCACAAAGTATCCGTTTTTTAAAATCTAAAACATCACAGTAAGCCTACGTAGCTAAGAGCCAACAAGCGGCAATACGTGAAATAAAAAAAGTTCTTTGATTGGTATATCATTATGCATACTTCAGACTGGATAGCCTTCTTCAGTGCAAGTCTCTTTAAAACAATAAGATAAATAATTAAAATAAATTAGGTTCGCAACATACTTTTGTTATTGTGACCTTTGCCATTAACAAAAAACATGATAAACTTGGACTAAAAAAAACTGCTCTCGGGGTTTGCAAACAGTATCAAATCAAATCAAATAAATTAACAAAACAAGGTTCATTTTGTACCCAACTATAATTATGTCACATTCCTTTCGTTAAAACAGTTCCGGGATGAGACGATAAACCGAGGTCACGTGTGCTCATGCACTAAGCACACGATAATCCTAGTGGCAACGAAAAAGTTGTCATTTAATTGGTCAACATTTACCTCCCCCCCCCTCTCCCTTCCTCATCAGTCACACAAAAATCACATGCCAATATTTTTGTATAAATGGGTGGCGCGCCTCTGGCTGCGACGCGCTCTCCAGGTGGGAGCAACCCGAATTTCACAGAGACGCCTCTGTGACTATAATGTACCTAACCTAACCTAACCTAAAAAAAACCCAGATGTAAAATCAAATCAAATTAATAAAACAAGGTTGCTATAATATACAGGGCTCCCAATCGTCCCACAACACAAGGGGTCCCAGGGACTCCTTCACGTACAGTATAGAGGGTCCTAGAGGCGGGATAGAGGGTCCCAGTGGCATAGCGAATGCTGAAAAGACTTTTTTCTACTGCATCCCTGGGACACCCTGCACATTCTTTTAGAGGGTCCTGTAGAATGTTCGTGCTTCACAGCATAGATTCGGAGCCCTGAATCGCAACAATAATGTTTTATTCATCCTGATCTGTCGGTCCACCCAGCCTGGCCCCCCATCAGCTGACTGTCATAGAGGATGGCCCGAGGGGTTGCCACTCGGGGGTACACCGTTTTCAGCACGGTCAGCACGTCGCTTTCGATTCTCTGGAACTTCCCTCTGGGGGTGTAGCCGTCCCTGACAGATCTGGAACATTGCGACATAATAGGTAGATACTTTAGATACACGCGCGAGTCGAGGGTGCAACTGAAAAAGTGAGAACCGGACAGGTACAGTAAGTACTTCGCCCATTATAGTGGTTGTGTGGCTTGGGAACGCAGAAGAAAAAGAAAGAACAAATCAGAGACAGAGAGAGAGAGACAAAGACAGAGATAGAGAGACAGACTGAGAGAGAAAGGTGGACATATAGGCATACAGAGAGAGAGAGAGAGAGAGCGAGAGAGAGAGAGAGAGAGAGAGAGAGGTAACCCAGACCGGACAGTCAAAGTCTATTCCAACAGTACCTACATTTAGGCATTATTAATTTTCTCCTCACCCGTCATTATGCATCAATGAACAATGACTTAAAAGACAATTGTGCCAAACAGACAGACAGACAGACAAGCAGCTACCCAAGAAGCTAGACAGAGTATCATACAGATGGGGGGGGGGGGGGGGGGGGGGGGGAACCTGGGTGTGTAGGGGCAGAGAGTCAAGTGAAGGGACATCCATCCACATACATGCGATTTCTACCCAACTGCGATCCCATTGTGACGACAACGGTGAGGCACGATTCACATGAAGTACTTCCGTCTTAATCATTCTACCATTTCGTTCACTATGCACACGTAGACCCCTAATAATAATAATAATAATAATAATAATAATAATAATAATAATCTAACTTATATAGCGCTTATTCTCCTTACGGGGGGCTCTAAGCGCTTCACCAAAAATCTGAGCAGAAACAACAACAACAAAACAACGCACTTATCATAAGGAACAACCCGAAACGAAATAACAATAACTACATTTACGTCCCCCCCCCCCCCTCCTCCATTTACGTCCCCCCCCCTCCCTTCACACTCCCCTAGAATCCAAGCCATTACAAATAGCGTTTTCCACACAAAAAGGCATTTTCTCACAATAACCCCCCATCAGTTATTGTATCAGAAAAGTAGTGTTTCACGAGAATCATGCCTCACAAATGTCACAGTTGGTTCGCAGTTGCATTGTATTGTACGCAGTGTGGCGGCCTGTGGCAGCGCAAAATGCTACAACGCGTCAAAATGTTACAATTGTAACAAATTGCGTGAGGTGCCCTGGGCTCCTTGCGCAAAATGTTACCATTGTAACATTTTGACGCGTGGTAACATTTTGCACGGAAAGCCTGCGGCAAAATGTTACAATTTTGTTAGAATTGTAACATTTTGCGCGAGGCGCCCTGGGCAAAATGTTACGACGCGTCAAAATGTTACAATTGAAAACTTTCAATCAAAGGTGGGCGTCTCGCGCAAAATGTTACATTTGTAACAAAATTGAAACATTTTGCCGCAGGCTTTCCGCGCAAAATGTTATAACGCGGCAAATTTTGCCGCAGGACTTTCCGCGCAAAATGTTACAAGGCGTCAAAATGTTACGCGTTGTAACATTTTGTGCTGCCACACGGCCCCTTGAGTGTGACAGACCTGGCCACGGTGATAAGTCGTGGTGTGAACTGTCCTCGCTGCAAAAGGGTCTGCAGCTGTCCAGTCCGCTCGGTTATCTCTGCGTTCTCTGAGCAACAGGCAGACAGACAGACAGACAGACAGACAGACGTGCACATAACAGACTCAATTCAGGCTCAATTAGGTCTCTATAAAATAAAATAAAACTGAAACAGACTGCAGCGTCACTAAAACATACAACAAGCAAACAACCACACAACAACACAGTGCAAAGTGACATTGTATTCACAAGAGACAAAACAAAACTACTGGATATTTCGGCGAACGCGCCTTTATCAACACAGACAAACAATTAAACAGCAAACAGCAAACACAGCAAAAGGAGCAAAAAGCAGGCAACAGAAGGAGTAAAAATAGGTCTCTATAGTTAATGTCTAAAAACTGTACAGACGAGTCCAATATTATTTTAAGCTTTCCCTGATTCGAGCGTGCGCGCGTGTATGTGTGTGTGTGTGTGTGTGTGTGTGTGTGTGTGTGTGTGTGTGTGTGTGTGTGTGTGTGTGTGTGTGTATGTATGTGTGTGTGTGTGTGTGTGTGTGTCAAGTCAAGTCAAGTCAAAATCATCTTTATTGAGGGTTAAAGAATAAGCTAACAAAGCTTTTTTTCATCCTGCCCTCATAAAACAAATACACATCAATCAAAAATCAATGAACTTAACATATTTACAGGAACACAAAACAGAAAACATTATGATCAGTATAATGAAAGAAAACAACAACAACAAAGAATCAAACAGAAGAGAGAGAAGGGAATAGGGAGGAAGAGAGAGGGAGAGAAAGCCGGGGGAGGAAACACTCACATACACACATGCGCGCGTGTGCGCATATACACACACATACGCTCACTCCCACACATACACACACACACGCGCGCGCGCGCGCGCGCGCGCGCGCGCGCATGGTGTGTGCGTGTGTGTGTGTGTGTGTGTGTGTGTGTGTGTGTGTGTGTGTGTGTGTGTGTGTGTGTGTGTGTGTGATCGCATACTAGGATATTTGGATGGATAGCTATGTATCGAATCGTACATAAATTGATTGCAGTGTGCACATTGTGTGTAGGCATATTATGTTGCAAATGTTGTAAAGTGAGTGACCGTGTGCTTGTGTATATTAAGCTCTGCTCATGCATGCAATGACGCCTGTATGTATTCACACATGCATACGTTTAATTTGTATGTCTGTTTTTCCCAAGAGATCTTCAGTGGGAATTATGTAAGTGTGCACACACGCATGTGTATGCATGTGTATAGGCCTATACGAGTGTGTTTAGATATCACGTCTGTGCGAGTGTGTACATGTGCGGCCAGGCGTACATAAACCATCCAGTTTCCCAGGATCCCATATAGTCATGGACAAAGTACACATACTAATCACAAAAGCGGACAAGAAATAAACTCATCCCCCGAAGACGGAGTGTTGCTGCCCACGTGGCGGGGTTTAAAAACGGTCACACACGTTATGTTTTTAACCCTAGCTGATGCATTTGTACCAAGTGTTCAAGTGCTTCGGCTGTTGGAATGATCCCTGGAGTCTTTTAGCCAGGGTACGTGAACAACAGCAACAACAAACACATCGCAACGCAAACACATTTAATGCAAAATTGCAAACGCAGTCAAACCACTCATACAAACCACTCACCCGGGGAATGAAAAACCACCGCCGACTTCCCAGGACGGTTATGCCCCGTGCACACCTTCATCCCTTTAGAAGGATCGAACCCCAGAGTCCTGGGCGACTCCTTCAGACAGACCCCCACCTGACCCAACGCCCTCAACTGGCCGGCGGTGAGAAAGAACAGCTCCCTGACGAGAAAAGCCACGAGAGTGTCCCCGTCCAACCGATGACGACGACATAGTAAAGCACGGCTGACGAGTTCCTTCATAACTTTCGATGAGAGTGTTTCCAGAGCGGAGTGGGTTTTCTCGGGGCACCGGTGATGCAGACAAAACGTGAGGTCATCGCGGACGCTGTCCACTAGCTGTTTAAACACTCGGTCGGCTCTGCTCTCTTGGCGGGCGTCTTCAGCGCAGAAAACCCTGCTGACCGTTTCCGAAATCGTGTCCACGTCTTGGTCAGTCATGGAAGAGTCGTGGAGAGGAGTGATAGCAGCTTCCACGCCATAATAGTCTTCGTCGATATCTAGAATCAAGGAGGATCGTTTCTGTATCCAGGTATCCGAGGACCGGTCCTCGATCCAAACGTTCGATGAAAGTTGTTCAGAACGGTTGGTGAGAATGTTGTTGATGATATTTTTGTTGTTGGCGTCGGTGATTGTAGTTGGCTTAGTTGCTGCCGCCATCAGCTCAACAGCCTGTCTTTCCATGACCATCTCCGCCACGATGAGGACTTTGGGCCGACACTGCTCCCTGAGGATCAGTTTGGTGGTGGTGATGATTGTGGTGAATGGAGAAGACCGACCGGTCCTGATTGTTTCGTGCACGAAACATTGAAAAGAATCCAGCATGCCGTGCGAGTGATGAGGCTGAACGTCCACACAGTAACACGCTTGAACACTTCCCTTAGTACTCCTTTTAGCACTCCCTTTATTGTTTTTATCATTCCCTGTAGACCTGCTACTACTCCCACTATCACTCGCTACACCAATACCTTCTCCAGTCTTGTGCTCTCTGTGCATCCGTACTGCCTCTTTCCTCCATGTTTTAGTCCTGGCTTTTATCTTTTTATTATTGGAGGATTGTTGTTCACTGGTGTTTTGTTTCTGGGTCTGTTCTACAAACACGCCGGCCAGTACGTGAAAATGTCGGTACCCTGCTGGCCCCAGCATCTTGTCGATTCTGGTGTCCCATGGTGGGATAACCCAGATGTATCGGCTGAATAACCCAGTGAGTGCAGCCCCCTGTCATCAATTAAAACGAACAGCTGCAGCATAAATAAAATGTAATATGCAAAGTGTAACACTAAAAACGTGATATAATTGCTGAAAAAGAAACATGTCTCACTCTTTCCTGTGAGTTAAACTATATCGCTTATGAAAATACATGTGACTTTAACCGATTTAAACTGTTGTTAAAATACATGTGGCAATGGATTAGAAAGCGCTGATAGGGGTTGAAACGTTTGCGTAAAGATTAACGTGACGTGGCCTTCTAGCTACAACACCGAGAAAACACATTCCAATGCTTCTTTCCACACACATTTGCACACACACACACACACACACGCACGCACGCACGCACGCACCCCCCCCCCCCCACGGCGCGCGGAGGCCGGAGGCACGAACGCACGAAACATTCCGCAATTTTAATAAAACGCAGTGTGCATAATAGTGGCCTACCCATTGTTCTACCTCAGATGGAACTATTTAGTACCCTGCACATTCATTGCACAGCAAGTCAGTGACACCGCCTACCGAAATGAACATGTCGTTCCGCTGCATCAGATAGCCTAGCTCAGACAGAAGGGGAGGGCGGAAGAGGGGGAAGGAGGCATTGATGTGGGCCAGCGTGACGTCAGCATGGGCATCAATATGGAGCTGACAGACAGAAAAAAAGGCTCTAATTACATTTGAATTTGTGGAAAGGGATTAGTCATCGACTGAAAGAAGCTCAATGACCGTCTTATTATTTTAAATTATACATAACTATATAATTATCCTTTTCGCAAAAAGTATACGTTTATGTCCGAGAAACAAACTAAGAATTATTATAATATCAATGACAAAACAAACAAACAGCCCCCCCCCCCACCACACACACACACCAATAAAAAACACACACAAAAAAACACGCACATAAAGATAAAGTAGTTGCTAAAAAAAAAATGTCTCCCTTTCCATGAATCACCAGAGACCGGACGTCCAATTTGTGGCTACAGCAATATCCACACTAATCCACTGTAAGAGAAAGGTTTTTTTCCTACACGAAAAGAAGCCTCCATTAAATTAACCATCGTGGGTATTGCCATATTTATCCCTCCCTGTAAGAGGTGGTAAACTGTTGACTGAAGGCGCCTTGGTTGAGCTTCTTTCCGTCTATGAATTATGCACCCTTTAAATCACGACGTTCCCTAAAGATCGTCCTTATGGGGCTAAATGTGGATCTCCCTCTCTCTCTCTCTCTCTCTCTCTCTCTCTCTCTCTCTCTCTCTCTCTCTCTCTCTCTCTCTCTCTCTCTCTCTCTCTCTCTCTCTCTCTCTCTCTCTCTCTCTCTCGCTCTATCTCTCACTCTCTCTCTCTCTCTCTCTCTCAGGGCTGGGTGTAAAAAAAAGTATGCATACTTATCTCATTACCCTGTATAAATAAAATTTCGTTCGTTCGTTCCTTTTTCTTTTTCCCTCTTTCAATTACTGGAAGGCCTCACTCACCAGCACATTTCCCTGAGGCGGCAGGACCCCTTTCCTCACCGCCTGGAACCAGTAAGGGATGACGTCATGATGCTCCTCCACCACAACCACCATCCCTATTCCCACTTTTCCAGGGACGAAAGAAGTCGGCCTCCTCTTGGTCTCCCTGCCTGCCTCTGTCTCCTCTCCCATCTCCTCACTCCCGCCTGTCTCTGTGTCTCCGCTTTTCTTTCTCTCCGCTTCCATGCCTCTGCTGTATGTCTCCAATTCCCCCCACTCTGTCTCTGCGTCTCCGCTCTCCGTGTCCCTGTAGATCTCTGAACCCCATTGTGTCTCTTCACTCTGGTTGTCTATCTGCGTGTTCGTTTTCGTCTCCTTATTCTGCACAGAGACATCGGGGATTCTCCTCAACGGAGACAAATGGGAGTATTGCTGCCGGATCGTCAGAAGACCTGGTTTTGCGACCAGCCTCCTATCTTGCGGTTTGGCCGGGATGCTGTCAGCTCCATGATCTGAAGTTGTGTGAACCTTCGTGTAAGATCCCAGAAATAGTCGTGCTTCTTCTCTTTCTTTAGGATCTAAGTCCCACAGATGGTGGCGAACATTCTTTGTGTCCTTGGCCGAGTTCTGGACGTCAAGGTTATACAGATGGCTGAACTCATCGCAGGGACGGTTCCTCTGATTATTGTTGCCACCGTGTTTGTCTCTTGTCGTCCGACAAGGTTCAAGGTCCAGGTCATCGTCCGTGAATGGAGTCATCCCTTTAGACTCCATGACACCATGCAGCAGTCGATAGGCGGCGTAAAACATCAGACAGGCAGCCACAAACAAATATCCTTTGAGAAAGAAAGAGTGATGCCAGACGACACTGCGCGGGCACGATCGGAAACGTTTCCTACAAAGGTTCATGACTCAGAAAATAAACAAATAAAATAATGGTAACAGAATAAAACAAGAATGAAAAGATGTCCCGGGAAATTCTTGTCTACGGCTATTTCAATTAATACTAGTTTGAGACTTTTCAGCTTTTGTCTGCGTGTATCGTTCACCTGGTTTTGATTTCAAGAGTTTTAACAGCAAGTAGAAAAAGTAAAAGAATGGAAAATATTTTCTTCAGTGAATGTTCACTCAGCACATCTATGCAATATGCATCCGAGTTGCCTAGCATGCAACGCTTTATGCGAGCATGGTGCTCTTCTGTAAGTTTATCTGGGCAACTGTTATGCAGATTGCAACGAAAGTCAAAAGATAAATAATTCTGATTATTTCGGCTCGTGGTCGCCGATATCTTCCTTCACCTTTTCCTCCTTCACCAGCAGTGTTATCTTCTTCTCCCTTTTCTTTCTTTCTTTCTTTTCAAAGGGGTACTAATATTAAGCTAAAACGTATCAATGCATCTGCACAGATGGCTATGCCTTTGCACCTGATTAAAATGCACAACCAAACCTTATTAGTGCAGACACAAACACTAGAAGCCGCAATCCACATTGATGCTCTCGGGGAAACAGCCCCCAGAAACTGTTACAGAAAGCTCAAAGAGTGGTCAGGGAGAGGATTAAATAACAAAACAAAGATGGTTGAATTATTCTTCTTATCTTCTTGGGTTTGGGTTTTCACGCAGAGCGCTGTGCAATGCCATACCAAGGAATGACAGAATGGGATCATGACTAGATGCACGTGCAAAGACTAGACGTGTCGTCACTACGTGCTATCTGTCACCGTCTGTCATTTTTTTCCTTGCCACTGTTCTAGAAAAGGGAATGGGAAGAGGGTTAAGGGGGGAGGGTTATGTTGAAGCAAGTTGTGAGGGGGTGGAAAGTTTGGTAAGCTTGAAGAGCAATGACACATCAACATTTTCCACTCTTTCCCCAAGCCAACACAATGAGCTTATGGCTGGCTGTCACTGTGTTGCCATGGGGAAAGAGTGAAACGTGTTAACGTGTACAGAGACCTTAGAGAGGGAAATCATGTCCAGCACAGATGGTTTCACTGTTAACAGGAATCATCGGCTGCCTGTCACTATGTAAGCTGCCTCACACTATCCAACCAAATCGGATGAAAATACCCCCGTGGGAATACCGGGGGGTCTTTTTTGTATAAATAGTTCCTCCACCTTCTGGAAGTTTTGTGCTTGTAACTTCCTCTAATCTGCCACTCTCTTTGACTCTGCCTTTTCCCTTTGCTTACTGTCATCTACTATCTTTCGGCCTTACCGGTCAATTTTCCTGCCTTTTTTTTTTCACGAAACACTTTCATCAAAGACATTTCCTCCGGCCGAAGTCGGACTTGCTGGGCCTAACTGTTTCTTAGTTAGGCGCATAACGGCAGCATGACGCATCTGCGCTCATAATTGACAGGAAACTGTCTGAGCGATAGAAGAAGAAGAAGAAGAAGAAGGATGAAAATGGTCGTGAAATGTCCACAGTTTTCCTGTCTTTTGGCAGAGTGAGTAGAAATCACGAATGCAAATTTTGGTGGTATGAAACTCTTCCAATCAGGTCGGAAGGAATTGGCGACTGCAGCATTTACTTTGCTTACTGATAGTGAAGACGGTCCACGGACACAAGTAGTTGAATAGAGTTCACAACTGAATTTTCTTTCAACTAAAAAGATTGGATAGTGTGAGGACTAAATCGTCGTGCAAATGCGGGAGTTAAATTTTTTTTTATAGTATTCATCACTTTGGGTAAAGGTAAAGATGTGCCACCTCCCCCTGCATTTCTCGGTTAATTGCAATTTTCCGTTTTTGCCTTTTTACCAAAAGTAAAGCTGTATTTTATTAACCTTTTTAGCTAATAACCTTTTTGGAATACTAACCCTATCCCTAACCCTAACCCTAACCCTAACCCTACCCCCCCCCCCCCCCCCCCCTATTAGACGGGAAAACGCAATGAACCACGACTGTGACAAATGGCGCCGTGTACTGCAATACATAGGGGGGGGGGGGGGGGGTCCTAATAGATCATGGCCTAGGGTTAGGGATAGGGTTAGTATTCCAGAAAGGTTATTAGCTAAAAAGGTTAATAAAATACAGCTTTATGTTTGGTAAGAAAGGCAAAAACGGGAAAATGGAATTAACCGAGAAATGCATTGACCACGCGTCAAAGTTACGCCGTAGCTTTTTTGTAAGATTAATTCACCTCATGTGTTGTTACTCCTTGGCGATCAGCCCCTGGATACTTACTTTTCTCTCTTCATGCATGCTATTCATTCTACACAGAACGCGCGCGCGCGCGCATGCATCAACTCATGCAGTTGAAATGCCAAACATCTGGGGAATAACTGTAGCTGTACTACTAAAAATAAAGTAGGGAATATTAAAAAGAAAAATAAGTACACCATGAAATCAGTAATCAAGTCATAGATTTTATTTCAAGTGAAAACGAAAGTACAAAATGTTCTCTGCCTCTGAAATCAATAACAATGGGTGTTTTTTTTAAATGTCACGTGACTGCCAGAAAAGCTGGGCCTCCAAGGGAGCGACGACCAAAAGTTACCATCATAACGTTGTTTCATTGGCGTTAGCAAGTTAATGCGTTCATTCAAAGATTTAAGGGAATCGCTGACACATACGTATAAAATGAATATATTAGTCTAATAGTGATATGTACAAGCATGAATACATTAATCTGAAAACGAAGCCATAAACATAAGGTCACACACAAAAGAAAGCATAAAACATTAGCTAATAATGATTCACAGAAATGTCATGTTTGATGATGACTTATGGTTGTATGTAGGATGACTCGTTTTCAAGCTGCCACACTCGCTAAATAATTACAATAAGGTTCTCATGATACCATTATGTGTGCAGCATGCCTGCTTGCAAGTGTAATGAGGCGTAATATTACATCTGCCGATGATAAACCATTGAACAGCTCTCTCTCTCTCTCTCTCTCTCTCTCTCTCTCTCTCTCTCTCTCTCTCTCTCTCTCTCTCTCTCTCTCTCTCTCTCTCTCTCTCTCTCTCTCTCTCTCTCTCTCTCTCTCTCTCTCAAAGGACAGATTGTAAGAATAGGCATCGCCTGAGCTCTTTATCCTTGTCAAATAAAGTTTTTCCTCTCTCTCTCTCTCTCTCTCTCTCTCTCTCTCTCTCTCTCTCTCTCTCTCTCTCTCTCTCTCTCTCTCTATCTATCTATATATATATATATATCTCTCTCTCTCAAAGGACAGATTGTAAGAATAGGCATCGCCTGAGCTCTTTATCCTTGTCAAATAAAGTTTTCCACTCTCTCTCTCTCTCTCTCTCTCTCTCTCTCTCTCTCTCTCTCTCTCTCTCTCTCTCTCTCTCTCTCTCTCTCTCTCTCTCTCTCTCTCTCTCTCTCGTCTCTTCCTCACCCCCTCTCCCTCTCTCTTTCTCTCTCTGTGTAAAATGCCAAACTCACTGCACCGGCCAAGCAGTCCCATACATGGACATTCATTTTGTCTGGGTGCAATCGACCGAGCCCAAAGGTGATCACGACGATCATCACCTTCTGTTGGACATTTTAACCGATTGGACTGGAGTATTGCCAACAATAGGAACAGGTATTTCAGAGTTTGGTGTGTGTGTGTGTGTGTGTGTGTGTGTGTGTGTGTGTGTGTGTGTGTGTGTGTATGTGCGTGCGTGCGTGTTTGCGTGCGTGTGTGTGTGCGGCGCATGTCTCTCTCTCTGTGTTTTCCAATGAACTGAGTTTATGAAGTAAATGTTAAAGATCCACCAGATCACGAGTCAAAATCATGGGTTTCACGGGTTTTCCCTCTTATAGCTGGTAAGAACTCTTGTTTTGACCAGGTTTTACTCCCATACAAATGCCCCCAAATTGAAAACGAAACATAATTTTAAAGAGCAGCCTCAATTTCAAGTTGGGGGCATTTGTATATTGGTCACAGCTATCCAGAAAAAAACAAGGGACTTAATCGTGGTGGGTCAGTGTATCTTTAAAGAAGTAACCAGGCAATCTTTCAGCACTGAAGCGCCCATCATTCAGTGCAAGTCATTACCAGAACTAGGCAAAGACCACATCGCACAGAGAAAGAAAATTGCAAGTGTGTAAAAAAACAATTATTGGTGTTGTGGTTCACTTTTAGGTGGTGCAAATTCCTTCAATAAGTTATCCCTTAAGAAGCTGCATTGCCTTAGCAATTGACAAATATTGAAATAAAATGGTTACAAGAATCACTTGATCAGTCACGTTGAATCTCAGAGTGTTAATATAAAAGAAACAAAAATAAAATGCTTTCATTTCATGTCATAGGCTTATTATGCTGTTTTGTTGCACTGTCCATTACATTTTGACGCGCTATTGTACACACAAAATATGACTTTTCACAAACAAAGAGCTTGTTCGTTGTATCTTGTATTATTTTGGAAACGTTTATTGATTAATTGAGAAAGCAAAAATAAGTTCTACCAGAACTGATTTACTTTTACTATATTAAACATTCATGTAAGATTAATTCGTGCATTGGTTAGACTGTACAATTAGGCCTACGTTACCTCATTTGCCAACACAGGCAACCAGACTCTCTCCATCATATTTTGTAAACAACATGTTTTTAACATGTCTTGCGCTAATTCAAAGCCTTTCTCAGTTTCTGTCTTTTTACAATGACATGTTGCTAAGCTACGTGTGCTTGTCATAACTCTGATGGTATGAACATATACGCCAGATCATTTACTGCAAACATAAATATCTGATCTTTTTGCAGTAAAACAAAAATCAATATGTCAACGCTACTGCCCCTGGACTTGGCATCTTTGCTTGCTGGAGGGGTGGTGCTGTTGTGTCTGTGGTGGTGGCTGTCCACACGACGACCCCCGGGCCTCCCCCCAGGCCCTGGACCTGCCCTGCCCCTGCTGGGACACCTCCACCTGCTGAGCAAGGACCCACGGCCCCAGTTCTGCAGGTGGAGACGTCAGTACGGAGACGTGTTCAGTCTGTACATGGGAGGGAGGTTGACAGTGGTGCTGGCCAGCCATTCAGCCATCAAGGAAGCCTGACGTCTTCTCTGATCGTCCACCATTCTTTTTCTTCAACGAAATCTTCGACAATAAAGGTGACTACTCTTTTTCCTTTTTGTGTTTATATCTTAAGTACGTGAAAGTATTGTGTTTTACTATGTAAACTGTGCTTCTATGAAATCACATATACATTCTTTTGAAAAAATAATAAATCCTTTTCGACTTGGAGTTGAGTTTGAAAGATGTGGTTATCTATAAACCAGCCATCAAAGTGGGCACGGACTGAGAACGATTTCCCCCGTGTATGGTTTGTGTAAAAAATATTAAAAAAACAACACCAAAACTTCAGGTAGCCTATAGCACCAGAAATCTTAGATATTCGTTCTATTTTAAAACGACATCGTAAGACTATTGACATTCAATCCAATTAGATCGTGTGCACGTAATATATACGCGCAAATTTCGTTCAGAAGCCCATCCGCAATCCTAAAAGAATGTGAAAGTAAGAAATATGAAGGAGTGTGCACATACACGCGAAAACCCTTCCGCATATCCCATCCGCTTGTTTCTCACTCTCCACACATCCCACACAATGAGAGATTCTGTTGTAAGTGCAATTATCATGTGCTTGGAGACGAATTTCATTATATCTTTGAATGTGAGGCATTCAAGGTTAGAAGAAAGACGTGCTTGACAAACTATTATTTGAAAAGACCAAGCGTAATAACGTTTAAATCTCTATTTCAGAATAAAAATAAACGAACCCTTGCCCGTTTAGTTTGTTTTACAAAGGCTATTTTAAAAGAATTTTGAGTATTATTTAACAATGTGACCCATACTGCTTTAGTTTCACAGACTATTAGTCAAGCCTGGTACGCAAAGATATATTTTACATAGGAAGTGTTGTATATCCCATGGCTGTTAAGCTTACTAGCAAGTTTTTTAAAGTTTTTTTTTACCTTTCTATAAATTCAACACCTCGGAGTGTTTGTGTGTATGTGCGCGTGTACGCGCCTTGGCAGATGATTATCGCAAGTTTATTTGTCTGGAATTGTGCACTGGTATGTTATTTCAAAACCAATATGTGTGAAATATTGTTCATTGCCGCAACAGAATTGTGATTATTTTCTTGTGCCCCTATGGGGTTTTTGGAAAATAAAGATGACATGACTTGACTTTATATTACTGTATTGGCGGATTGTGGGTTGGGTATATGCATGGGTTTTCGCGTATATGCGCACACGCCTTTACTGTTCTGATCAATGCTGTTTGTATTTTAAAATGGCAGGAATTGTAAGCTCATGTGGCACTCGGTGGAAAGAGCAGCGGAAGGCAAGTCTGGAGATCCTCCGTGCCATGGGCATGGGCAAGAACGTGCTGGCCGACAAGATCCAGGAGGAGGTCACTCACTACATCCGGGCCATCAAGGACCACCAGGGGGCGCCAGTGGACCTGGCCAAACTGACTCAGATGAGTGTGTCCAACATCATCTGCTCCATCGTCTTCGGGGAACGTTTCCAGTACGATGACAACAGCTTTGCCCAACATCTGGAACACATTGATGTCATCTTTAAGTTGCTGGCAGGTTAGTGATAACACAGAACTGTCTGTGGTGATAAGCCTGTTTTGGGGGGGGCACCAACGTCATCAGAAATATGCAGATAATGCAATTCCTGACATAATGATTGCCTTAATAAGATTGTGAGAATGAAACATGGCTTCTTAGCAGAGGCATTGAAATGCTGTACACACAACAGATAATGTTACAACCAGCAAAATAACTAGAGGGCTAAGCTTGTGTTTGCCTTTCAAAGCAAACATGACAGGATTGTCCCCTCCCTATGACAGGAGTCTTTCCCTACCCACTGCTGGTTGGAGCTTCCTGCTCAGCTTTATACCGGAAATGTCGCAACATTATTCCTTAATAAATACAGAATGTATGAATGTATTCTGTGCGTCCGTTTTCGAGTTATTCAAGATTAAATGTTGGCCAAATTTGGCAATTTCACCCCCTCACTTCCGTTTGGTACTTCCGGTTCGGTTTATGCCGGAAGTGTTGCAAACACACTCTTTAATAAACACTGATAACATGAATGCATTCCGTTTAGCCGTTTTAGAGTTATTCAAAATTGAAAATTGGCCAATTTGGCCTTTGTTGGCACATTTCGGCTAAAAATTGGGCAAATTGCTTTAATATTGCAATTTTGCTATTACGGTGTTATATTTAAACTTACTTGCAAATTTCAGTGAAATTGTGTAAAAAACAAAGTAAATCCAAAAGTGGAAATGTTTTAATGTGACGCAACCCTATTTACATATATTTGAATAACTTCCAAACTATTTAATATATCATCACCAAACTCCTTTCCGACCTGGGCCAGGGTAAAGGCTAACATAATTATCCAGTAGTAGTTTTGTGACGTAACTTGCGGCTTTGGCTATTCTGTGAGCCAAATGAAAGCTGCACGTTCCTTGCTGGAGCACTTCCAGTTCGTTATCATATTTTAGGTAGTCAAGTTTAATATTTCGCCGGGTTCGTGATTTTTCGGCCATAATTCGGCGAAGTCATTTAATATTTTACATTTATGAAATTTCCAGCCAAACCGGACCCAAAAAAGGTGGAAAGAAAATATTTTTTTTTACAAATAATAGTATTCTCCTAAAGGGGAGTAATTAATACTATCAAACGTTTTAACATTATTTTGTGCAGGGTCAGCTCTCCGATCTGAGCCCTTAGCGCAGTACCTTCCTGGCGACCCTTTCCATTTGAAATCCTTTGCGGCCAACTGTCATGCTTTGTTCAACTTCTTTGACCATCAAGTGGCCGATCACCGCAGGGCCTTGCTAAATGACCACGCAGGGGACACAGTGACGGACAAGGACTTCATCTTTGGCTACCTTCAACGGATGAACAAACAGAAGACTCTGGGAAATGCTACTACGACTTTGAATGGTTAGCACAAAACTCTCTCTCTCTCTCTCTCTCTCTCTCTCTCTCTCTCTCTCTCTCTCTCTCTCTCTCTCTCTCTCTCTCTCTCTCTCTCTCTCTCTCTCTCTCTCTCTCTCTCTCTCTCTCGAAACTTTCGAAATGTTTGAGAAGGCATTTGATTCCATTAATAGAAGTATTATGTGGCCTATATTAGTTAAAGCTGGTATTCATGGTAAACTCTTAAAATGTATTATGAGCATGTATGATTGTGTGAAAGCTAGGGTTAGATGTGGGGGGAAACTAACAGATTATATTCAATGTACTGCTGGGGTAAAGCAAGGTGATGTTTGCAGCCCGATTATGTTTTCATTATTCATTAATGAGTTAACATCTGAGGTTGTTAGTAAGGGACGACATGGTGCACAATTAATAGGGGATATTTTGGAAATTTGTATTCTTCTTTTGGCTGATGATGTTGTGTTGATGTCTGAAACTGTTGCTGGACTTCTTGTACAATTAAATAGCTTATGTAATGCAGCTAACTCACTTCAGTTGAAAGTAAATATGTCTAAAAGCAATATCATTGTGTTTCGAAAAGGGGGGTATTTAGGGGCTATGGAAAAGTGGACTTATGGAGGAGGAGTTATGCCTGTTGTTAATGTTTATAAGTATTTAGGAATATATTTTTCAATAAAACTTAGTTTTGATGTAACATGTAGAGATTTGGCAAGTAGAGCTAAACGAGCATTGTTATGTATCATGCAGAAATTATCAAAGCTTGAGAATAAATCCCTTGCATTATTTTTTAAGTTGATTGACTCACAAGTTCAACCTGTTGCTCTGTATGGGGCTGAAATATGGGGGCTTTATAAATCTGCAGTTCAGTGCGAAAAAGTACACTTATTTGCTTTGAAAAAGTGTTTAGGTGTAACTATGCAAACCCCGAATGACCTACTCTATGGTGAAGCTAACCGATACCCTATAACTGTTCATTATGCTTGTAAATGTTTTTCTTATTGGTTCAAAATTCTTCCAAAGAAGGCATAATATTATAATATGTTGTACATTTTATGGGAAAATAAAATGCTTTTTTCTGTGACAAACCTATGTGTCCTCTGCCTTAATTATTTGTTTACTGAGGTTACTCTTTCATTAATAATTTCATATATCAAGTTCATATCCCTATACTGTTTCTTAATATACCGTGGTTAAAGCAACATTCTCTTCATATGTCGAGGAATATATAAAGATACACAATGTATACATTATTGTTTATTGATATGTTGCTGTCGTATTACCATGTCTCAAACTCTTTATTTGTTGAATTATGCTATGTTCCTTGGAAAAAGAAAAAGAAATGTACATTTTAGATATGAGAGGTAAAATTAATTGGGTGTCAAAAGTGAAATGTAAACTCTATGAACTAGGATTTGGTTATGCTTGGCTTAATCAAGGGGTAGAAGATATCAACAGTTTTATGTGTGTGCTACGTGCTAGGATGATTGATTGTCAGTGGCAGGAATGGTCTAGCCGAATTGATAATAGTAATAGATTTGACTTGCTTAGGTAATGTGAATCATTGTGTTCCGACTTATTTATCTATGAATGTTGACAAACATTTAACATTTATTTATGACTAGATTCAGATTTGGAGTTTCTAACCTACTGATACATTACTAGACGTCATGTTGAGAGAGACCTTATTTGTCCATTATGTAAATGTACCTCAGAAAATGAAATTCATTTTGTTTTTTCTTGTCATGTATTGAGTGATCTCAGGTTTCAGTTAATACCACTGAAGTATTACAGCCAACCGTCTTTGCTTAGATTAGGAATGTTAATGTCGTCAACCAATGAACAAGTCGTTAAAATGTTTGCAGTATATTTGTATAAAGCCTTTAAAGTCAGGTCTACCTTATGCAGTTAGAGGTTGATGATTCCTACATGTTATGCTTATGTTTTGCTTTGTGTGTACTTATTATTTATTATGTCTGATTATACCTGACTATGTTCTATTGTATCACACCCTCATGCGGGGCTATGGCCTTGATTGATTAAATATCCGTATCCGTATCCGTATCTCTCTCTCTCTCTCTCTCTCTCTCATTCTCCTTCCCTCCCTCCCTCCCATTCTGAATCACTCTCTTCTAGTTCTACCCCTCTCTATCTCTCTCCCGGACACATACAAGTACAAGCACACACTAATACCTTCACCACCTCACACACACACACACACACACACACACACACACACACACACACACACACACACACACACACACACACACACACACACACACACACACACACACACACACACACACACACACACACACACACACACACACACACACACACACACACACACACACACACACACACACACACACACACACACACACACACACACACACACACACACACACACACACACACACAAGAAGTTGTCAATCGTCAAAATGTCTCCCACTTCACTACACATATCCACATTTAAGAAAATAGATAGTACTGCATTAGCGGATACACACAAGCCCAGATAACGACAGCCAAAATTCTACTATTTCAAATATTTAATTATTAATTAAATGTGATGGGTTGTGGGCGTATACTAATGCGTTTATACATAATGTAGTAGACTAACTTACTGTTTCAAGAGGCAAGTGAAACCTGTCCGCTTGAGACGCATGTTTTGGGAATATATTATTTTCAATTAGATGACAACCTTCAGAAAGTTATCAGCGACTTGTTCCTGGTTGGAACGGGGACAACATCCACTACCATTCAGTGGGCCCTGCTCTTCTTTCTCCATCATCCCCACGTCCAGGAGAAGTGCTTCCAGGAAATATCTGACGTCATCGGACCTCATCGTCCGCCCTCCATGCGTGACAAACCAAACCTGACGTACCTGGAGGCCACCATCTGGGAAGTCCTCAGGAAAGGGAACATCGCTCCTTTGTCCTCCTTCCACCTTACAGCGAGTGACGTCATGTATCGTGATTACGTGATTCCCAAGGATACCGTCATCATCCCCTTTCAGGGCGATGTCATGCAGGATCCTGATGTCTGGGGAGATCCTGAGAACTTCCGACCTGAGAGATTTATCGGCCCTGACGGGAAACTGACGAAACCAGAAGAGTTCATTCCATTCAGTTTGGGTAAATATTATTTTCCCTCTGGCTAGGACCTAATAGATAAGTATAAATCATTAGCACAGTTTTAATGTTGACCAAGAGAGTTGGTTTATATAAAGGTAGTTGACGACACTGATTGTGTGTGTGTGTGTGTGTGTGTGTGTGTGTGTGTGTGTGCGTGCGTGTGCGTGTGCGTGCGTGCGTGCGTGCGTGTGTGTGTGTGTATGCGTGCGTGTGCGTGTGTGTGTGTGTGTGTGTGTGTGCGTGCGTGCGTGCGTGTGTGTGCGCACGTGTGAGTGCGCATGCATGTGTATGTGTGTATGCGCGCCTGTGTGCATGTGTCTGGTGTTTGCAGTATCAAGAGCAACTTATCTTAGCATCTGTGTGTGTGTGTGTGTGTGTGTGTGTGTGTGTGTGTGTGTGTGCGCGCGCGCGTGTGTGTGTACGTGTGTGTGTCCACAAGCCCTTTCTAATGAGCATATCAATTCCTGTTTATTAGGTTTATTGTCTAGGCCTGAGTTTCAACTCATTTTCCACAGGTCGCCGTGCTTGTCTTGGGGAGTCTCTCGCCCGGATGGACCTGTTCCTGTTCCTGTCCACTCTCATTCAACACTTCCGCTTCCTGCCACCGGAAGAGGGACAGCTGCCATCTTTGGAAGGAGTGTTTGGACTGACGCACACCCCACAGCTTTTTCCAGTCCGTGCAGTGGCCAGAATGTGAAGTGTAGTTTATATAAACTACAAAATGGGTTGCGTACTATAGTGGAAAGTCTCTAGAGTTTGCGACCATCAACTCGTTCTTACAGACTTGATACATGTTTTATGTTGATGGAAACCTGATATGATAAAATGCATGGGTGTTCCTTTGTGTTTGATGCACAAGTAAATCATTTACTTACCTCATACACCAATGTTTAGATCTGGACCTTAGCCGAGTGTACATTTCTGTGCTTGCACAGTATGAAATGTATGAATTTTCGTTAGAAAACTAAATGCGTTGCCAGATGGAGACCTGGTACCGTAACCGCGGGTGCGTCTTAAACAGTTAACGCGGGTTGTAACCTGTAAATTAGAATAAACAGCCGGCCCAACGGGTTGGTATTTTTTTCTAATTTTCATGTTACTACCCGTATTAACTGTTTAAGACACACTCAAGATCACGGCACCTGGAAAACACTCAGGGTGTACTACTAGCCATTAGTAGAAAGAGGTTAATCTGCAGACCATTGTCTAGTCAGTAGGCTAGGCCTATATTTTTTTTTTATTAACCAAATATTCCTTCCGAGGCTTACCAGTTTGTTCTGTGTTGTGTTTTGTTTATGTAGTAACATTCAAGACTAGAAGGCTACGCAATTATTGAATAAATGTTTGTTTGTGTGCATGATGATGCCATTTTCTACTTCCCTTTGGCTTTTATCCACGCATGGCTAGGTGGTTGGCATTGTAATCAACGTTGGTGGAGGAGAGTTAATTACACAGAGTTATCTACCTTTGTTAACTTTTGCTATATTTTTAATACTTTTTTTTCTATCACGAGGTTTAACTGTGAACAAATCCGACGAATACGTATTCAGAATCTAAATACTTTAAAAAGTTTGTATATAACATTGTCTTCTTTGTGTATGCGTGTGTGTGTGTTTTTCTTCTTTCATTTAACGTTTACTTTATAATACGTTTACTCCTGCTCTATTATCTGATCAGGCCTATCTTCCACCCGCTTTATATACACACGTGTCACCCCTTGGCGCTAAAGCAGTAAGGTTCAACATAATAATAAAAGAACGTTGGCATTGAATTTCATATTGTGAATGTCAGAATTCAGTCCTTTCTTCTATCTACAAAATTATGCAATGTTATAGTCAAGCATTTTACACACACTCCTTGTTTATTGTAGTACTCTCTCTCTCTCTCTCTCTCTCTCTCTCTCTCTCTCTCTCTCTCTCTCTCTCTCTCTCTCTCTCTCTCTCTCTCTCTCAAACCCTCTCTCTCTCTCTCTCTGTCTCTCTCTCTCTCTCTCTCTCTCTCTCTCTCACCTCTCTCTCTCCCTCTCTCTCTCTCTCTCTCTCTCTCTCTCTCTCTCTCTCTCTCTCTCTCTCTCTCTCTCTCTCTCTCTCTCTCTCTCTCTCTCTCTCTCTAGCAATGAAAATGTTATAAAATGTTTTGCTATTTTTCTTTATCATGCATTTAAGATCAGAGATATATATATAAATTAGATGAATGTATTGTTTGAATGTTCATGTTTTCCCCCTTCAAATGTGGCCAAGGCCTTTTGAATAAACCATTCGCATTCGCATTCGCATTCGCATTCGCATTCGCATTCTCTCTCTCTCTCTCTCTCTCTCTCTCTCTCTCTCTCTCTCTCTCTCTCTCTCTCTCTCTCTCTCTCTCAAACCCTCTCTCTCTCTGTCTCTGTCTCCCTCTCTCTCTCTCTGTCTCTCTCTCTCTCTCTCTCTCTCTCTCTCTCTCTCTCTCTCTCTCTCTCTCTCTCTCTCTCTCTCTCTCTCTCTCTCTCTCTCTCTCTCTCTCTCTCTCTCTCTCTCTCTCTCTCTCTCTCTCTCTCTCTCTGTCTGTCTGTACACGAGGTTCAAATGTCGACAGGTAAAGATTGAAAGGATTCGAAAGTTGAGACTAGTCATGCATTAATACATGAAATGAATACATGCATAAATGCATTGGTGCGATAACAAAGCCACGAACATGTTCAAACATGAATGCAAAAATGCAACATTAACTAGTTAATATGTAAACAACATAGTATAGTTTGCACGATGATAATGATGTATAATTAAAGACATGTATACTAATGCTTCAATATTAATCAATACTCAGAACGGATTTTCTGATGAAATACTTATTAAGAAAGGGGTACATCAAGGTAATACGCTTAGCCCTACACTCTTTAATATATTCGTAAATGACATTCCTGTTAATATATTTGTAAACGATATTCCTGAGAAAATAAATGATAGCGATTCCTCTACAAACAAACAGTACATCAAATGAAAAAGCATCCTGCTTGATGTATGCAGACGATTTTATATTGTTATAAGAAAACAAGAAATGGACTTCAAAGACAACTAAGTAATCAGTATGAGTATAGTTGTAATTAGGGGCTACATATTAATACAAAACCCCCAAATGTAATCATATGTTCCCGTTCAGAACCGATGATACCAATGGCATTTAAGTGTGGAGATAATAGTATCGAAATTACAGACAGCTATAAATATCTAGGTATAATCTTTCAAAAACATGGTAGTTTCAATAAAGCTCAAGAACATCTTAGCAAACAAGGAAATAAAGCTGCACATAATCTACGAAGATATCTTATTAACAAAAATATTGATATTAGGATTATCAATCAACTATTTGATTCCTTGGTTTCACCAATATTACTCTATGGTTCAGAAATGTGGCTACCAACCTTGCAAAGAATAAAGCCAACTTTCTCACTTCCCACCTGGAAGGTGAAAAGGGAAGGCAACATTAGGCAGTGAGTCAGTTCACAATGATCCCCACCTGTAGTGTAGGTGAAAGGGTGGGAGTAAACAAAAAACCGATAATGCGGGAATCATTGGCAAAACTGCCCTTGATAAACTATTTACAGCAACAAATTCCTGCTACACAAACAAGGTCATAGCCTTGGCTCCCTACTACTGCTTATTGCAGGTCATGGCATCCGCGTGAGGACAACATTAATATTCACGAAAGGACTTAGCACACGTCAATAACATATCCTACACGTACATGCAGTTACCATACAGTAAAAACAACCCCCCCGTGGGGATACTGGTTGTTTTTGTATAAATAGTTCCCCCACCTTCAGGAAGTTCTGTGCTTGTAACTTCCTCTAACCTGTCACTCCCTTTGACTCTGCCTTTTCCCTTTGCTTACTGTCATCTGCTATATTTCTGCCTTACCCGGTCCATTCTCCTGCCTTGTTGTTTCACGAAACGCTTTCAAAAACATTTCCTCCAGCCGAAGTCGGACTTGATGGGCCTAACTATTTGTTAGTTAGGCGCATAACGGCAGCATGACGCATCTGCGCTCATAATTGACGGGAAACTGTCTGAGCGATCGAAGAAGAAAAAGAAGAAGAAGAAGAAAACAAACAAACAAAAAAGCAGCATGGCAAGGGGGTGCATCCCATAAGCGCGCGTTTTACCTAGTCTCTAAAAGCGCGCGTCCAAAAAATTAAGCTAGAAAGAGCGCAATGTTTTGTCCAATAAGCGCGCATCTTTGGAACCTAAGAAAGATCGAGGATGTCAAAAAGAGCGCGTTGTAAAATGTGATGTGAAACCCTAAACCTATCCCTATCCCTATCCCTAACCCTATCCCTAACGTGGTGATGTGTTGAATCGTGGACATATCGAAAGTTTCTTTCTCCAAAACAGCAAGAAGACCGAAGTTTAGCAAACAGACGAGTGCAAATGGTAAATGTCTGGTGAGAACGATTTCACCTATGCGCGCTTATTAGCACGAAAACCACACATTCACGTGCGCTCCTTTTAGCATGAACACGCGCTCTTATTAGCATGCAAAATGCGCTCTTTTAGGCGCGCGCTTATTAGCGGTGCGCTCTTTTCGACTGCTCCGTGGCATGGCACACTCTTAATTGAGGCCTATAGCAAAGGTAATGGCAGTAAACCGACAAGCAACGTTTTAGCAATAAATAAGAGATGGAGTTACGCCGGAGCCGCTTGGTCTTATTTAGCATTTCATACTCGTTTTTCTCTAATTCTATTTTCTAATAGGGCCGTGGAAATTAATGTTTCAGTTCGTTTTGCTGTCCTCAGCTTGGGGGCACAAAAAAACGCACACTATCCAAAGGCGCACGGCAAAATGCGCACAATTTTACCGTCCAAAGGCGCACACTTCAACCGTTCAAAACTTGAGCTCATTCTGCTGAACATTTGTATCATTGCAATTCTGCGTACCCAGGTATTCCTTGTTTTTCAGATAGGTTAGGGATAGTTAGGGATATGTTTAGGGGATAGGGTTAGGGTTAGGGTTAAGAATAGGGTTAGGGATAGGGTTAGGGTTAGGAATAGGGTTAGGGATAGGTTTAGTCCTAGTCCACCCGTCTCAAAAACAACTGTGCGCTTTCGGATTGTAAATATCGTGCGCTTTTCTACCATAAATATGTGCGCCTTTTGACGGCTGTGCGCGTTTGGGAAAAAGCAATATATTGTGCGCTTTTCGACTGTTGCCCTCAGCTTATAGATTCGTCTCAAGGAGTGAGTGAGAAATAAGGAATTACTAGCTGTCTCCAATAGCTGTTCAGTATTTGTGGTGAAAGATATGCGCAGACTGATAAACACTAAACAGAGTTGTGATTGATAAGCCTCTCTTGGCGGAGATGTTCACCGTGTCATATTGCCCTGTCAGTGTGTGTGTGCGTATGTGTGTGTGTGTGTGTGTGTGTGTGTGTGTGTGTGTGTGTGTGTGTGTGTGTGTGTGTGTGTATGCGTGCGTGCGTGCGCGCGTGCCTGACAATGAAAATAGAACGGTGGCCAAATAATGTATTGCAAAAAGTAATAACATGTGTTAAAAAGAGACTGAAAATAATATACCAAGAGCATAATCCCAATTTTATGCTTTTTTCAGTTATAATGTTGCGCAACATAACAAGTTCCACAATGGCTTGTACCCACGTGTCGTCATATCCGGCCACAAGGAGCGTGCCATATTATGGGAGACCGCCATCTTAGTCAGTAACTTTGTTTGAAAAATGCCAGATCGATGCTGTTTACACACAAATCTGACTAAGATGGCGACACTTCCGTTGGAAGGGTCGAGATGCGCACGCAGGTGGGGGGGAGCCATAAGTCAATAGACCATCTGAAGATAGTCAGTTCTGACTCTAAAGCCGGCGCCACACGGCGTGTACAATCGTATGGGGATGCGATGCGATTGTGCCACGTGAGTCATGCTTCACGCGAAATACTTCCGTCTAAAATAATTCTGCCATTTTCGCTCACTATACTCCAGTAGACCCATTACATGAATTTCACGTGAATCATGACTCACATCGTCAAAATCGCATCGCATTCAGATGCCATTCGTATGTCGTGTGGCTGGCATCGATTTACATTGGCTCTAGTTGTGCAGCCAAAGGGATTGGTTGGCTTTTGGGGAATGGGGGGGGCTTTTCCCTAAGCCATCCGTCCTCAAATCCCTTTGGCGGAGAGAGTGGGGATGTGCCCCGGGGAAGGCTTCTTTGCTGTAAACAAATTGTAGCCCAGCCCGCCGGAATAGCAGCTGCCCCTTCTGCTATATGGCTATCATAGTCGGAAACGACAGACATGCATGCATGCATGCATACTTACATTTGAACCCGTACGCTTTGAATCTGGCTTTGTTACCTCCAGCGCAAGGGAATTTTGCTTTATTTCATGAGATAATTGGCATGAGCTTCTTACCCGCCCATGGGCTTTTTAACCCCGTCTTACCCTATGTGTGTGGGTTTTTTTCCCCGTGCACGTTTGTGTATGTGCGTGTGTGCTGCTGTATTTTGCAACATGCCATAATTAACGTCACGTGCCAAAAATCATGGTTTCCACGTGTTTTCCCTCTTACGGCTGGTAAGAAATGTTAAGAAATCTTCTAAGCATAAGAGGGAATGTGACACGTGACGTGGGGGGTCTTTAACAAAAAACATGTGATACTAACGTGTCCTGAACTCCTGGATCATGTTTCCTAACGCTTGTCACGCATGATCTCAAAATGGTGACCTTCGTGCTACTCCCGTGGAACATTACTATACGTTAAGCGTAAACGTTTCTATGTTTCTCAAGCAAGTGTGTGTGTGTGTGTGTGTTCTCGAAATTCATGTGATGCACAGAGAGAGGGAGAGGAGAGGGAGAGAGAGAGAGAGAGAGAGAGAGAGAGAGAGAGAGAGAGAGAGAGAGAGAGAGAGAGAGAGAGAGAGAGAGAGAGAGAGAGAGAACTTGAAAACTTGAAAACTTAAACTTTATTTTCCAAGGATATAGATTTTAGGCAACGCCTATTCTTCCAATCTGTCCTTGAACCCGAGAGAGAGAGAGAGAGAGAGAGAGAGAGAGAGAGAGAGAGAGAGAGAGAGAGAGAGAGAGAGAGAGAGAGAGAGAGAGAGAGAGAGAGAGAGAGAGAGAGAGAGAGAGAGAGAGAGAGAGAGAGAGAGAGAGAGAGAGAGAGAGAGAGAGAGAGAGAGAACTTGAAAACTTGAAAACTTAAACTTTATTTTCCAAGGATATAGATTTTAGGCAACGCCTATTCTTCCAATCTGTCCTTGAACCCGAGATAAATTTTTAGAGAGAGAGAGAGAGACGGGGGGAGAGGAGAGAGAGAGAGAGAGAGAGAGAGAGAGAGAGAGAGAGAGAGAGAGAGAGAGAGAGAGAGAGAGAGAGAGAGAGAGGGGGGGGAGAGAGAGATGGGGAGAGAGAGAGAGAGAGAGAGAGAGAGAGAGAGAGAGAGAGAGAGAGAGAGAGAGAGAGAGAGAGAGAGTACCAAACACATGCCCGCAATCAAACTTGGCAGTAATAACAATCCAATTAGAATGGGCGACGTTGCTAGATCACGTCACGTGTGAAAATCACGGGTTTCACGTGTTGCAACTGGAAATAAATCTTGTTTTGACCAAGTCTCACTCCCATATAAATGGCCCCAAATTCAAACCGAAAGATCAGTTTAAAGAGCAGCCTCAATTTCAAGTTGGGGACATTTTCAAACACCGAGAAATTGAGGAGGGGTGGGGGGTGGGCGCATCTTTACCTTAACCGTCAAACCTGGTCAAAACAAGATTTCTTACCACCTATGAGAGGGAAAACCCGTGAAACCCGTGGTTTTGACACATGACCTGGTGGGTCTTTAAGCTAGAAGAGGCCTAGTCTCTCTCTCTCTCTCTCTCTCTCTGTGATTTGGTTTCCTTTCATGATGATGATGAACTGGGTTGTTTTTTTGCGTTTGTACATTTTGCAGTGTTCATTGTGTTTAATGTACCCTATATTACAAGAGCTTGCGAAGCTAATGATATTAAAAGCCTATTGTCATTATCATTGTCTCTCTCTTATGCGTGAGGGGTTGGGCGATGGGGGCGGTGGGGTTGTGTGTGTGTGTGTGTGGGGGGGGGGGGGGGGGGGGTGTTCTGCGGTTTGTGTGCGCTTGGGTTAAGTGACGTGAATGTTCCATTTCAGTTGTTGTCTTATTTATTAACTGTTTATCTTTTACGGTGCCACCACGGTTGCATTTTTATGTTGGGGGGGTGAGGGTGGGGGGGGGGGGGGGGGGGGGGGCAATAAGTGGTGTGATTTGTGACGTGTGTGTGTGTATGTGTGGGCCTATGTGTGCGTGTGTGTGCGTGCGCGTGCGTGTGCGCGTGTGTGCGTGTGTGTATGTGCGTGTGTGCGTGCGTGTGTGCGTGCGTGCGCGCGTGCGTGCGTGTGTGTGTGTGTGTGTGTGTGTGGGTGTGTGCGTGCGTGCATGTGTGTGTGTGTGTGTGTGGGTGTGTTCCTATGTACCCTCGTTCTAAAGAACTGACAGTACAAAAAGCGACACGCTTAAGTACTACCAAGGTAAAGGTGAAGGTGAAGGACAGCCGTGTGCAAAATGAGGTCAATGACGGGTTAAAATTCCTAGCTCGGCTGGTAAACTAGACATTCGTAGCGGCAAGGGAAATAACAAAAATGCTCACACCGAATGTTTGTATGGTAGTCTGTCGTTTCCGACAACGACTGCCAGATAGCAGAGGGGGCAGATACTATTCTGGCGGCCGGGGCTGGGCGATAATTTGTTTGGTAAAGTGCAGATGCCTTGCCCAGGGTACACCCCAACTCCCTCGGCCAAAGGGATTTGAGGACACAGTTGGCCGTTGAAGAAGGTCCCCAAAGGCCATCCCATCCCTTTGGCTGCAGCACCAGAGCCGATGCAAGGGACCCCCTCGTTAGAGAGTTATAGTCTTCCACAAGAGACTAAACTGTACCATGATTTTCCATTACTGTAGAAAATGTATGAAGGAATAAACAAGACAAAACAACAAAAACATCTCGAAGAAATAACATTAACCGATCGACGCACAGAGAGATAGATATATGTAGATACAGTTAAGTTCTGAAAATAAAATATCAGTGTACTGTTAGCACAGTTCCTCTGGTCTAAAGGCGGGACTAAAAGTTATTGCACTGAAAATGCTAAATAGTAAAATTTGATAAAACGTTTTGTGTCCTTATGATTCGAACATGAGGATCATAATCAGTTACGTTAGCTGTATATCTCGACCATTGTTGTAAAACAGAGAATAAAGTAAACAATAAAATAAAGATCAGTGTTAGGGGAAGATATTGGCAGAAACCAGCCTAGGACAGCAGCTGTCTGGAACCTTGGGGGCCTCATCAGCTAGGTGCGATTTTCGGTTTTCTAGTTAATAGTATTTAGTCCGTCACCAAGACGGACTATTGCGATGGGCTGGTTTGTATTTTTGTTTGTTTGTTTGTTTGTTTTTTGTTTTTTTGGTTTTTTTTTCTGTCTGTCCCAAGGATATCTCCCGAACCGCTTGACCGAATCGCGTCAAATTTTGTGTGAAGGTGTGCCTCCTTAATAGGAAGAGATCGGTGCAAACCATTTTGACGTCGTGACCTTGACCTTGACGTACGACCTTGAAAACCGAAAATCTATTTTTAGCCATATCTCGGGCACCGATCAACATAGGATGTTGAAACTTGGCATGAAGGTGGTTTGGCTTATGCCCGTTCTGATGATGGCATACCGATCAAGGTCAAGGTCAAGGTCAAAACGATCGCTGGAGCCTGAAAATCGGAGGGTCATTTTTTTCTCCTTCTGTCTGTCCCAAGGATATCTTTCGAACGGGTTGACAGAATCACGTCAAATTGTGTGTGCTGGTGTGTCACCATGAGAGGAAGGCATTCGCGCAAACCATATTGCCGTCGTGACCTTGACCTTGGCGTACGACCTTGAAAACCGAAAATCTTTCAGGGGCCATAACTCCCACACCGTTAGTGTTAGAGTCTTCAAATCTGGCATGAAGGTACTTTGGCTTATGCCCGTTCTGATGGTGGCATACCGATCAAGGTCAAGGTCACGGTCCGGGCGATCCGTAGGCCTTGAAAGTGGTAGGGGTCTACACATTGGGTTTTAAGCCATATTTTCCACATTGGTACTTGACAGAAGCGCTTCAGATTGTGTGTGGTACTGTATACCCTAGAGAAGAAAACATCCGAGCATCAATTATCACCATGCTGACCTTGACCTTGAAGTGTGACCTTGAAAACCGAAATTTCCTTCTTTGCGCTATATGTTTCTTCTTCAAGCTGTATCTCGTGAACTAGAAGACAGAATCCCTTCCAATTTTGTGTCAGGATGTGACACTCTACGGGGTGTCGCAAGTGCGTGGCATTGCTGGTGACGGACATGTCTGCCGCTCGGCGACGCCCTTGTTTAACTTCCAGCTTCAACGCCCAAAGAAATACAAATAAAATAAAAGAGGTTGTTTCCACGTTTTCAGTCTTGCCTTTATTTCTGCAGATTGAGTACTTCATCCTCTATCGTTTGCTATATTCAACACTAATTTTCAACCATTTACATAATTAAACACATGCATTCAATAATAGTAGAAGATAAAGGCAAGACGGGAAAACGCAATGAACCAGGACTGTGACAAATGCTCCGCGGCTGTTGTGTGTACTGCACTACATAGGGGAGTGTGTGTGTGTGTGTGTGTGTGTGGGGGTCCTATTAGATAATGGCCTTTAACATTACTGCAATTAATTATTCAAGAAAGATAATTAGCTGAAAAGGTTAATAAAATACAGCTTAATGTTTGGTAAGAAAGGCAAGTGTGAAAATGCGGGGAGAGCTGAGAAATGTAGGGGGGGGGGGGGGGGGGGGGCACATCTTGACCTTTATTATTGAGACCACATGATCGAATCGTATTGTACAGTCGTGCGAGTTTTAGCTGACGTGTGGCTGGCTCTTTAGTCTAATTCGTTTACCGGGGAAGTTTCCTCTTTCTCCTGTTCTTTGTATTTTTCATCCATCACTTTTCGTGTTAAAACGCTTCGCTGCAACGTTACGCCGCGAAGCCTATTAAGCCTATCCCACTACACCCGGTGTCTCAATATACATTGAAGCGCCTCCTCCCCTCAGCAAAATGCTGCATGCTATTATTTTGCAAAATATATTTTAAAGTTTTGCCTGTTCCAATGCTTTGTAGTAAGATTTTACAATGACTTGTTGCTAAGTGAACTACCTCCACCACCCCTTTTTTATGTTCTGTCTCCGCGTTTGTGATGTTTGTAAACTTTTTTTGTTTTGTATATGTTTTATATTTTGTTTCAACAACTAACAAAGGAATAATACATGTCCCATATGTGCCTTGCCGGGTCGAGAGGACGTAAAACACTAGATTTCATTCATTCTCCAATGCTTTGTAGGGGGTAGGTGAGTGGGTTGAAAGGGTGGGGAAAGGGAGGGGAGTGGTAGGGGTGGTTCGAAATAAAAGGGGAAAAAACTGTTTTTGGTGGAAAATTGCGAAAGGAATTACAGTTTTAAGAACAAGTTTTCTTTCTTTTTTTAGAGAACTCTGAAAGGAAAATCACAATGAAGTAAATATTATTAACTAGAAAAGAGCTAATGAACTAACACCCCACCCCCCTCCCCTCAGCTTCTCCGTTCTTTTTATTTACAAAAGAATGTCGCTGCTAAATACTTTGTTTTTAACTAGCGCGATTAAAAACATGCAATAAACAAAAAATGGGGCAGGGTATTTATTTTGTAACTAGACTATAACTAGTGCAATTTTGATACAACCGAAAACACTTCGCTTGCGTATGAAATTCTGTAGTGGGAATAAACAATATTATAATGAAACAAGTGCAACGCTGAGCCGCCGCTGCAAAGTCCCCTCGCAGCATCGCCGAGCTACTCCGAAATAGAGAGAGAGAGAGAGAGAGAGAGAGAGAGAGAGAGAGAGAGAGAGAGAGAGAGAGAGAGAGAGAGAGAGAGTCCAGTTTTAGGAACCAAAACAAAAATAAGTTAGAGAACTCTGAAAAGAAAATCACAACAAGGGCGTCGCCGAGCGGCAGACATGTCCGTCACCAGCAATGCCACGCACTTGCGACACCCCGTAGAGTGTCACATCCTGACACAAAATTGGAAGGGATTCTGTCTTCTAGTTCACGAGATACAGCTTGAAGAAGAAACATATAGCGCAAAGAAGGAAATTTCGGTTTTCAAGGTCACACTTCAAGGTCAAGGTCAGCATGGTGATAATTGATGCTCGGATGTTTTCTTCTCTAGGGTATACAGTACCACACACAATCTGAAGCGCTTCTGTCAAGTACCAATGTGGAAAATATGGCTTAAAACCCAATGTGTAGACCCCTACCACTTTCAAGGCCTACGGATCGCCCGGACCGTGACCTTGACCTTGATCGGTATGCCACCATCAGAACGGGCATAAGCCAAAGTACCTTCATGCCAGATTTGAAGACTCTAACACTAACGGTGTGGGAGTTATGGCCCCTGAAAGATTTTCGGTTTTCAAGGTCGTACGCCAAGGTCAAGGTCACGACGGCAATATGGTTTGCGCGGATGCCTTCCTCTCATGGTGACACACCAGCACACACAATTTGACGTGATTCTGTCAACCCGTTCGAAAGATATCCTTGGGACAGACAGAAGGAGAAAAAAATGACCCTCCGATTTTCAGGCTCCAGCGATCTTTTTGACCTTGACATTGACCTTGATCGGTATGCCATCATCAGAACGGGCATAAGCCAAACCACCTTCATGCCAAGTTTCAACATCCTATGTTGATCGGTGCCCGAGATATGGCTAACAATAGATTTTCGGTTTTCAAGGTCGTACGTCAAGGTCAAGGTCACGACGGCAAAATGGTTTGCGCCGATCTCTTCCTATTAAGGAGGCACACCTTCACATAAAATGTGACGCGATTCGGCTAAGCGGTTCGGGAGATATCCTTGGGACAGACAGAAAACCCCCCAAAAAACCCAAAAAAAAAACAAACAAAAATACAAACCAGCCCATCGCATTGGTGACGGACTAAAAAAACAAACAAACAAACAAAAATACAAACCAGCCCATCGCAATAGTCCGTCTTGGTGACGGACTAAAAAAGAAAGAAAAAGAAAGAGTACAGTACTAAAACTCGGTGTAACTAACCGAGTAATCGTATTCCGGACATGGAGAATACTTGTGAATGTTTGCCCAGTCAGTGGAACCTATCATGAATATAACCCGAGGTCGACGTCCTTGACTGAGTGGCTTGAGATCCCTAGGCTAGAACATTCGCTCCCGCCGCGGAAGGATACGAATATAAAATGTGGGCTGTGTCAGCAAAAACATAGAAGTAGGGTGTTGGTTGTCTTTAAATATTAACCCTTTCACCGCCAACCATATTTCAACCAAAATTTTCCATGAAATTTACCAAAATCCATCAGCAGTTTTGGGGGTTCTTATATGACATATAAAATAAGGTCTATCCCTACTTCCCAAAACTTAGACAATAGGGTCTTTGGATAATATACCCCAATTTGACGCCTTTTAGTGACATAGGTGTTTTTTCACAGATTCACAGATTCACAGAGGCTATAGGCTGTAAGCCTTTTGCCCTCGATAGTGTAATTTCTTTGTACAGAGCTTGATTGACTTTAATGCCCAAAACTGTAGTGTTAAACCACTTTGGTGCTAAAATGCGACTTTGGCGGTGAAAGGGTTACAATCCGGGCACCAAAGGGTTCGTAAAAGTGTGTTAGGTAGTGGTCTTTACAGGAACAAAAGTCAGAGATCGTTGACAAGATGATACCACTGCAAGGTTGACACTGGAACTCGAGTGTAGTGAAGTGCGGTTCGATTGTGTCTGAAGTCTGGTGGGGCATTTTCAGGCTGCCAATTTGATATATATATATTTTTTTGTTTTTGTTGGAGCTAGTAAGTATAAGCGTGTGCGTGTGTGTGCGCGCGCGCATGCGTGCGAGCGAGAAAGAGAGAGAGAGAGAGAGAGAGAGAGAGAGAGAGAGAGAGAGAGAGAGAGAGAGAGAGAGGTCAAATGGTTTATTCATTCAAAGGCCAAGGCCCCATATGAATAATGGGCAATAATTAACAATATTTATACATCAGTGGATTATAGCACTTGAGAACGACAACAAATCGCTTTGGAACACAAGCATATAATAGCAAACAATTACAAACTAGGACATAATTGTCTCTCTTAACCGGAAAGCTTTGTACAAATACAGAGTTAGATTACGTACTGTTCTCTCATTAGTATTCGCCATCAATAAAATTAAACGAAATTGACATGGATATTTGTAGTATTTATACGGGATTAGTTTTGCTCGAAGAACACTTAGAGCAGGACATTTTAAGACAAAATGTACATCGTCCTCAATTGAATCTTTGCATAATGCACATAACAGATTAGCATGCTGGACAATTTCGTATCGATACTTGTGCTTTTTTCTTATAACAGACATACCGAATCTAAACTTAGTCAAAACAGTTCGCTGACACCGATCAATATTCAACAAAAGATAGCTATGAACTAAATGTGAAGAGGCAAACATTCTATATACATCGAATCTAGTGCTAGCATTTATATGACCTTCCCAATCTTGCCACCTAGTATCTGTAAGTCTTTGACGTAAGCTGCTTATAAACAGTTTTTCCCCACTATAAGAAATACGAGCCCAAGTACAAACAAATTCCTTGAGGAGTTTTGATTATTGGAACATATAGTAGATGGTCTGGGAAACATGATGACAACAATCTCAAACAATCAACACTCTGCTTGACCTCAGTTTACATGTCAACGTGACCTACTTATTTTGACAAGCACGTATCCTTAGGTCATTCCATTAGAAACTTGCATTTTGAAATAATGTATGGTAAATTGGATATAAAATTAAAGCTGTTTTCATGACCAACTCAAAAAAAGCATAAAAGAATGGTTAAAGCAATAAAGGAATGAAATAATGAAAATAATAAAGATAATATTTACCGACCTTAACTTTCACCATCAGATTCATCGGAGTCATCCAATAGAAGCACAGAGTTCACACAGCTGACTCCACAACACTCTCCACAGGCTGTGGTGCAGGTTAATCCATGCTTTCTGCAACAACACCGTGATGAAGAGCAGTCTGTCTTACAGTTGCATCGAATGAAGTTCAGCAGATCTTCAGGTGCTGGTGGAAGGTTTGTTGGCACAGGTATTAGCTGACCCTGTTGGAGTTCCCAGCCCCAGTCCTCAGGACAACGCTCTGTTTTGCCCCCAAGAGAGGCCCACTCCTGCACTTGATAGTACACTCTGTAAGAGTGGTAGCGTGCTGCTGATGAGGTAGGTGGCAGAGCCCTGACTTGGACATGAGTTTTGCTCGAAGACAGTTTTTGTTGGTATTTTACTAAACGCAGCATGTCCAGTGTATCACTCTTTTTTCCACCGTACAGAGCAACAAACACCTTCTCACCAGCTTCAGAAACTGATGTTCCATCCGATTTTTCAGCAAGAAATATATGAGCCCACTGAAGGAAACTTGGGTCGCTGAGCTTCCTCACAGGCAGTGACTTTGCAACACCAAATGGTCGTGATGTTGTGTCGCATCCACAAAAAGCATGGGCAAACAAGATGTTTTTACACACCTTGCTCCCCAAACGACTCTGAGAGTGCTTTATGTCCCATATTTTGGCTTGAATTTTCTTGTTGCCTCCTGATGTGAAGAACACGTCATGCATTGTGGGCTGCACATGATGAAGAAGAACAAGCAGATCAGTGTCCTCACCAACGACCACAGTTGTGGCCATCTCAGCTGATGCCAGTGCTGCTTGCACAATCAAGCAGTCAGCCTCTCCTTGTGCTTGACAGGCTGAGATGTTCCTGGCTTCAAAAGCATTGACAAGTAGATGCAAAAGGTGTTCTTTGTTTTCTGCGTTGGCAAGGAAGATTTATTTTTTCTCACACAGTCTTGTGTTTTTGCTGAAAGCAATGTTTGTCTCCACAATGCCTTTGCTTCTGCGCACATGTGTGGCATCTTTTGGTGCTGGTCCACAGCGATAGCCATCAAAGATTACCTTTGGGTCCTTGTATTTTCTGGACACATATTGAACATACATGTCTGCCAAGTATCCATATGTTGTTGATCCTTGAGGCCAAGGTAGTCGATGAAGCA
>CM065681.1:39518694-39531194 GCA_017654935.2 Phymorhynchus buccinoides | reverse complement strand
CAAACCTGTCCATTCAAAAAAGAGGAAGCAGAAGGGCAAAGAACTTGAATCTCTCTCTCTCTCTCTCTCTCTCTCTCTCTCTCTCTCTCTCTCTCTCTCTCTCTCTCTCTCTCTCTCTCTCTCTCTCTCTCTCTCTCTCTCTCTCTCCTCTCTCCTCCCTTCCACCACCTCTCTCTCTCTCTCTCTCTCTCTCTCTCTCTCTCTCTCCTTCCTCTCTCTCTCTCTCCTCTCTCTCCCTTCTCCCCCACCATCCTCTCTCTCTCTCTCTCTCTCTCTCTCTCTCCCTTCCCCCCACCATCTCTCTCTCTCTCTCTCTCTCTCTCTCTCCCTTCCCCCCACCTCTCTCTCTCTCTCTCTCTCTCTCTCTCTCTCTCTCTCTCTCTCTCTCTCTCTCTCTCTCTCTCTCTCTCTCTCTCTCTTCTGTTTTCCCGTCACCTCCCCATGCTTTTAGGAATAAATTGCCATCTCTGGTGGCTTGGAATACAGACTTTACCCACATGTATGCATATATCTATCAATAATTGATTAACATGCATTCTCGTTTGTTTCATTTGACATCTTCCTACTTTATCTCGTACCCTCTGATGTTTAGAAAACAAACAAAATGGCAAATGTGATTCTACTTGTGTAGTTACTGATAATAATTAGAAGGGTATACAGGAGCTCTCACATGAACGCATGCATGCAGGAATGCGTGTGTGCGTGTGTAAAAACGCGTACGTGAGTATGTGGGTATGGGTGTGTGTGTCTTTTGCATGGGTGCGTGTGTAAAAGTTTGTGTATTTGCGTGCGTGTGTACGCTTGATGGAGGGGTTTCCGAATGAAGGTTCGGTGTTTGAAGGATTTTGAAAATTGATGAAATTGATTACTGTGTTTAATTACTTTTCCTTGACAGTTTAAAATTTATCCATGCCATGGAATTTGTTTGGTTTTTTTCTTCTTTGCCATGCATCTCGTTGCACAGGTTTTTTGGTGCGTGCATTCTGTCATCACCTTTATTAACAATATAGTTTTCTTTCTTTTTTCTCTCTCCTTTCATTCCTTATACGTATATTGGATAGTAAATCGCGTGTGCGATATCGAGTCACATCTTTAGAAGTAAATGAAGGCATTTGTGCATGCATAGACGTTTGTTTGTTGGGACAATAATGTCTCCTTTTTGTGCCTTAGAATGTGCTTCCGTAAGCTAGTTTTTGAACTGTAATGTTTTTGGCAAACGTAGGCTTACAAACATGATGGTTTTGTTTTCTTACTGCTGTTGTACACCAGTACAGTTTGTATCACGTTCCCCGACCCTTTACCTGCCCCATGCGATAGTAGCCTAATCATTTTGCTTCACTGGATTCCGGGAGTCCTTCACGGTGAATGTGTAAACATATTATGTTTGTATATCTGTATTGACGGCGTGTCTTTGTTGGTGGGTGTTGTTATGGGAGGTGGGAATGGGAGATAACTATGATGATGGTAAGAAAATTGGAAAGAGTGAGTTTCATGAAGGGTTGATTTGCTACAAACGTACAAATGGTTGAATATATCTTTTTCTGGACCTAACTGTCGATAATTTAATTTTTGGATGCATGAAGTGTCACTTTTAAAGGAATTTTGGTGTACATTATTGTTATTCCTGTCATCATATCATCAAATGCGTTTTCATTGATGACCATTTTATTTTATTTTTTGGCATATAATACAATTTATTATTGGAATTGAAATAATCAGGACATTAGGCAAATGGCCATGAACGTCGTTCAGGTAAAACATCTGTTGCTGAGCGCACTTTTAACATTAGTTTTACTGCTTTAGTTTTGTTCTCTTTTGTTTGTTGTTGTTTGTACGTCATATGTAGACCTAGTTTTTCTACTTCAAAACCCAATCTCAACGTTAGAGACACATTGCAAAGCGATATTATGCTGGTCATTCCATACCCCTTGCTCGGGCTGATTGTTGTACTTTTACTGATACCATGTCTGACGGATTACCCCTGCTCATGTTCCTTGGATTGTTGTAACTGGACGGTTATACCTATAGCAGCCTATGTGCTCATTTCTTATACCCTGACAATTCTTTATACATTAACATCAAACACAAATGGTGTCACTAACCGATTCATTTAAAATTTACTCATTTAACTGTAACGGCCTAAATGATTCGAAGAAAAGGAAGGATGTCTTTGATTACATTCGTTCAAAAAATGACTTTCATATTCTGTGTTTACAAGAAACACACTGGCCTGTTCGAACTGAGCCTGTAATACGTGCATGCTGGGGATACAATGTATGGCTCAGTGGGTCAGAGACCAACAAAAATGGTGTGGCAATACTTTTCAATAACAATTTTGAATATAAAGTTCTTGATGTGATAGCAGATCCCCATGGATGCTTTGTTGCAATGGATATTAAAACCTTAAAGAAAAAGATGACATTGATAAACTTGTATGGACCTAGTAGTGGGGATAAACCAGAATTTTTCGAAAAAATATGTAATTGTTTAGATGAGTTTGATAATGATTCTATTATTATTACTGGCGATTGGAATTGTACACTTAGTACCAAGTTAGATGTTCGTAATTACGCCAGTACAGAAAATCGCCCCAGGACCCGGAAAAAGATTTTTGATATTATGTCAAAGTATAATTTAGTTGATGTCTATAGGGAAATGTATCCCGCTAAGCGTGCATACACTTGGCGCAGATTTAATACTATAAAGCAAGCAAGATTAGACTACTTCTTGATTTCTAATGATACTATGGCTGATATAACAGACACACTGATTGAACCGGGATACCGGTCAGATCACTCTTTTGTCTCACTGGCGCTTAGGAAGGAGCAATTTAAAAGGGATCGTCCATTTTGGAAATTTAATAACAGTTTATTGAGAGACAAGAATTACGTATTAGAAATTAAAGAAACCATACGAAAAGTAAAAAGGCAGTATGTGGTTCCAGTTTACAATTTAGATAACATTGATAGCATTTCAAATGACTGTTTAACATTTTGTATCAGCGACCAACTTTTTTTGAAACTTTAATGATGGAAATAAGAGGCAAAACCATTTCATATGCTACATTTAAAAAAAAGCAACTCATTAAACAGGAACAAGACTTAGAGAAAAGTATCAAAACTATTGAAAAGAACCTACAACCAGATGATATGCCAGTTTTAGAAGAGTTAAAGTCTCAACTACAGGAACTAAGGGACTCTAAAATACAAGGAATAGCTGTTCGTTGTAAAGTTCGGTGGATCAGCCAAGGAGAAAAATCTAATAAATATTTTTGTAATTTAGAGAACAGAAATTTTGTTGATAAAGCTATTCCAGTTCTTGAAAAAAGTGATGGTTCTGTTATAGCAGAGCAGAAGGGTATACTACACGAAATTAATGATTATTATGAACAATTATATTGTCAGAGGGAGGTTAGAGATATTGACTTGACTACATAACTGCCTGATGCATCAGTGTTGACGGAGGAGGATCGTGACAGTATTGAAGGCCTAATTACCTATGAAGAAGCACAATTTGCCTTAAAAGAGATGAAAAACTTTAAAAGTCCGGGTCCTGATGGGTTCACTGCTGAATTCCTTAAATTCTTTTTTATTGATGTAGGCCAGTTTCTTGTGAGATCAATAAACGAAGGATTTCACAATGGGGAATTGTCGGTCACACAGAAACAGGGAACTATCGTTTGTATTCCTAAAGAAGCGAAATCCAAAAGATTTATTAAAAATTGGCGTCCTATATCCCTCCTTAACGTAACTTACAAGATTACCTCTGCGTGTATAGCTATTCGTCTAAAAACAATCCTACCTATAATAATCAATGAATGTCAAAGAGGCTTTTTGAAAGGTCGGTTTATAGGTGAAAACATTAGACTTTTATACGATACTTTATTGTATACAGAAAAAGAACATTTTCCTGGTATGCTTTTTGCAGTTGATTTTGAGAAGGCCTTTGACAGTGTTTCGTAGTCGTTTTTGAACAAATGTCTACAGTTCTTTAATTTTGGGCCGGATATGATAAAGTGGGTGAGTGTTTTTTACTCTGATATAGTATCATGTGTTTCCATAAATGGTCAGTATTCTCCATGGTTTGCTATAAAAGGTACTTATAGACATTGACTACAGGCATAATATTACCATCAAACACCCACCTCTCCCTTGCTGACAGGTAACCCCCCTTTCTGAAAACAACTATATTACTTTTACCTAAGTTAACCTTCAGTTGTAATTTACGAGCAGAATCTCTTAAAATGTTTAGTTGTCTTTGCAGGCCAATAACAGTTTCTGATAGCAATGCAATATCGTCTGCTAACAATAAAATGAATAATTCTAACGCGTCTGTTGTAAACCTAGCACCATGTCTACCCTTATTCATTACTTCTAGAGCTAATTCATTAATGAATAAAGAAAACAGAATAGGACTGCACACGTCACCCTGCTTAATCCCCCTTGCACAATTAATATAATCAGTAAGTTTATCACCACATCTAATTCTTGTTTTAACCTTATCGTACATACTTCTAATGCATCTGAATAATTTCCCATTTATTCCATTTTTAATCAATATAGGCCACAGTAGGTTTCTGTTGATTGAATCAAATGCCTTTTCAAAGTCGATAAACGCTACATAAAATTTGCGATTGAATGAAAATTGTTTCTGAATGAAAGCCAGAAGAGTAAACATATGATCTGTTGTAGAGTAACCACGTTTGAATCCTGCTTGTTGTTCACCTGTTATGTTATTAAAGTCTACATATTCCTGAAGTCTACGATTGATAATTGTACTAAATACATTACTGCTAATATTAGATAAGGAAATTCCCCTATAATTGTTTCTATTGTTAACATCTCCTTTTTTATAAAGTGGAAGAGTTATAGAGTCACACCAACTGTCAGGGAAAACACCTTTATCATATAAAGCATTTAAGAATCCAACAAAAAAGTCTGCAATCCTTTCGTGAGGTACTTTTAAAAGTTATCCAATAACTCCGCCAGGGCCTGTTGCTTTGCGGTTTTTTAACTTTCTTAGTGCAGTAATGACCTCTTCTCGAGAAATAGCACGGTTTATGAACTCATTAATAGCATCATTTTCCGTTGCTGGCACATTATAATTCTCATTTTCATCTGATGGTGTTTCTAAAGAGAAGAGAGAGAGAGAGAGAGAGAGAGAGAGAGAGAGAGAGAGAGAGAGAGAGAGAGAGAGAGAGAGACGGACGAAATACGAAACACGAGTGTTTTATTGAGGGTAAAAAAGACAAGCTACAATAGCTTCTTTACACCTTGCCCTCTCACTCACACATTCATACCATGCATCAAGCAAAGAAAATTTGACATAAAACAATCAAGTCAAGAAAATGGAACAAAAATTGGCACATGAAATAATTGAAAAAGATATCAAAAATTGGAATTAAAGAACACATGGATAATACTTAACAGTGGTGAACTTGAATTGGTATTTTAAATTGAGAGAGAGAGAGAGAGAGAGAGAGAGAGAGAGAGAGAGAGAGAGAGAGAGAGAGAGAGAGAGAGAGAGAGAGAGAGAGAGAGAGAGAGAGAGAGAGAGAGAGGTGCATGCGTTTCTTGGGGCTTTAGGTTTCTTTCTTGCGATAAGAAATCTTTTGTAGGTAACAAATTAACGAGACCGCAAGAATCATTGCAATCGGGTTCGTTTAGCAAGTGAAATTTTTTTTTCAGTTAGGGGAAGACGGGGTAAAAAGCGCATGGGCGGGTAAGAAGCCCACCCCAATTATCTCATGAAATAAAGAAAATGTCAGTCAAATTTGCCCATGAGACGAATGCTAGACATTAACGCTCGTCTCATGGGCAAAATGAGACTGAAATTTGCTTCATTTCATGAGATAATTGAGGTGGGCTTCTTACCCGCCCATGCGCTTTTTACCCCGTCTTCCCCTACTGTAGCTTTTTTTAAAAAAAAAGATAACAAAAACAATGCAACAAGAAATTAGGCTGTTTTTGTGTGCTCTAAAACGTGTGATTTAAAAGTAAAATTATGGGGTACGTCCGTCTTGCAGGGTTATGGCGCACTAGTCTGCTTTGTGCGCAATTAGTTAGTTGGTTGGTTGATCGGTTGGCTGGTTGGCTGGCTGGTTGGCTGGCTCTTTGGCATCGCCTAAAATCTTTATCCTTGTTAAATAAAGTTTTTTCTGTGTTCAGTGTTCAGTGTTGCTTGGTTGCTTGATTAGCCAGTTTCTTAGTCAATACGAATTGTTTGGAAATAATTAAGGGGAGTAATTTCATGTTGTGTGGGAGTGATCTTGCCTTATTCAATCGGTCAAACAGGGGAAATCACTACCATCAGCTCTCGTAGCCTATCGACTCGTGTGTTTGAGCAGACATATACAGCACTTAGAACACTATGCGTCATTCTAAAAAAATTATGTCATTTACATTTTTACGTCACATTTTGTAAGTTGTATCAGTTTGTGGCCACTGGCCACCCCTAAGTTTTCTATTGTTGCTATGGCATTTGACCGAGTAATAGAGGTAAGTAACTCTACTTTTCACGAAGTGCTCTCCCCTAGTTTTCCCCCAAAAATCGTCTATTGGTTATTTAGTCGGCTGGTTGTTTGGTTGGTCAGAGAAACACAACCACAAAAAGCAGCATCGCAGCAAGAAACCAACAGCACGCAAACATACGCATAAGTATGCACAAGTAGGTAAACAAACAAACAAATCAATCAAACAAATAAATAGATACCAGTCTTGACAGAGGTAACTAAACCTTTCCCTAACTTGTGTTAGACACTTATTACTAGCGATGTATACGAAAACGTTTACGTTTAAATACATCTGTATCGTTAAAACATTGGGACTTTCCTGAAGTTGCACAGCCTCCGGCAATTGCCTCCAGGATCGTTCCCACCATCTTTATATCTACTAATGTCCCGTCTGTGTCAGACCGGAGGACGTTAAACGGATTTTCATTCACTGTGTTAGTAGTAGTAGGCCTACGTGTCTCATCAAGGGTCGAACAATTAATATGTATCAGAAATATTGAGCAGGCGTAAACCATGATGAACGTAACATCGTAAATGTCTTTAATATTATCTGGCGCTAAATATGGAACATTGGCAAATAAAACTACTTTGAACGGGGCGTGAAGCAAAGTAGATTAGTTTGATTAATTTTATCAAGAATGAAAAATGCTGTTTTACGTCCTTTCGGTCACAGACACATATGGGACATTTGTAAATACAAAGATGGTGGGAACAATACTGGCTGCATTGCCCGGAGGCAGTGCAACACAGTAGAGTCCCGAGTTTTTAACAATATAGATAGGTGTAGCGGTAACCACGCCTCGGTTAAACCTCATCGGCTACAATGTGATAGTTTTATCAACAAAAAGACGTGCTTAAATAAGCCGGGATAGGTGATTCAAATACAAACTGAGCATAATATTGATTTCACATGCGCTATTGCCGCTGTATGTGGCGTGGGAAAATACCGAACCTACGAAGCGAAACGGGTGTTTCTGAAATGTCCTTGAACTTGCTACCTTCACAGCTTGTTCTGCTTCCTGGGACGGTATTCATGTCGAGATAGCATGAGACTTAGCATGATGCTAACTTAGAAGCTCTTCCAAAAGTCCTATTAAATCCTATAGGACATTGGAAGAGCTTCTAAGTTAGCATCATGCTAAGTCTCATGCTATCTCAACGTGAATACCGCCCCTGGCCCATACAGGCTCTTAAAGACCCACCAGATCACGTGTCAAAATCACGGGTTTCACGGGTTTTCCCTCTTATAGCTGGTAAGAAATCTTGTTTCGACCAGGTTTGACTCCCATACAAATGTCCCCCAATTGAAAACGAAACATCATTTTAAAGAGCAACCTCAATTTGAAGTTGGGGGCATTTGCATGTGAGTCACAGCTACCCAGAAAAAAACAAGGGACTTAATCGTAGTGGGTCAGTGGGTCTTTAAAGACCCACCAGATCACGTGTCAAAATAACGGGTTGAATGAAAATCCGTTTAACGTCCGCCGGTCTGAAACAGACATATATGGGACAATAATAGATATAAAGATGGTGGGAACGATCCTGGAGGCAATGGCCGGAGGCAGTGCAACTCCAGGAAAGTCCTGAATTTTTAACGATGCAAATGTATATGTCACGGTAGAACCAGCGATCTGGTAGAATAGGCGATTCTACCAGTAGAAAGTCCGATCGGAGTTTCTACCAGTAGAATCGCCGATTCTTCTCGTAAAAACATTGATCGGACTTTCTACAGTAGAATCGCCGATTCTTCTCGTAAAAACATTGATCGGACTTTCTACCGGTAGAAACTCCGATCTGACTTTCTACCGGTAGAATCGCCGATTCTACCGGTATAATTGACGATCGGGCTTTCTTCTGATAGAGTCGGCGATTTTTGTTGGTACAATGGAAAAAGGCTTAGGCAGCGATTTCGCTAACTCGTGAATTCTGTCGTAATATGAATACTAGTACACAAAAATACAAAAACAGCAATGCAGAAATAAAGTTATAAAAATGCACTAGGAATATAATTATACTGATGCGAGACGCATGCATTCATATCACATAATCACACAATGAACCAGCGGCATGAAAGACATCACACACTAATGATAAAATATCATTGTCAAACAGCATACATGAAGGTTAAAACAAAATAAATAAAAAAAGTCAGACAAAAGGACCACCTTCAACAAAACATATGTAATAATCCCTCCATGTTCGATGGAGGTACAGCCAGCTTTATCTGTCTGTGTGTGTCTGTGTGTGTGTGTGTGTGTGTGTGTGTGTGTGTGTGTGTGTGTGTGTGTGTGTGTGTGTGTGTGTGTGTGTGTGTGTGTGTGTCTGTGTGTGTGTGTGTCTGTGTGTGTGTCTGTGTGTCTGTTCTACTACATTTATGTAAATGCATGTACGCAAACTCACACACACACACACACACACACACACACACACACACACACACACACACACACACACACACACACACACACACACACACACACACATGTGAAATGAACCTATGACGAGGTATTCTTGCATGTTGTCGCTGATTTTGGGTGGCACTTTGTAGAACAAGGAACCCCTGCTCGCTTGCATTTGCATTTCATGTTGTGGCACTTTCCTCGGCATGAGCAAGCAGCACTTCCTTTTGCTGTCCAGTGCGTGTTCAGTCGCGATGCTTGGATGATGCCGATTTCGTTCAACGTTTCAACATCGACACTCTGAAGTTGACTGAAGTGGACATTCCACAAATCGACCATGTCTTCCGCTTTGAATTTGTTTTTCAAGCGGCCTCCGTTTGTGTACACTTGGTAAAGTGTTTCCGAGCCACGTATGTCTACTCTCAAAATTTTGCATGGCAACAGCCTCGCACCTGTGTTAGTGCGATCTACTTCATGAATTTTAATAATGCACCACTAACACGAGATTTTTCACCAGCGATTTATTGCTTTTCAAATCTCGTGAACAATGTTAACATCTGTACGAAACAGCGATTGTTATAAATCGTAGTTTCTATTCATGAAGTCCGATTGGAGTTTCTACCAGAAGAATCGCCAATTCTTCTCGTAAAAACATTGTCATAAATCGTAGTTTCTACCGGTAGAAAGTCCGATCAATGTTTCTACGAGAAGAATCGTCGATTCTACCAGTAGAAAGACCGATCGTAGTTTCTACCGGTAGAAAGTCCGATCGGAGTTTCTACCAGTAGAATCGGTGATTCTTCTCGTAAAAACTTTGATCGGACTTTCTACCGGTAGAAACTCTGATCGGACTTTCTACTGGTAGAATCGCCGATTGTACCAGATCGCTGGTTCTACCGTTACATATATATGAAAATAACGTGTTTCACGTGTTTTCCCTCTTATAGCTGGTAAAAAATCTTGTTTTGACTAGGTTTGTCATGCGTTTTCTGTGTGTTTGATGAAATGTGTGTGGGTCTGTGTGTGTATGTCTGTGTGCAAGAACGCGTTCGCTCTCGTGCGTGCACGTACGTGCGTGTGTGTCTGTTGTGTGTGTGTGTGTCTGTTGTGCGTGTGTGAGTGTTTCAATGCTGATTGTAAAGCGCTTTGTGCTCGATAAAAAGCGCCATATAAATATCCGTTTTTTATTATTATTATTATTATTATTATTATTATTATTATTATTAATTCACTTTTCATTGTTATTAGTTCTGTTTTTTTGTTTTAAACATGTATATATAAGTGTGTGTGTGTGTGTGTGTGTGTGTGTGTGTGTGTGTGTGTGTGTGTGTGTGTGTGTGTGTGTGTGTGTGTGTGTGTGTGTGTGTGTTTGCTCGCGCGGTTGTTGTTGTTGTGTGTGTGTATGTGTGAGAGAGAATTTAGGGCGCATGTGCTAAAAAGTGCTTCTTTATTTATTGTTTGGAAATTTTAAACATGTTTTTCACTTAAATCACTTTACATTATTTTAGCAACAGTATTTTTGTTTGATGATGATGTGTGAATTTGCCTCAATTTCATATATATTACGTAATGTTTTATGTTTCTGAAGTGTTATTCGATTTATATACCTGGGCATGTACAGCAATGTCTCGTGTATATAAGGGAGAAAGCTGAAAGGGCTGTGGGGGTGGAGAGAGAGAGAGAAAGATGGAGGAGTGGGGAGAGGGGGAGCGAGTGAGAGAGGTTTGGTTCGATTGTTCTCATCAGAACGTTGTGAGTGAAGGGGGTAGGTGGGTGATAAATAAAGTTGTGTTCATATCTATCCGTAGTGAGGCAATAAATAAGTGCTAGAACTGTAAGAGAGGGGGGGGGGGGGGGGGGGGGGCAGGAGGAGTGGACATAACTCGGGATATTAAATATAAGAGATTTGGCATGGGAGTTTATATTTAATATCCCGAGTCGCTGTCGTATCTGGCAAATACTAACGCTCGTGTGTGTGTGTGTGTGTGTGTGTGTGTGTGTGTGTGTGTGTGTGTGTGTGTGTGTGTGTGTGTGTGTGTGTGTGTGTCAAAGTCAAAGTCAAAGTCAAATTTTTTATTTTCAGATGGTGTGTGTGTGTGTGTGTGTGTGTGTGTGTGTGTGTGCGTGTGCGTGCGTGCGTGCGTGTGCGTGCGTGCGCGTGTGTGTGTGTGTGTGTGTGCGTGTGCGTGCGTGCGTGCGCGTGTGCGTGTGTGTGTGCGTGTGCGTGTGCGTGTGCGTGTGTGTGTCAAAATAAAGCAAGATATAGTGTCACTCATATCACAGCATTGCGCCATGCTCGAAATTGAACAGTACCAGGAACGTAATCGTCAAATATAGTTCTAACAGTAACATGTCTAGAACAGAAGTATTTCATGTGGAGTTTGTCTCCGTCCCCAATGTTTTCAAAAGTGTTTTTCTTCAAAGCCTGGGATTTACTTTGGAAACCGTCATCAAGGCATTGCACCGCCTACAAGGCAAGCAGTGCATTTGTATTTTTTGTGTGTGCATGTAATAGCACAAACGTTTGATGACTCTGACTTATTTTCTTTATAGCATCCGTTTTCATAAAGTAGCTGCGTTCATATTTAAAGAAAACAGAGCAAGCATTGCTTCCAAATCAGAAACACCAAATCATTTTTGTATGAGTACCAAAGCCAGTCCCGATATTCGACGCTATTTTGTAGCTATTGTTAGCAGTTTTCCGGTTCAACATGTTAATCTATTATCACCGTGCTATCCATGATTTGCAAGCTTCTTAATGGCCATTTATCCTTCATTTTCACAAAATTACAGTTGGTCTTTGCAATCGGGATATTAATTATTGGTCTTGAAAGAGGATAACCTTCCGTTGTCACCAATATTAAAGACGCGTTTACATTCACTTGGTTACAAAAAAAAGCCAACAGAAAGAGGTCAGAATAAAGGAACCCCGTACATACAATGATTGTGGTTTTTTGGGGGGTTTATTATAAGGGCAGCGACTCTTGTGAAACTGCAGGGAAACTGCATTTATTCGTCGTTAAAAAATATGAAATTTGTAAGAGAAAAACGCATTTTTGTTTTATATTCATTATCGTATACACATATCAACTTTCAGATTCTACTAAGACATTCAAAAACGTCTGTAGCGGGAAGTCATGTATAAAGTAAGACACACGTTTCATCTTAAGACGTAAATGAACACACAAACTATGCTGTCCACACAAAAAAGAGACGTATACTTTCTACATTCTTCACTTTGATGTCAAAGTACTGGAAGGATGTAGGCCCTAACAAATTTATGGAAAATGCTTACATGCTTCTTTGCTTTACAAATGTTCACGCGTTGAGCACTAGCCAGGTTACACGTACACAGAATGGCCACGGTGACAATGAAGGTGGACATAAACTTTCTCCTAAAAAAAGTATGCGGGTTTTATTTGGACAGTATATTTCAATATGCAACTTCTACGTTCCAGGCATAAACAAACCATGGCCTTGTTCGCCTTTGACCTGACGTCTTTCCTGGTAGGAGGGGTGGTACTGTTGTGTCTGCTGTTATGGAAGTCGACACGACGATCCCCGGGCCTCCCCCCAGGCCCTGGACCTGC
>CM065681.1:39511194-39516194 GCA_017654935.2 Phymorhynchus buccinoides | reverse complement strand
TTTAACGTGTGCACAATATTTATCTTGTACATTCGTTCGCACACGGGACCTCGGTTTTAAGGGTGGACCATGACGGGTGAGTTTTTGCAAGAAACACGCCGAGATCACAAGAAAGACAGCCTTTTCAAGGATCGGAACACTCACCTTGCTCTGGTTTCCTAGAAATTAAATCGTCAAAACGGCGATTCCTCCTTGGCGGAGATGCCGGAGAGAGTAGCCATTTTGGATGGCGAGGGTGGAGGACACTCATTGTGGTTGAAGCGTTTTCATTTTTTGTAGAGCGAAACTCCTTTAGATAAACTGTAGAAAAGAAAAGAAAAGAAAAAAAAGAGGCTTGTATTGCGAAAATTTAATGCAAACGATTTGGCGGCCATTAGAAAAGCGACGGCACACGCCTTCTCTTTGGGTGAAATAATTTGACTTCCAGCACCTCCGCCAAGGAGGAATCGCCGATTTGACGGTTTGATTTCTAGGAAATGCCACTCTACACCGTGTTTATATACTTTTGATAATTTGATAATAATGTCAGGCTCTTCTTACCTGAACTACATGCCCCTGGCTGGGTACATCCCCGGGGACCCCTTCCAGAAGAGCAAGGTGCTGTCCTACGTGGAGGCCATCGACGCCTTCATCCAGAAGATCATGACGGAGCACAGCAAGACCATGGAGGAGAAGGGAGGGGAGGTGGACAACACGGATTTCATCTACAGCTACCTCAACCTCATGAAGGACAAGAAGGCTCGTGGCATTGAGGACACTACTTTGGATGGTATGGTATTGGTAGGGAAAATAAGAGCATTGCGTAAGCAAGCAAGCAAGGAAGCAAGCAAGCGGGAGATTTACGAAAGCGCGTATTGGCATATCAGAAGCTCGGGATTTTTTTTTTAACGAAACCGCGTCAAATCGGCATACGTAAGCGTGGATTGTTTTTATTACAATTTCGAGCACAGATTTCCAACCCCCACCCACCAATTCACCCCACCACTCACATACCTTCGAGTGTACAGGTAGATCGACGGGTACCAGATGGATAGATGTTGATGACAGTCAGGATGTTGATGACACTCATTGCGATGGTCGATGACAGGATATTGATGACTCTCTGTACTGTCTGTAACCCCTACGTTCGCCTCATTTTCTGGTAGGTCACCTTCCGCGCTTTCGTATCATGGGTTTGTACGCGCTTTTGAAACATATCCGGTTCAGAAATCCGCGCTTTTGAATGTCGCTCAAGCAAGCGTGTGTGTGTGTGTGTGTGTGTGTGTGTGTGTGTGTGTGTGTGTGTGTGTGTGTGTGTGTGTGTGTGTGTGTGTGTGTGTGTCTGTGTCTGTGTGTGTGTGTGTGTGTGTGTGTGTGTGTGTGTGTGTGTGTGTGTGTGTGTGTGTGTGTGTGTGTGTGTGTGTCTGTGTGTGTGTGTGTGTGTGTGTGTGTGTGTGTGTGTGTGTGTGTTTATTCTCACATTATTATTATTATTTTAAATTCTTGATTTTCTCTTAATATTTGGTGGTTTTTTTTTATAGCAAATCAGCAGGATGGATGTATATGCCACGATATGTATACTGCTGCATATTTGTGTGTCTGCCTGACTCTGACTTGTTATTCATTCTCCTGTCGGTCGATGGCGTCCATATTCTGAATACAGTGGAACCTCCCTTATAAGACCTCACATTATACGACTCACTCCCGTATAAGACCTACTTCTCCGAGGCATTGCCTTCTTTGTATGTGTTAAAATTACCTCCCTTATAAGACCTCATTTGGGATTATTTTTGAAGGTCTTATAAGGGAGGTTCCACTGCACAGTTTGGAGTGATCTTACAAGGGAGGTAATTTTAATACATAGAACGAAGGGCTGTCTCAGAGAAGTAGGTCTTATATGGGAGTGAGTCTTATAATGGGAGGTCTTATACGGGATGTTCCACTGTAGTTTGAAGCTATCTCGTTTCTTACGCCAAGTCTGTTCACCTTTGCCTGCAACAATACTGTTCCGTGTTTTCTTTCTTTCTCCCTAGAACCCAGTCTACTCAACACCCTGGCGGACTTGTTCGCGGGCGGCTCGGACACGACCTCCAACGCCCTGAACTGGGCCATGCTCTACTTCCTGCACTACCCGGACGTCCAGGAGAAGGTCTTCCGGGAAGTGTCCGAGGTCGTCGGCCCGGACCGCTTGCCCAACATCCGGGACAAGCCGCGCATGACGTACCTGGACGCCACCGTGCAGGAGATCCTGAGGAAGGAGGCCATCGTGCCTCTGCCTGCTCCGCGCACCGCGGCCTACGACGTCCAGTTCCGAGGGTTCCTCATCCCCAAGGACGCCGTGGTCCTGCCCAACGTCAGCTGCATCATGCAGGACCGGGACATCTGGGGAGATCCCCAGAACTTCCGGCCTGAGAGGTTTATCAGCCCTGACGGGAAGCTGAATCGGCCGGAAGAGCACATTCCTTTTGGCATTGGTAACTATGACTTTTTCTGTTTGATTGGTTGGTTGGTTGATTTTTTACCCTTTCGCCGCCAATGTCGCATTTATGCACCACAATGGTTTAACACACATCTTACTAAAAGGCATCAAATCAAGGCCTGTTATCTGAAGACCCTATTTTCGTGATTTTGGGAGCCAAAGGATAGGCCTAATGTTGTACATGGCACGCAGGAATTCCCAAAATAGAGGTTTTATTTTTCTCTATCCAGTTATGTTTAATGGTATTCTTTGGCTGAAAAACAGCTGGCGGTGAAAGTGTTCAGTTTTCAGTTTTCCGTTTTGTGGGGTTTTTTTTAGTTAAAAAAAAAATGTGCCTTCTGTTTGTATAGAAGCTGGCTATTCCTTATAAAAAATGAACATGTCGGCTACTCACGGTGACATAGCTCGTCTTACGTTGAAAATTGTTTTGGTCCTAATGGTATGTTCAAACTATATTGCGGTCCTTCATTTATACAACCCAGAATTGATTTACTTTCTTTTTGTTTTCTGTGTATTTGTTCCGCCGCCCCCCCCCCCCCCCCTTCTCTGTTATTCTGTCTCTGACTTTGTTTCTGTCTCTATTTCTTCCTGCCTTCCTGCTTATATAGGCCTACTCGTATCTCTCTTAATGTTGTTTGTAGCCTATATCTGTGTGTTTGACTCAGTCCAGTTGTATTTCATTTTTCCCCTCGTCTCTCTCTCCCCCCCTCTCTCTCTCTCTCTCTCTCTCTCTCTCTCTCTCTCTCTCTCTCTCTCTCTCTCTCTCTCTCTCTCTCTCTCTCTCTCTCTCTCTCTCTCTCTCTCTCTCTCTCTCTCTCTCTCTCTCTCTCTCTCTCTCAAGGACAGATCTGGAAGAATAGGCTTTGCCTAAAATCTATATCCTTGGAAAATCTCTCTTTAAGTTTTCTCTCTCTCTCTCTCAAGACAGATTGGAAGAATCTCTCTAAAATCTCTCTCTTGGAAAATAAAGTTGAAGTTTTCAATTCTCTCTCTCTCTCTCTCTCTCTCATTCTCTCATTCTGTCTCTCTCTCTCATCTCTCTCTCTCTCTCTCTCTCTCTCTCTCTCTCTCTCTCTCTCTCTCTCTCTCTCTCTCTCTCTCTCTCTCTCTCTCTCTCACGCTTTTCCTTGAGTAATCATTTTTTTCTCTACAAACATGCTTCGTCTTGTCACCAGGTCGTCGCGTGTGTCTGGGAGAGGCCATGTCTCGGATGGAGCTGTTCCTGTACCTAGCCACCATGGTGCAGCAGTTCCAGTTTCTGCCAGCAGAGGAAGGCAAGCTGCCCACGCTGGAGGGGGTCTTCGGCATCTCCGTGTCTCCCCAGCACTACCTGATCCGTGCAGTGCCAAGAAAGTAGTTAGGTTGGAACCGTCGACGTTACGGAACAGCAGAACCTCCGTACGACACGAAGATGGTTGCATAAAGCCGGCGGTAAAATCGTATGGGGATACGATGCGATTGCGTCACGTGAGTCATGATTCACGTGAAACACTTCCGTCTAAAAATAATTCTGCCATTTTCGCTCGCTATGCTTGAAGACAGTAGTAGACACAATACTTGAATTGCGAGTGAATCATGACTCGCATCGTCAAAATCGCATCGCATTCGGCAGTGCGATTCGTATGTCGTGTGGCTGACCACTAAGGGGAATAGAAGAGGAGAATGTACTCAAAGGTAGTAAAGAAGGGTGATGGGAGGTGTACGTTATGGCAAATACCCCTCGTAATAATGGACCGACTGCGTCATGTGCGTCTGGAAGTTTTGTTCCTTATTATAATAATTATATTATTATGCCTCATAATGAACTTGAGATGTGAAATAATAATAGAATTATGCATATTGAGTCATAAGTACATAGCAACTTCCTGTCTTTGTAATTTGTATCGGTCTTTGTCCGTCTATCTGTCTGTCTGTATAACCATAATCTGGCATTCTTTCCTAAGCTTTGCTTTCTTTACACACAATTGTGATTTGTTTTACACGTTCTATTTCATCAACTGTTTTGTGGGGGTTTTAAGTATCGGGCATACAAAGTTTTCTATCAGAGCACGGGAAGACATTCGTTATCTACATTTTCATTTCGTCCCTATTGCAGACAGTAGGATGTAACTTTTATAGTAGGCCTATTGTTTTGTTTTTCTTCTGGAGTCTCAATTTTGTTCACACTGTTGCATTCATCTTTATTACCAGCGGAGTTTACGGAGCGAAGGTGATATTGTTTTTGTTGTGTAAGTGGCTGTGTGTGTGTATGTATGTATGTGTGTATGTATGTATGTGGGTTTGTTAACAGCATATCACCATGAAGGAATAAAGATAGGAAGATGAAACTTGATGTGCATGTAGGCTAGGTACTGTAGATGTGCCGTTTGGTGTCAAGGTCAAGGTCAACCTTGACGTATGACCTTAAAAACTGAAAATCTATTTTTAGCCATATCTCGGGCACCAGTCAACATATGATGTTGAAACTTGGTATGAAGGTGGTTTGGCTTATGCGCCTTTCGAATATTGTTGACCAATCAAGGTCAATGTCAAGGTCAAGGAG
>CM065681.1:39451194-39501194 GCA_017654935.2 Phymorhynchus buccinoides | reverse complement strand
TGAAGTTTGGATTTTGTGAGTCGTCTGTACTTTTTCATCTTCAAGGGTGTGGAAGTGGTGGGATGGTGTAGAACGTAATGGGAGGGGCGACAGAAGCAGAATTGGGGTGCAACTGATTTTGTTTTTTGTTTTGCTTGACAAAAGTCACAGGGTGCATGTGGGGAAGGAGGGAGAAAATACGGATGAGGGGACAGTATTTGACAGGTCACGTATTTGTGCATTTAAGAACGGCCATAGTTCTCAGTATCAGAATTTTAAAGAAATCAATGAAGATTATTGTATGAACAAAATGGAACCTTTGAACCCCCCCCCCCCCTCTCTCTCTCTCTCTCTCTCTCTCTCTCTCTCTCTCTCTCTCTCTCTCTCTCTCTCTCTCTCTCTCTCTGTCTGTCTGTTTCTGTCTCTCTGCTTCATTTTGTGGAGAGCATGTCTGCCTCGCCCCCTTCCTATGTGCCAGGACAGGAAAATGTTTATATGTCACTGACAGGCTACCTATAACTTTTGAAGATATTTTCTGCAGTGGTTTTGCAGGGTATTTTGAGGACAGAAACAAAGCAACAGCAAAGAAGCTAAAAAAACCATCGCAATACTTCATAATTCTGGAGCGAAGTAGAGGGCTACTAAAGCAATGAAAACAACGCAACTATGTCCCTATAATACAACATTCAGGCTAAAAACACAAAACAACACAGGATTTAAAAAATTCTGATATTATTTCGTCTATTGACTTCCTCAGGGCTTAGGGACGGAATGACCCGGTACAAGTCACATTTTCATGCACAGCAATAAAACAACAGTATGCATCCCTATAATACAAGCTATTTGGGTTTTAAATGAAAACTCTCTCTCTCTCTCTCTCTCTCTCTCTCTCTCTCTCTCTCTCTCTCTCTCTCTCTCTCTCTCTCTCTCTCTCTCTCTCTCCTTTTCGCTTGCTGGATTGCTTGAATTGGGGGAAGGGGGGGCAGGAAGACATGTCTGCACCCCGCTCCTCTGAGCCACCTAGCCCCCCCCCCCAGGCCCCCCCAGGCCCCCCAGGCCCCCCAGTTCCTACGCCACTGCAAGTGGTAAATGCAAGTGAAAATTACACTACCCTTGGAAAAAACGTGTTTCCATAGTGCAGTAACTTTGATTGAGGTAAATTATTACATCAGATATTACTGCTCTTCATCTGCATCGAGTGCGTTGGCAGACACCCAAGTCTGGTATAACTAAAACGCGAGTCGTCCATTTAGTTTGTACTCCCTAAGGCTTTATACCCCAGTAAACGCCGGAAATACGCTATTACCAGCTTGTTCTCGAACAGGTCTGCTTTTTCCAGTATATTCGTGGGAAATATTTCTGTTCTTTTTTTCGTTTCTGTGTGAACGTTAATCTCAAAAGAGGACATTGCTGCACCCATTCTCGTTCATGTGTGCGTGTTACGTTATATTATTTAGTTGTTTCTGCGCTAGATCCTCAAACGTTTTTGATTATGTTGACTTGGATTTGGTATTTGGTATATTCTAGTCACAGAGACTTATCTTTGTGAAATTCGGGCTGCTCTCCCCCTGAGAGCGCGTCGCCGCAAGGTTGTTTTTTTGTTTTAAAGATAAGGGTGTATTAAATGTTTTTGCAGTTAAACTAACCTGAATTCACATTCAGATATATTATTTTACGAAATAGGTTTGTCATCTAAGACATGCATGTATTCTTTATGCATAGCCTATAATGGTAAAGCAGAAAGATTTGTAGTTATATCCAAATGGCAGGACAATGACTACATATTTGTCTTTTCCGCAGAACCAGAGTTTACCTTCTGTTAAAGACTTCAGCATGCCATCGTTACTTTCCCTGGACCTTAGCACAGCGCTGCTGGGAGGGGTGGTGCTGTTGTGTCTGTGGTGGTGGCTGTCCTCACGACGACCCCCGGGCCTCCCCCCAGGCCCTGGACCTGCCCTGCCCCTGCTGGGACACCTACACCTACTGGGCAAGGACCCACGGCCCCAGTTCTGCAGGTGGAGACGTCAGTACGGAGACGTGTTCAGTCTGTACATGGGAGGGAGGTTGACAGTGGTGCTGGCCAGCTATTCAGCCATCAAGGAAGCCCTCGTCACCATGGCTGACGTCTTCTCTGATCGTCCTCATAATTTTCTGACGGACAACATTTTCAAAAATGGAGGTAATCGTACAGCTTTTTTATTTCTTATATTTTTCAACTTGCTGAAAAGTGTAAAACAGGAACAACCCTGAGAGGCTCTTCACATTTGGTGGGACTGTAGGCAATGTCAACTATTTCAGTTTGATCAAGAACGTCTTGTCTTAGGATTGTATTCAAATCTACATACAATTAGTTGTCTCGCTTTAAGATAGACGGCATCCTTGCACAGAATCAAGGGTACAATTTTGAAAACCACAACACAGTAAAACATGTAAAATCGACTAAGAAATGGAGGAATAGCCCTTCCTTGTCTGCATTTGACGGAGCTTGTAAGGAATATATTTGCTAAGAGACACCGACAGACCTCAACGTGATGTCTACTTACACATCCTGTACAAATCGGATTCAGAAGATCTATTTGAGCGTTCGTCACTTCTATTCAACATAACATGCATATTACAGTTTTTTTCTTTAAATGTGGCAATTAGAAACAGACAGTCATACCGACTGAGACATAAACAGATTGATTAAATACAGTTGGTATCGTAAAGCTATTCGATACAGGCAGTCAAACTGACTGAGACAGAACCAGATATATAAAATACGTACAGGTTTTCTTCTTCATTGCACAATGTCTTCTGCATGTTCTGATTATCTTGAAACAGGCATAATACACGCCTCAGGCCCCACGTGGAAAGAGCAGCGGAAGGCAAGTCTGGAGATCCTCCGTGCCATGGGCATGGGCAAGAACGTGCTGGCCGAAAAGATCCAGGAGGAGGTCACTCACTACATCCGGGCCATCAAGGACCACCAGGGGGCGTCAGTGGACCTGAAGAATGTGACCCAAGTCAGCATCTCCAACAACATCGTGTCCATACTGTTTGGGAAGCGATTTGACTACCAAGATCCCGAGTTCATTCAATACATGAACAATTTCGATCACCTCATTAAGCTCGTTGGAGGTTTGAAACATTTTCCTTGTTTTCCTTCATTCTTGTGTCTTCTGTTTTGTGTTCGCTATCTGCATGAGCATGTTTGTCCCCCCCCCCCCTCTCTCTCTCTCTCTCTCTCTCTCTCTCTCTCTCTCTCTCTCTCTCTCTCTCTCTCTCTTTCTCTCTCTCTTTTCTGTTTGTCCGTCTCTGTCTCTTTATGTTAATCTCTCTCTCTCTCTCTCTCTCTCTCTCTCTCTCTCTCTCTCTCTCTCTCTCTCTCTCTCTCTCTCTCTCTCTCTCTCTCTCTCTCTCTCTCTCTCTCTCTCTCTCTCTCTCTCTCTCTCTCTCTCTCTCTCTCTGTCATGGTCTTTCGAAAGGGAGTGTATCTTTCTGCAAAATAAATTTGGTGGTATGGTAATCAAGAAGTAAAAGTAACTAACAAATATAAATTCCTAGGTGTTTTTTTCACCACAAAATTAATTTTAATGTCAGGATGGTTAGAAACGGCTAGAAAAGGAGTGGTATAAATTCTTATGAAAATGAGAAGACCAAGCTCTATTGATGCCTCTCTGTTCTGGAAACTTTTTGATACTCAAATAGAGCCAATCTTAACATACGGTGCTGAAATTTGGGGGCTCAATGAAAATAAACCAATGGAAAATGTACACACGTTTGCGATAAAAACAATTCTTAGTGTACCTCTACATTCGTCAAATAACATGTGCTATGGAGGATCTGGTAGATATCCTTTATTTGTCAGAACATATATATTAAATGCATAAGATATTGGTTGAAATTAATCCGATTACCAAATACTAGATTATGTAAACAGGCCTATCAAATGATTTTAATACAACAGGAAAAAGGGTATAGCAATTGGGTTTCAGATATAAAGAGGATACTGTTTGTAAATGTGTTTGTGTTTGTGTGGGTTCTTCAAGTTCTTCAAGAAATAGGAAATGAAAAAGTATTCTTATCAGAATTTATTCTGTCTAGTTGACTGTGTCCAACAACAATGGCACTCTCATATAACTGACAGTGAAAAATATACTTGGTATAATTCCTTTAAAGATTTATTCCAACCTGAAAAAATATTTGAATTTAGTGACACACAGATGGCACTGGGCTTATGTAGTTAGATTTAGAATAAGATTGTTAGGTTTGTACGCCAACAAAATATGGTATGTTAATAGTGTTCCAGTTAATGCAACATGTCCACTCTGCAAAGAAGATATTTAAAATAAAGTCTATTTTTTGTATTTGTTTGTAAATAATATAGTTCACTACGTTCAAAGTTTAATCTCTTCAATAAGTATATTGTAAATCATAACCTAAGAAAACTCTTTAATAATGAGGAAACTGTACAATCTACCACTAAATATGTTGCTGAAGCTTACAGTCATAGAAAAAAATACTTCACTCAGTAGAAAATACATAAATTATGATATAAGAAAAATTCAAATTAATATGAAATTATACTGAATTTGGTTAATCATTTTATATGACATTATATATTTATCACTTGGCTATGTGTATAATTAATTACCTTTGGCTGATTAATCCACAATAGTATGCCTATTATGCCGTTCTACTTATCATATGTGAATGTACCCGTACTCTTACTTGCCTTGCGTAGCTACTAGCAGGTATATTATAATGTTTACACTACTGTTATACATGTCTCTTTACTTGTCAATCAGTTGTTTCTATGTTGTTGTTTTGTTGGGTTTTTTTGCTGTCCCATCTTCTGGGCCGTACAAGTGGCGGCGTTGCTCCCACGCCGCTCGTTCCGAATCCCAATTCGCAGCTACACCCCGGTTTGTTCAAGTCGCAGAATCCGAGACCAGCAGTCCAAGGGGAGCGAATCTATCTTCTTCCTTCCTTCTCTCCTTATTACTTAGTCTCTCTCTCTCTGGCGCACGCGTGTTCTATTGTTCCTTTCTGTCACTTCTCTTCGTTCCACGTATTTATTGTTCTTTTCTTACTACAGTAATACCATTAAATGTTTCATTTCAGATTTGGCTGCCATAAATGCACTACCCTGGCTGGACAACATTCCCGGGGATGTGTTCAAGCGAAAAGAATTGACGGAAAGATATGAGCTGAACAGATCCTTCAGCAAGGATCAAGTGTCTCAGCACACGGGGATACTGAAGAAGGAGGGTGGAGGATCAGAAGCGGAGAATGACAACGATTTTATATTCAGTTACCTGGGCCGGATTCACAAACAAGAACGTCTGGGGAAAGGGGGTTCCACGTTGAATGGTATGTAGAATACATTTAAGCAGAGAAGCCCCCCTAGTGGGTGCCTATAGGGTGGAATCATGTTATTATAGTCTATAGTCTATTATTGTGGAAATCCAGTCCCTGTGATATACTATTAGATAAACATTCTGATTCGTACTTTCTCCCTCTCCCTCTCTCTCCCTATCTCTCTCTCTCTCTCTCTCTCTCTCTCTCTCTCTCTCTCTCTCTCTCTCTCTCTCTCTCTCCCCTCTCTCTGTCTCTCTCTCTCTCTCTCTCTCTCTCTCTCTCTCTCTCTCTCTCTCTCTCTCTCTCTCTCTCTCTCTCTCTCTCTCTCCCCCCCCCCTCTCTGTTTCTCCCATTCCTCTTGATGTCTGCTTGTCTGACATTTTAGCTAGATAAGCTTTAATATTTATTTATTTATTTAAGAAAATGTATATAGCGCTTCACCTTTAAAGGTGGACCCTGACGGATGAGTTTTTGCAAGAAACACATCGAGATCACCATGAAAACACCATTTACAGAGATCGCAACACTCACTTTGCTCTGATTTCCTAGAAATCAAACCGTGAAATCGGCGATTTATCCTTGGCGGAGGTGCTGTAATTCAAATTCTTTCACTGAAAGAGAAGGCGGTTGCCGTCTCTTTTGTAATGGCGACCAAATTGTTTGCACGATGTTTTCGCAATACAAGCCTTTTTATTTATCTTTTTTAAATTTTATGCAGTTTATCTAAAAGAGTTTCGCTCACAACAAAGGAAATAGCTCGTTTTTTTTTTTTTTTTACTGCACTACAAAAAAAGAAAACGCTTCAACCACAATGGGTTTGGCCTCCACCCACCCCATCCAAAATGGCGTCTCTCTCCAGCACCTCCGCCAAGGAAGAATCGCCGTTTTGACGGTTTGATTTCTAAGAAACCAGAGCAAAGCGAGTGTTCCGATCCTTGAAAAGGCTGTCTTTCTGATGATCTCAAAGTGTTCCTTGCAAAAACTCATCCGTCAGGGTCCGCCTTTAAGCTCTAAGCGCTTTCTCGGGTTGTTTATCTATAGAACGGTGCCACTCCCGTGCAGACTCGCACCCACTGTAATTGTTTATTCACTTGAGCCGCCTCAAAAAATAAAATCATTAAAAAAGGACAAAAGAAAATGAAAAGAAAGGCGGGAACAGTGGAGGGTTTAAAAAAATAAAATAAAAAAATAAAAATTGTTTATTCAGTTCTGTGGATTCGTAAGGAGGCCAACAACCCGCTCGGCAAGTCATTCTTAACTTGAAATAGGAAGGAGGAATCGCCGTGCAAAGAAAAAAGGCAAAGAGGGTGGCGCATATGTGTTGGCAGAGGGGGTATATTGTAAGTGTGCTGCTCGCGTTCGAAACATTTTCCTTGTTTTGCTTTATTCTTGTGTCTTCTGTTGTGTGTACGCTATCTGCATCTGTATGTTTGTCCCTTCTCTCTCTCTCTCTCTCTCTCTCTCTCTCTCTCTCTCTCTCTCTCTCTCTCTCTCTCTCTCTCTCTCTCTCTCTCTCTCTCTCTCTCTCTCTCTCTCTCTCTCTCTCTCTCTGTTTGTCCGTCTGTCCATCTGTCTTTTTATGTTAACCTCTCTCAACCTCTCTCTCTCTCTCTCTCTCTCTCTCTCTCTCTCTCTCTCTCTCTCTCTCTCTCTCTCTCTCTCTCTCTCTCTCTCTCTCTCTCTCTCTCTCTCTCTCTGTGTCTCCACAATTCTGGATATATTCAAAGCAGTCTTTATGTTTAAAAGCTTACAAATAAATGTGTTGTCAATGATCAGCGCCATGTAGACAAAATCACATTACTTCTACCAAGATTAGCCCTATTTAAGACAAGCTTAGTTTATTCTGGCGTGAGTGTGCGCGTTCGCGCGCGTGTGTATTTGGTTCTGTGTGTGTTTGATATGTGGAGGTGGGTGAGGGAGAGGCAGACAGCAGGTGATTCTTTATGTCATATTCTTTCAGATGACAATCTACAGAAATGTGTGATGAATTTGTTTGCTGCTGGGACGGAGACGACTGCCACCGCCATACGCTGGGCCCTGCTCTTCTTTCTCCATCATCCCCACGTCCAGGAGAAGTGCTTCCAGGAAATCTCTGACGTCATCGGACCTCATCGTCCGCCCACCATGCGTGACAAACCAAACCTGACGTACCTGGAGGCCACCATCTGCGAAGTCCTCAGGAAAGGGGACATCGCTCCTTTGTCCGTCACGCACGCTACAGCCAGTGACGTCACGTTTCGTGATTACGTCATCCCTAAGGGAGCCATGGTGATTCCATTCTTGAGCAGTGTCCTGCAGGATCCTGAGGTCTGGGGAGATCCTGAGAACTTCCGGCCTGAGAGATTTATCGGCCCTGATGGGAAGCTGACAAAGACAGAAGAGTTCATTCCATTCAGTTCAGGTAATCACGAGGCTGCAAAAGTTTTGTGTTTTGGGCTCACTCGTGTTAACGAAGTGAGTCTATGTTCTCATCAGTGTTCGGTTGTGTGTCCCTGTGTGTGTGTGTGTGTGAGAGAGAGTGTGAGTGTGAGTGAGTGTGTGTGTGTGTGTGTGTGTGTGTGTGTGTGTGTGTGTGTGTGTGTGTGTGTGTGTGTGTGTGTGTGTGTGTGTATGTGTCTGTGTGTGTGTGTGTGTGTATGTGTGTGTGTGTGTGTGTGTGTGTGTGTGTGTGTGTGTGTGTGTGTGTGTGTGTGTGTTGCGTCTTTTGCATAAACTTTAATGTTGGCTTTGTCTCAGGAACTAGAAGGCGCACATTCGTTCAAACTTTGCATACACATAGATGTTTATTCAAGATTTCTATAAAGATGATTTGCATGATAAAATTAATCAATGACCTTGACCTTTGACCTTCAACATGCAATTTGTGTATTGGCCATATCTTTTACATTTTTATACTTACGGTTCCCAAATTTGGTATTTTGGTGTATCAGCTTAGGGTGATTAGGAATGCAGGTCACTTTTACCCTATAGACTTTGACCTTGACCTTTGACCTTGAACAACGTCATTTTTTGTTTTGGCCATATCTTTTGTATTTAATGGCAGATACAGTATCCGAATTTGGCTAATAGGTCGACTAGATTAAGATCATATGGAATGCTAGGTATTGTTAACCTCGGCGATCTCAATGACCTTAACCTTTGACCTTGGATTTTTGTTTGTTCCAATATCTTGGCCTTTGACCTTGAACATCGTCAATTATTTGTTTGGGTCATATCCTTTGTATAATAACAGATACCGTTTCCAAATTTGGCAAGTAGGTAGACTAGGTAGACAAATATGGAATGCTAAGGATTGTTGACATAGGCGACCATGATGACTTTGACCCTTGACCTTGGATTTTTGTTTGTCGCAATAGTTCATATGAACTGCTGCGCAGATTTGCTTAAAATGTTACACGGTGGTATACCACATCAAGCTGGTGTGTCCAGTATATGCAGGGTTACTTTTACCCTATTAACCCTAACCTTGACCTTTGACCTTGAACATAGTCAATTATTTGTTTTGGCCATATATTTTACATTATGAAAAATACAGTTTCCAAATTTGGCAAGTAGGTAGACTAGCAGCTGCAGATCATATGGGATGCTAAGTATTGCTGATCTCGGTGACCTTGACCTTTGACCTTGCATTTTTGTCTATGGAAATATCGCATGAACTGCTGCGCAGAATCGCCTAAACTTTTGTATGGTGGCATACCACATCAAGCTGATGTGCCCAGTAAAGAAGTTGTTGCTGTTCTTCTTCTTCTTCTTCTTCTTCTTCTTCTTCTTCTTCTTCTTGACGAGCATTTGTATTTCATTGTTGTTTCTCATTTTGCTTTTGAATTTGGATCCATTGTCTAAAACACTTTCATGACAGGAAGAACTTAAGTCTGCAAGAATTCACACTCTAAGAAAAAGCCTTAAGTAAAAACAGTCTTTTATTGTGTAAAGGGGAAGTTGTAAACTAATTGTAAAACTATATTAAATGCACAAGGTTGTTTGCTACATCTAAACATTTTTGCCTGTCCTACGTTCGAAATATTTTAGCGTATACCGCAAAACAAAAAAGCTAAATAATTACGATGATCAGATGCTTTTATATTGTAAGTTTGAGCAGAATCATCAATGAGTTTCTACTGAACTAGAAATGCTGTTTGTTATTCTTTTAAATGACCAGAAAATGCCAAATGTCTTGTTAAACAGTTCTGCATTTGTGCATTGTTTACTTGTATTATAAAAGCCTAATATTTATTCTGATTGTCTTTAAGATAATTATTTTGAATATCGTTTTGTTTCACAACTGAATTTAATTTCTTTGCAAGAAAAAACAACAACTGTAAAATTGTAAGAAAACTGTTTAATGTATTTTTGTCTTAAAAGCTTTGAAGGTACAACTAGATGAGTATTTTTTTTAAAGAGCTTATTATGTTATCTCAAATACCTGACCACTTTCAGGTTCTTGCAACATATGAATTTATATGCAATTTTAACTTTGAAATACAGTTAGTTCCAATAAGTCAGTGAAGTCTGACCAACATTTTAAATATACTATGTTTACCGGACGAGAGCTGTATTACAGTACCAATGAATTATATTCATTTAAATAAGAACTCGTTCCTGACTGATCGTATCTGCAGGTCGCCGTGTGTGTCTTGGAGAGTCTCTGGCCCGGATGGAACTGTTCCTGTACCTGGCCACTCTCATTCAACACTTCCGCTTCCTGCCACCGGAAGAGGGACAGCTGCCATCTTTGGAAGGCGTTTTTGGACTGGTGATGTCTCCTCAGCCTTACAAGATTCGTGCAGTTCCAAGAATGTAAATTGTACTCACAATAAATCAACAACAACAAAACAACAAGTCGGTCCCTGCATGGTCTGAACACTTGCGAATAAAGACGACAACAAAAGCAACAGGTGCACACACACACACACACACACACACACACACACACACACACACACACACACACACACACACACACACACACACACACACTCCTTCTTGGATTTGCCCAATGTATATGCACGTACGTATACATGCAAACATGTCTTTATATGCATATATTATTGGGTCGGTGTGTGGGTGTGTGGATGAGTCAGTTCTTTAAGTCCTGTAAAACGATTACTTATTCTCATCGCCGTTATACATTTACCTTTGCTTCTTTTGACAAAACAAATCCACAGAGAACTTGGATATATATTTGATTTTGATTATTTGTAAACACGATATGAAGACGGATTTGTATAATAAAGACAACCAGACTTACCAATTTCGTGGTTACTCCCGGAACTCTTTGCACTTTTAGCGAACGAGCTACCTAACTTTTAGTAAATCACGAAAGATTAAATGATGCTATTAAGACTACAATGATGTATGGTTGTCTTTTTTAAGGACAATGAATGAAAAATCCAATTAAAATCATTGTCAATGTTGACTGCGTGAAATAACTCATTATCAGGGGGAAATAACCAGGATTTTAAGAAAAACAGACAATATTAAAAAAACAATAAAATAAAATAAGAATGAAAATTCAGGTTTGAACCACTTGTATTCCCAACACATTTTTCATCGTTTGTATTGTGAGAAAATTAAACATATTCTCTGAGGTGTTCTTGGCATTTACCTTCTGGTAGCCAGATTGATATGATTGGCCACGTTTTGCTTTACAAAATGCAAAAAAAAACCTGCATCAAAATCATCCCAAAATTTCCTGAGAAACAGTTTCAGACCCGTCTCAAATTATGTCAACTAAAAGGAAAGGACGTAACTCAGTCTTTTAAGATATGGGCTATTATACCCCCTAAGCGATTCGAAACTCGGTCCTGGGAGTGGAAGGTTTAAAATGAAGCAAATCATTGATTTTAACAGTCTAATGTAAAATCAAATATTTATATTTAATCAGTGTTTTTTTTATCCTGAATTATTATGTTAGTGGAATCATCTCTAAGGTGTATTATAACACATCCATTCAAATGTACAGTTTAACATGAGTTTTAATACGTTTTTGAAGGAGTTTTTGTCTTCGAATTGTTACTACAGAAAAAATCGAAAAGAACAGTTTTTGACATTTTCGGCTTTGTAGAATAGGCCTGATTATATTTATTCAGATAAATACTAAATAATGTTAATTCTATCAGTTGAGTGTTCGCGTTTCGTTTTCAAGTTCGCATTTATTTTCTAACGTGCTTTTATGCTAATGATGTTATGGGGTTGTGGGAGTCTTTTATTTGAAACTCTCTCTCTCTCTCTCTCTCTCTCTCTCTCTCTCTCTCTCTCTCTCTCTCTCTCTCTCTCTCTCTCTCTCTCTCTTGTCAATTTAGTGTGTGCATTTTAATGTAATCAGGCAACACAAACTTAGTAAACAGGTTTAGCATGTTTCAAGCTTTTAAGATTAGAGATGCATTATGATCATAGCGCACTTTCAGTGCTAATCTTACGCCTATTATGTTTGATTATATAATTTTGCTATTTGTTTGTTACTTTGTATGACACTCCCCTTCATTAGGGGCCATGGCCTAGATAAATAAAATATATTTTTCATTTTTTCTATTTCATTTCATATCTCTCTCTCTCTCTCTCTCTCTCTCTCTCTCTCTCTCTCTCTCTCTCTCTCTCTCTCTCTCTCTCTCTCTCTCTCTCTCTCTCTCTCTCTCTCTCTCTCTCTCTCTCTCTCTCTCTCTCTTCTCTCTCTCTCTCTCTCTCTCTCTACGCATACATAAGTTTTTTTGTGGATTCCTGCTAACTCAAAACACTGGATAACTCACAATAATGTTCTGCCCTTAATGTTATGAAGTTCTACTAAAGCTTAAGTGGGAAACTAAACGTTGTTACTTTCTAAATTAAGTAAACCGATTTACTTAATTTAGAAAGTAACAAGGTTTAGTTTCCCACTTAAGCTTTAGTAGAACTTCATAAAATTAAGCACAGGTTTAATAATCTGTATGCTAAAATGTATTTTTAACTCAACATATTGGCAAGCTCAAAATAAAATTTCAGTCCCCTCAATTTTGACTTAAGCGATTTTCACTGTACACACACAGAGTCACACCATACATGGACATATTTATTTACTCAATTATTATATGCGAAACACTACATCTAGTTTTGGGGTTACCTGCTAGTATGCTACTCAACACTTGCTTTGCATCACTTTTTGTTTTGAAAATTGTGGAAAAGTACTGCTTGATTTGCGTATGTAGTTGATTGATACTGACACTGACGTCGGTAATCAATGTCCCTGTAGTATTGAAAAAGTGAGTAGTGGCAACGTAATGCTCCTTTTTTGCGCGATTCCACGATGTTTACATGGCCCATCATGATCGCTATGGAGGAGGCTCACATCTGGTCTGGGATGGAATCCATGTGCATTGACAAAGCAACCTTCATGAGCTCCTGAACAGAACCATGACGGCAGCCAGATACTGGGATGAAATCCTTGATCCATACGTGAAATCCTACGCTGGAGCTGTTGGCCTGTCCACACAGAGCACACGTTGTGGACCAGTACCTGGACGACGAATCTATCGAGCAAATGGAAGGGCCAGCCAGGTCACCTGCCTTAAATCCCATTAACCATGTTTGGGACACGATTGGAAGAGCTGTTTGTGCATGTGTCAACCAGCCACAAACCCTGGTTCAGCTTGGGCAGGCCTTTCTGGAGGAATGGGATGGGATTCCCCAGCAGACTGTCCCAAACCTCATCTGCTCTATGTGCAGGCGATTTCGGGATGTCATTGAGGTGCATGGAGGTCACACACGTTACTGACAGTCAGTTTTCAGTAAGTTCTCAAGAATTTTCAAAGTTCTTAATTCAATGAAGGTTTTGTCCCATATGCCGAAAACCCTTGTTATTGATTATGTTTTGTTGTCAGTTGACCGGACAATTAGATGGATACATTTATATTTGAATATACGACAGCGTTTGTCAAAAACGTGATGCAAGGCAAGTGTTGAGTAGTATAGAAAGTACACTCACCTATCAAACTATATTATACAGGCATAAGAAAGATTTTAAAGTCTCCGCGTTTTTAATGCGAATGCAAAATGATTTATTGCATTAGAATACAGCTCCAGTAGCAATTCGGTGCGATTTAGCAAGAACAAAATAACAGAAGAAAAAAAACAAAAAAAAAACCACAGCGCGATTAGTCTGACATGGTTTCCATAACGGACATATTTTCTTCAACATTTTATTTCTTCAACAATTTTGTCACAAATCCTTTTCGGATATCAATCAAAAGCAGTGGTCGAAGGTGGGTCAAAGCTGGAAGTCTCGTGCACACTGGTTGTCATCCCAGATAATATACAGGCTAAGGTCACGCAAAGTTCCCATCTCTCGCTCCCCTCGTGCGATGTCAGCGTGTTGTGTTCTGGGTGTCAACGTGACTGGAATTATTTGCGCTTCCTGCACTTTCGGAAGTTGATATTTCTTAATATTGTGTTACAGCATGTGCTGGATATTTTTTGTATCAGTCCTCAGCCTTTTTATTTAGAACAACCTCCTACAATTCTAGGGTGCTCTCTACCAAGAGAAAAACACACACTGAAATGATCGCAAGAGCAGCCAGCGAGGGACTGAATCGAAAGAAAGTATAAGGGTGGTATTCAATGTTGTAAAATACAAGAATAATCAAACATGAAAATTGTACAATCGATTAATATGCCGATAATTAATCAGTGATGTTTAGTAAGCACATGTAAGCTTACATTGATGCAATACTTTCCTAGGCTTAAAACTGTTCCAAGTGTTAATAAATCGTATTGTTTTCAGTTTGTATAAGAACTTTTTTGTTTTAAGTTTCATACATGAAAGAATGTTTCAACTGGACATATTTGACAGTGGAATTGTTTATTGTCGAACTTGATGTGCAGATGCAAGCAGCCATGTAAGTTTTCAATGCAGTTTCTGTTTATACAATGGTGTTGTAATTTCGTAGCATGCTATTATTGCCGAACGCATTCGGATTGCAATGCACTTGGGGGTCCGTACTAAGAGGGTCCATTTTACTGACTCTCAGTGCGCGCAGCTGATTCCGATGCAAGGTGGCAGATTGCATACGATGTTCTACTCGGTGGTAGATGGTAGGAAGGGCGACGCAGTATCTCCTTCCTCACTACAGGGAGTTGAGCGACTTGCAAGCTGACAGGGTCGACGTGAAGTGTTGTTAAAGGTGTGTGCATTAATGTATGCTCAGGAGTGCCTCATGAATTTGGTCTTTGACCTTACCATTTTTTTTACCTGCTGGAAAGATTTACAACACCGGACCAAAAAGGTTGAAGACACCTAGAAGCTAGTGATGCAATGGCCGTAGCAACAGTGTTTGATGGCAGAACGGAAATGAGGAAGAGCATGAGAATAATTATGTGGACACCTAAAGAGGCTTAGCCTCGTTTTAGATCAGAAAAGACTTGATACTTAATCTCCAACCCAAAATGTTATCTTATTTGCCTTTGCTATATTCCCCCTTTACACCCACAAGAAGACTGAAGTGATGTAGGTGGGATAGTTGAGTTTAGAAATTTAGCCAATGGGAACAGTCCATACTAAGTCTTAATCTCCAAACCAAAACGCTGTCTTTATGGTTTTCCTCCCCCTGCGCTTATAACTTCCTCTAATATGCCACTTTCTTTGTCTCTGCCTTTTCCACTCTCTTTGATCTACCCTCTTTCTGACTTATTGGCCCACTTTCTAGCCTTTTTGTTTAATCTTCAAAATATTTGTTCTCCTTTGAAATTCTCCAAAATCGGAATGTGTCGGCTGTACATAGCGGGGAGACCAGTGAAGACTGAAAACCGGACACATACATTACCCATTATGGCCATATGGCCCAGAAATGCTGAAGAAGAAGAAAGTAAGGTGTCAGAGAGTGTAGTCGTGGGCTATGTGATGGATGAAGCTTTGTAAGTGGTACGATTCCTCAACACCGGTTGGTGTTTGAAAAAAAAGATGAAATTACAAACACTAAAGACAATAGTCTTCCCTAAACAAAACAAGCATGGTAATTGGCTCCTCAAAACACGAGAGACGATTGGGTCTCCAAAATAAAACAAGAAAGATGATTGGCTCCACAAAACACAAAATAAAGACTTGCAAGATAATTGGCACCTCAAAAACATGAAAGATGATTGGATCCTAAACATATAACATGAAAGATGATTGGTTCCCCAAATATTCATATGCTGTGCATGTGACTTAAACATATCTATCATGTAATAGTGTAGTGTTCAAACAAATCATCAGATTACAAACACAAAAGATGATTGACTCCCACAAACAAACAAACAAAACCACAAAACAAACAAGATGATTTTTTCCTGAATGATTTACATGCTGTTCGTGTGACACGACAATTATACTCATGACAATCATCTGATTTATTACGCTTTCTGTTTTCTTTTTTCCTTCTGGACAGTTTCTACTCTTTATTTCTGAATACCCTCCTAAAGTTGCACAGCCACAGAATAGTCAACAGCGTCTGTAATTGCTATGCAGAAGGAAGAAAAAATGTGTGTCCTTTTTTTAAAATTTCCAAACAAAGCTGGTGTCCTATTGTTGTTTTTTTCTCTTTTATATTTTTCACAATTGAAAATCATTTAAAGCAAAATACTAAACAAACATAAGGCCTGTGTGTTTGTATGTTACTTCTCACTAAACGACTTTGGTATTTTGATACGCTAAAACAATAATTTTTGTTCTTTCTTAGGACTAACACACAAGTCCAAGTCCTCACTGTGCTCCAGGTTCCGAAAGCACGGACACGCATACGCACGCACATGTACACACCCACACATGCACACACACACAGGCACTCACACACACACAGGCACTCACACACACACACACACACACACACCTGCACACACACGCACGCACGCACGCACGCACACGCACACACACACACACACACACACACACACACACACACACACACACAAACACACACACACATACACACACACACACACACACACACACACACACACACACACACACACACGCGCGCGCGCGCGCGCGCGCGCGCGCGCGCGCGCGCGCGCTAAGAAAACAATTATCACTTGCAGAGATTCTGGACACTGTTAGGAGACCGATGACACACTGTTCCGGGTCCAAATGTTTTTGCAGCCTGCACTTTAAAACGGCCAGAAACTGGTTATAAGTGGTTCACCATTACACGTAATAATAGAGGTAAACAGTTGTTTGCTATCAACACAAATGCTAAGTCACTGTCCTTGTTTCACTTTATCATTCAATTAGTCCATGTCATGCTCATACAAGCCCCAACCGATAAGGGCACTTACCATTTGGTGCACTGACAGGACACAAACAATACACCAGTGACAACAGACAACGGCCTTATCACGACAACAGATACTGAAGGACAAAGAGGGAGAAAATGATGACAGCTGAAGAACTCACACACACACACACACACACACACACACACACACACACACACACACACACACACGCACGCACGCACGCACGCACGCACGCACGCACGCACACACACACACACACACACACACACGCACGCACGCACGCACGCACGCACGCACGCACGCACACACACACACACACACACACACACACACACACAAAGATTCAAAGATTCAACGATTGTTTAAGCCTTTGACCCCATTAAGGGACACAAATCAGCAAAATATCAAATGCAACAATTGAAAACGTTTGCAAAACATAACTAATATAAATAGCACACCAAATGCAATGTCACACAACTTTGTTGTAAACCAACATTCTCGTCATTCTAAGGAACACTGCCCGGCTAAGCCTTGTGACATAAGAAGTGACTTTGATCGTTCGTCCGTGGAGGTCAGTTTGTTTGACTGTTTAATACGTGCGCTCCTCCTCTTTTTCTTCCATAATCATAGTCACCAAAATCATGACTGTGACTGGTAGGGCGAAGAGGTCACAAGGAGAGAGATATAGAAATAAATAAACAAATGAATAAAGTAAAAACAGAGAGGAAGAGAGAGAAAGAAAGAAAAAAGAGAGAGAGAGAGTGTATCATTGTATGATGTGCCTAAAGTTTGTCATTGAACTTTTATTTTTTAAGCGTCTAAGGTTTTGACTAACTTTCATTTAAAAGTTTGTTTTTTAATGTATTGCATTTTAATTACCCTTGTGTATTCATATATTAAACAATATAGTGACGACCACACGATCAAATGTATATTGTTTCCTTAGACACAATTGCAACTATTAACGGCTATTTCTGCCTTTAAAAAATGTTTAAGAGAGAATGGACGAGCAAAAGTATTTTGTTTGTTTGTTTCTGCCTTGGACTTTTTTTCTTTTTTGAAAAAAAAAAGGAAAGAATTTGTGAGAAAACATATTTTGTTTTGCTTGTTTGTTTGTTTCTTTCTTACACTATTTTGATTTCTGTTTTGAAAAAGAGAGAGCGAAAGTATCGTTGTGCTCTCTATTTCTTATGTTGATCTGTTTCTCTGCCTGACTGTCTGTCTTATCTCTCTCTGAATTTCTCAAGTCAAGTCAAGCCAAAATGATCTTTATTGAGGATAAAGGAGTAAGCTTGACAGCTTGTTTTCATCCTGTCCTCAGAAACAATACACTACAGGTGTGTGCGTGTGTGTGTGTGCGCGCGCGCGTATGTGTGTATGTTTGTGTGTGTGTGTGTGTGCGTGCGCACGTGCATGTGTGTCTGTCTGTTTGTCTGTCTCACTCGCACACGCATGTGTGTGTGTGTGTGTGTCAAGTCAAGTCAAGTCAAAATGATCTTTATTGAGGGTTAAAGAATAAGCTAACAAGGCTTTTTTTCATCCTGCCCTCCAACAAAAATACAAACATCATGAAAATGCATAATAATAATAGAAAAAACCCCACAGAAAACATTCATAAATGAGTATAAATTTAAAGAAATAAAAAGTAAAAAATAAAAATAAATAAATATATATATAAAATCAAAAAACGAGAGAGAGAGAGAGAGAGAGAGAGAGAGAGAGAGCGCGCACAAAACATAACAATTGGGAGAAAAGGAAAGAAAAGAAAAAGATAGGGGGGGGGGGGAGGAAGAGTAACATTTTTTTTACATATTTATATACATGCGAATATACATAATAATAAATTAAAATTTTACAATTTATCAATCAAATACTTCTTTAAAGTTCTTTTAAAAGTAGATTTAGATGGACATAATTTCAAGAATGCTGGCAAGTTGTTCCATGTGTTTGTGTGTGTGTGTGTGTGTGTGTGTGTGTGTGTGTGTGTGTGTGTGTGTGTGTGTGTGTGTGTGTGTGTGTGTGTGTGTGTGTTCGCGCGCTGACACATGCACGCACTGCACAAGCATCAAGCATCAAGATCATGCTCCGACCTCGCTCATGTTACGGTTCTACAACGTGTAAATCGTAGATAGAGCACGTGTATTCGATAAACGATATTTTGGAGCCATCGTTGTGAACATATTTTCCCCCTCACTGATAGAAAGAAAGAAAGGGAGGGAGGGAGGGAGGGAGGGAGAAAGAAAAGAAAGAAAGAAAAGAAATAAGTTAAAAGAAAGAAAGAAAGAAAGAAAGGAAAAGGAGAGAAAGATTATAGAAAGAAAGAAAAGGAAGGAAGAAAGAAAGAAAGGAAGAAAGAACAAATGCAAAACAGAAAGGAAGACAGAAGGAAAGAAAGATATATAGAAAGAAAGAACGAAAGGAAGGAAGAAAGAAAGCAAGAAAGAACAAATGCAAAACAACAAAAAAGAACAAAGAAAGGAAAGAAAGAAACAAAAAAGAAGGAATAAAAGAAAAAAAAAAGAAAAAAAAAGGAAAGGAAGGCAGGAAGACAGAAAGAACAAAGAAAAGAAAGAAAGACAGAAGGAAAGGAATGAAGGCAGTAACGAAAGAAAGACAGAAAGGACAAAAAAGAAAAAAAAGAAAGGAAGGATAGGGAGGAAGAGAAAAAGAAAGGAAGGAAGGAAGAAAGAAAGGAAGAGAAAACGAAAGGAAGGAAGAAATAAAGAAAGGAAGGAAGGAAAAAGGAAAGAAAGGAAAGAAGGAAGAGATGAAGAAAGGAAGGAATCAAGGAAAGAAGAAAGAATGAATGAACACAAGAAAGAAGGAAGGAAGAAATAAAGAAATAAAAGAAGGAAGAGAGGAAGGAGGGAAGAACGAAAATAAAGAAAGAAAATAAAGAAAGAAACGAAAGAAAGAAAAGAAAGAAAGAAAAGAAAGAAAGAAAAGCAAATGGATAGAAGGTTGCTAATCCACTGGCTGCACATTCATTCACACTACCTCCTCCTCCTCTCTCTCTCTCTCTCTCTCTCTCTCTCTCTCTCTCTCTCTCTCTCTCTCTCTCTCTCTCTCTCTCTCTCTCTCTCTCTCTCTCTGTATGTAAACTGCTGACAGCCACTCGATTTGTGGCATTTTCATTGTGTAAAATGTAATAACCTGTACCTACATTTGCTTGCCGGACACCCCACTTTAGCAACAGGCTTTCCTGGCATCATGATAACAGTTTACAACGGAAATGTCACAGCGATTTAACAACAAAAGTTAGACGTATCTCGTTCACAAGTTGAACACATAGCTGAACCGGAAGTTCTGTCCCCAACAGTGGGAGCTTTACTTTCGATACAGGACACTGAAGCGCTGACGTCACATGATAATAGTCCTTTGAGTGTCTTTGTTCTAATAGAGTTGGCCTACCCTAACGTAACCAACCACTGTGTTTCTACCGTGCGCCTGTGTTGTGCTTGTTGAGACAAACTGACCCACTTTTATTATATATAAACGTGTAGATTTACTCGGCTGCACACAATAACCCGCATACATACTTCACTTCAGAAATGTGATACATGTGTGTTTCACCAAAAAGCCTGAATAAAAGAGCTCGCACTCCGCAGCTGACTGAAGCCGGTGTTTTTTTTACTCCCAACCTTTCACCTACACTACAGCTGGGTAGTGGTGAGATGAACTCACTCACTGTCTACAACAACACTTCCCACCTTCCACCTTTTCACCTTGCAGGTGGGAAGTGAGAAAGTTGGCTTCATTCTTTGCAAGGTTTGCAGGCTGCGAAGTGATGACTCTTTGTGACCTTTAGCCCAGGCTTTTTGGTTTCACTCTTTCGGTTGTGGGAAAGCGTAAAAGCTAGTGCGGGGTATACTTAGGCCTAAGTGTAACAGCTGCTATGATTGTTTTGTTCCTGTGTTGCGCAAAAGGTGCCCGCAACTACTCTTGGTGGCTGTAACTTTTTAGAATTTTGCAGAATATAGATGCATCTTGTGTGATACTATTTGGTATTTGGTACTTTAAAGTCACAGAGGCGTCTCTGTGAAATTCGAGTTGCACGCACCTGGAGGGGAGCAGCCAGAGGTGCGCCACCATACTGAGGTAGGTCCAGGGACGGAACAAATGTAACGGTTGGAGGGGGGTGGATCCAGGGAACTGCATAGAACCAATGATAGGTTCCGGATGATGTCGTTTTGGGGGTCCAAGGGGTGAAGCCTCTGGGAAATGTTGCAATTTAGTGATTGTTGAGGTAAAATTCGAGTCATGTTCTTACTTTTAAACCTAGTATAACATACATATTGGGAGGGGGGGGGGGGGTAGTGATGTCCGAAAACCCAGGACCCCCTCCCCACCGCCCCTGAGGCCTACACCGTGCTAAACATGTGTTTGATAACCGATGCTTTGTATTTGAAGCTTGTGAATGAGCATTATTTTATGTCAACAACTGCATCCTGACACATCTTGTCACCCAACGTAAACTCTCTCTCTCTCTCTCTCTCTCTCTCTCTCTCTCTCTCTCTCTCTCTCTCTCTCTCTCTCTCTCTCTCTCTCTCTCTCTCTCTCTCTCTGTGTCCATTATGGCAGTTTTGCTATTGGCATTAAAAAAGTCATTTGACATTTGTCATTTGTTTATGTCTCTCTCTCTCTCTCTGTGTCTCCTCCTCTCTCTCTCTGTGTCTCTCTCTCTCTCTCTCTCTCTCTCTCTCTCTCTCTCTCTCTCTCTCTCTCTCTCTCTCTCTCTCTCTCTCTCTCTCTCTCTGCCAGGGTAGGGTTCGATAGTCCGACGCATTAAGTTCCGAAGTGGCAATAGTCCGACCTTTCAACACGTGGCAATAGTCCGGCATTTCAACACGTGGCAATAGTCCGACGTGGCAATGTTCCGACACGAGCGATTTTGAAAAATAATTGTCCGACGTGACATTGGTCCGAAGTAGCATTGATTCGACGTGGCAATAGTCCGACAGCTAAAAGAGAGAGAGAGAGAGAGAGAGAGAGAGAGAGAGAGAGAGAGAGAGAGAGAGAGAGAGAGAGAGAGAGAGAGAGAGAGAGAGAGAGAGAGAGAGAGAGAGAGGACACTGGAAAACTTTATTTGATAAGGATAAAGATTTTAGGCGATGCCTATGCTTATTCTTCGGACATTGGTCCGAAGTAGCATTGATTCTACGTGGCAATAGTCCGACAGCTAAAAGAGAGAGAGAGAGAGAGAGAGAGAGAGAGAGAGAGAGAGAGAGAGAGAGAGAGAGAGAGAGAGAGAGAGAGAGAGAGAGAGAGAGAGAGAGAGAGAGAGAGAGAGACAGACAGACAGACAGAGAGAGAGAGAGAGAGAGAGAGAGAGAGAGAGAGAGAGAGAGAGAGAGAGAGAGAGAGACAGACACAGAGACAGAGTCTGAGTCTGAGTGTTTAATGTACATCAGCCATAGGCCATTATACAAACACGAAAATGAAGTGGAACATGGGGAAGGGTGGGAAAGAGGGTGGGGTGGGGGCAGACATGGGAGAGAATGAAAAAAAAAAAAAAACCAAAAAAAAAAAAAAAAAACCACCCATCATAATACATTTACATTAGAATATTGATACAAGTTTGCGACAATAAATGTTAAGACTAAGCTTGTTCAAACAGAGAGAACGAGAACACAGTCAACCTGACGTTAGTAACTTCAGTATATGAATAATCCGCGGACAACCTTAGCATCAAGCAAAATAATACTGGAAGACATACCATAAACTTACCATTTTACCTTATCGTCATTTCCAAAGTTAAGCAATAGATGACATCAAGTGGTACTTTCATAACCCCAAAGCCTAAACATGGAAGAATGGCTTGTGTAAAGCCACAAAAGTCGAAGATAACAAAGATTGAAGCAGTGAAACAATCATAATAACACTCTCAGGTGCATGTAACACGAGGAATGTTATCCTTCTTAAGCAAACTAGTGGTTTACATATAGGACATTGCAAAATGATGGAATAAAGATAAAATATAGTATGTAATCACATAAATATTTGCATTTGGGTCAATACAAATAAAACAGATAAACATAATTTCATGTCTAATGTTAAACGCGTAGTAACCTTTCATTCATCATCACTTAATTGTTGACCAGAGAGGAACCTTTTCCTCACATTCAAGGCATGGAAAATAAACTTAGATAATAGCTGGGATTTCGTCATTGAGTTTGCCTGAAGGAGTGAATGTAGTGACAGTGGAGAGAACTTGTGTAAAAGCTTCCGATTAATTATGCTTTTCGTCCTCTCGGCCAAAGCCATATGGGACATTACATTCTACTTTTAGTTATTTGGAAATGGGGGGAAGGGGAAGAGAAAAAAGCTGTTTTTATTTTACTTTAGATATTTATTTTATTATTTATAGTTGTTTATCTCTTGAATAAAGGTCAAGTTAAAAGCTTCTGCCGTAGGTCAGTATATAAAGGACATTTGAAAATAAAGTGGTCTTCGTTTTCTATTTTTGACACACAGACAGGACATGTACGGTCTGAAACATTCTGACTGTATCTGTGCATATTATTGTTCAATGGGAGAACACCAAAACGTAAATGTGACACAGAGACAGAGAGAGAGAGAGAGAGAGACAGAGACAAAGAGACGCTGATATTTGAGTAAGTGCTCGCGACTTTCTGTACACACACGCACTCTCTCTCTCTCTCTCTCTCTCCTCTCTCTCTCTCTCTCTCTCTCTCTCTCTCTCTCTCTCTCTCTCTCTCTCTCTCTCTCTCTCACGCACACACACATACCTCTCATCTCCTCTCTCTGGTGTGTGTCTCTCTCTCTCTCTCTCTCTCTCTCTCTCTCTCTCTCTCTCTCTCTCTCTCTCTCTCTCTCTCTCTCGTTCAATGTGCTGTCTGTCTGTCTGTCTCTCACTCTCCCTGTCTGTCTGGTTCTTTCTCTCTCTCTCTCTCTCTCTCTCTCTCTCTCTCTCTCTCTCTCTCTCTCTCTCTCCCTCTCCCTCCCTCTGCCTGTCTGTCTATTGCTATCTATCTCTCCCTCTTTATCTCTCTCTCTTTCTCTCTCTGTCTGTCTCTCCGTGGTCTCTGTCTCTGTCTCTCTCTCTCACTCTCTCTCTCTATGTCGCTCTCTCTGTCTCTCTGTATCTCTATCCTTTCTTTCCTTTCTCTCTCTGTCTCTGATTCTCTCTCTCTCTCTGTCTCTGAGAGAAGCAGACAAATAGAAAAAGACAGATAGAGAGAGCTACAGGCAGATCGACAGACAGGCAGATAGAGACAGAGAGAGAAAGGAAAAAACAGACAGACAGACAGACAGACATAGACAATGATATGCAGACAGACAAAGTAGATAGAAACAGAGATTGTCACAGACAGAAACAAGACAGACTGAAAGAGAGAAAGACGGAGAAAGAAAGACACGCAAAGAAAGAATGAGAGAGAGAGAGAGGAGAGAGAGAGAGAGAGAGAGAGAGAGAGAGAGAGAGAGAGAGAGAGAGAGAGAGAGTCAGTCAGAGACAAAGAAAGACAGAGAGACAGACCGACAGACAGGCAGAGAAAGACAAGCAGGGAGAGGGGGGGGGGGGGAAGAGAGATACTCAAACACACAGAGAGAAACAGAGACAGACACAGAGGCAGGCAAGGAGACTGTGAGACAGAGAGAGAGGAAGACGGAGAGAGAGACTCAGGGAGAGAGAGAGAGAGAGAGAGAGACGAGAGAGAGAGAGAGAGAGAGAGAGAGAGAGAGAGAGAGAGAGAGACGCCTAGTCTTCCAATCAAGGATAAAGATTTTGTCCTCCTTGGTACATATACGAACATAGAATACAAACATGGCAAGGCATGATATTACACATACAGATTTGAACATAAAGGTAGCACCTTTGTACATATACAAACATAGAATACAAACATGGCAAGGCATAAAATTACACATACATAATTGAACATAAAGGTAGCAAAGCAGGTATTATGATAAAGACAGGTTGAAATACGAATTTATAGAATTACATACGCACAGGTATAATTGTTAATACTTGTGCGGGCATACATGCGTGTAACCATACACGCACACACCTGCACGTGCGCGCGGCACACGCAAGAATACATGCAGATACGCACAGATATATGTTGAAGCACGTATAAAAGAACTATACATTTTAGAACAGGGCAAACTAATGCAGCCTATGGTATGAAACCGGTAGCAATTAGCAATAAAGTGCGGACAATTTAAACATTGATTTTAGCACATTGTTGGAGAATAGTGAACAGAGTGATGTGAATACATGACATCGTAATTAGCAATATAGCGTATCAGGATATATACATTTTTTTAAAAAAAAAAAAAAAAAAAAAAAAAAAAAAAAAAAAAATAAAAAAAAAAAAAAAAAAAAAATCATGGAGGGTCGAATGTAAGTGTCTCTCGGAGACTCGTTTTGAAGGTTGAGATAGAGGAGCATAATCTAATGTCGGACTGAAGGGAATTCCATATAGAGGAACCCGAGAAAGTAAAACTTGACTTGAATTTATCTATCCTTGTGTGTGGTAGAATATAGTTACTTGAACCATAGCGATGCGAGGCTTGTGTAAGTAGATTTTTCAGGTATTGTGGAGCTAAGTCATAGTGTACTTTGTACATGAGAATGGCTTTATTATAGCTAAGCTGTGATTGCAGTGGAAGTATGTTTAACTGGGCTTGTTTTTCTGCTGTACTGAGTTCAGGATCAGGAAGGATTATTTTAGCTCCCCTTTTGTGCATAGAATTGAGTTTTAATAGGTGACAATTAGCAGCAGAGTCCCAGACTACAGATGCGTAATTAATGTGGGAGAGACAGTGGGCATGAAAAAACATCGTGCGTGCGTCTATATCTATGAAGGGTGTAAGTTTTTTTAGTAGGAATAAGCTGCGAGCAAGTTTATGTGTCATCTTTTCAATATGGAGTTGCCATTTTAGTTCATCATCTATTATCACTCCCAGGACTCGGTGCTCGCGTACTTGGTCTATGGCATTGTCATTAATATGAACATTTAAAATTAGAGGTTCAATTTGATGCTTTTGTCTTGATGTAATTAACATGCTTTTGGTTTTTTTAGGATTGAGGACCATAAGGTTTTGGTAACACCAATCAGAAACATCATGCAAAGCTGACTGAAGAGAGGTTTGAATCGAAGACAGGTTTGATGCGCTAGAATGGAGAGAGGTGTCATCAGCAAAGAGATCACACGAGACAGAGTCAGCCGATATTGATAAAGGCAAATCATTAATGAATAGGCAGAATAGAAGAGGCCCTAAGACTGATCCTTGGGGTACACCAGCCTTTATGATCTCAGTGCACGAGTTTGTGCCATTACTAAAGACAAACTGTGTTCTATTAGTAAGATAAGATGCAAAGAAAGAGATCGTGTTTTCGTCTCGTAAATATAGCGCCAGTTTTTTAAGTAGTATTTCATGATTCACAAGATCAAACGCTTTCTTAAAGTCTAGGAATACAGAGCCTGTCATTTTGCCTTGGTTGATTGCTGAAAGCCATGTGTCACATAGGTGGACTAGGGCAGTTTGACAAGAATGGTGATGTCGAAAGCCAGATTGGAAGGGGTAAAACAAATTATTATCTTCTAAATATTGCATTAGATGTTTATGAATATGTTTTTCTAGTGGTTTAGACAGAACTGAAAGAAGAGAGATTGGCCTAAAATTATTCAAGTCAGAAATATCTTTACTTTTAGGCAATGGTATAACTTTTGCTGATTTAAGATCAGGTGGAACAATGTTCTGGTCTAGACATGCGTTGTATATGAAGGTAAGAGGTTCTATTATGTAGGGAAGTGAAAGTTTTAAGAGAGAACTACTTATTTTATCAGGTCCCATTGATTTAGTATTTCTTAGATTTGAAATAAGAGAGCCAACTTCGTGAACAGCTAGTGAAGGTATTTTAAATGAACTGCCAGGTTTAGCGTTAGTATTACAGAAGGTTTGAAAAGAAGGTGGTGGTGTATAGCCTTTTGCAGGTTGTGATGTATCTGTTGGACTTACAGACTCTGCTAAATTTATAAAGTAGTTATTGAATGCATCTGGCGACCAGTTAAAGTTATTAGTCTGCTGGCGGTTAGACTTATGTGTGATAGTGTTTATGGCTCGCCATAAAGTAGATGTGTCGTTGTTTGCAGATACCATTTTGTTGAAGTGTTGTTTCCTGGAGTCACGAATGAGATCATTGACTTTGTTTCTTATTTTTTTTAAATTCTGATTCAGCGTTTTCACGCTCAAGTTGCTTTTCTGCTTTAACATCATCAGGTAGTGAATCAATGTTTTCTTTCTTCAGCAATTTGTATTTGTATTTCAGTTGATTTCGTTTTTTCCTTGCTTCTGCTATTTGGGGAGTTAGCCATCCAGGAAGAGTAGAACTTTTCACTCTTTTGCTTCTAAGAGGTGCGTGTTTCTCTATTACGGATAGGAATGTAGAATAAAATACATCTAGAGCTTGAATAGGACATGAACAATGAAGTACATTATTGAAGTGTGCCATGCTTAAATCATGAAAAAATGCAGGTTTATCAAAGTGTTTAAATGATCTGTAGTGAATAGTAGTGTGTCCTTTGGTTTGAGTCTTAGGAGGTCTGTACATCCATGTACATGTAACAGGGTAGTGGTCACTAATACATATGGTATCTAGAACATTAACATCAGTGACTAGGGAAGTGTTGTTGGTGTATATGTGGTCAAGTAGTGTTGCTGAAGTGGGAGTAACTCTGGTAGCCGTAGAGACAAGTTGCTGGAGGCCAAATAGGGTAGTAGTTGATCGCCATGAAGTTTGAGGCTTAAATAAGTCATAATTGAAATCACCCAATAGCAGTATATTACGATTGTTTACTTTGACATTATCCATCATATACACGAAGTCATCCAGCCAATCATATGTAGAGGCAGGGTTTCTGTATACGCAACCGAGTAATAAAGGTGATGATTTAGAATATCTTACTTCTAGCCAAATGCACTCTATATTAGCGGTTTCTAAGTCCAATCTTCTTTGTGCAAAGGGATAAATACTGTCATGAATGTAGACAGCAAGGCCAGTTTCGCCCGGTTTAGAGGCGTCACGGCGGATAATGTTGTAGTTGGGGATTGTGAGCATATTGTCCGGTATATAGGTATTAAGGCGAGTCTCGCTGAGGCCTAATATGTGGATAGGTGGGGTATCATTCAGAAGCATACATAAGTCTGGTAACTTATTATACAAATGATACACATTGACATGGGCAATACGAGTTCCATTAGTTTTAGCATACATTGTCAAAGAATACGAGAATATATAGAAACAATAATAAAAATGAAATAAAAAATACAAGATAATCTGTATTAGGACACAAAACAAGAATTATCTGCATAAAAGTGAGGATTACAAAAGAAAGAAAAAACCCACAAGAATACAGGATTACCCCCGAATCAAGACAACGAAGAAAAAGAATATAAGAATGCAAGACTATCCGTAATTAGACAAGTGTATAGTAGGCCTAGTCCTGCACACACCACACGTTTACAGTAGGCCTATCCTTACAACAGTCTAAGGGTGGCTGGGGGGTGAGGAACGGAGGTTGAACACTCTGTGTTAACACTCTTTAAATTTAATGAGTCCAAGAAGAAGGTAGATTGTTTATTTCACTTTCTTCAGTCCGAATATTCACTCGGATCAAACACTCGATTCACTTGCATAAACAATGCAGTGATAGAGTTACCAGTTTTTAGCAGCACGTTGACGGCAGAAAGCTGCCAACAGGTCCAGTTCACAAGAGAGCACTAAGAAAGTCTTCTCTGCATACGTTGTGGTCAGCACTAGATTCTCAGGTCCACGTTTTCCACATTATCAATATTTTGTTTTCAGTCCAGATTTCTTTTAAAATTATTAATATAATGCTTAATTCGGATTTCTATTCACATTATATTCAATTCATTATATTCACATGTATAGTCCAAAGTTCAGAAGTTGCATAGTTTGCAGTATAATGTTCATTCAGCAATATTTTGCTGAATATATGGGAAATAATAATGAATTAAAAGCAGAAATTAATGATCACCATTAAATGAATCAACATGCATACATACACATGCATAGATACATAGATGCATACATACATACATACATACATACATACATACATACATACATACATACATACATACATACATACATACATACATACATACATACATACATACATACATACACATACATACATACATACATACATACATACATACATACATACATACATTCATACATACATACATTCATATTATGCACATACATACATACATTACATACATACATACATACATACATACATACATACATACATACATACATACATACATACATACATACATACATACATACATACATACATACAATACTACATACATACATACATACACACACACACATTCATACATACATACATACCGTACACGCTCAGACTCATATACGTATATAAACACTCAACATATTATGCACCTTTTTCATTCAATAATTCATAATCACCATTAAAGGAATCAATGCTCATACATACACATACATACATACATACATACATACATACATACATACATACATACATACATACATACATACATACATACATACATACATACATACACACATACATACTGTGCGCGCTCACACTCATACACATACATAAGCACTCAAACATATTATGCATCTTTTCTATTCAGAAAGAGGCTATCGTCGTGGACCACAATCATCAACTGATTGTATGTGCAGTAGGCCTATATGTGTTCATAATAATCTTAATATTGGAAGAATAAATCACCTAGGTAATTATTCTGGGTCAGAGAAAAAAAAAAAAAAAGAAAAAAAAAAAAAAAAAAAAAATCATCATCACTTCACACCGTCGGCTGGGGAAGGTGGTGGCCTAAGGGGTAATTAGACATGGGCAGAAAATGGGGAAAGTGGGGCATGTGATATTGAGAGGGGTGGAAACTGGCAGGAAAGTGGGGGAAGAACATTGGATGGTGGAATGGAGGAGGGGGAGGCCTCATTAGCTGAGGCGGGGAAGGGGGCCAGATGTACTGACCACAGTGTTGGTCAGCAGGCTGTGTATGCGGGGCATGAAATGGAGGGGGAGGGGGGTTGTTGGGATGAACTGGAGGGGGAGGGGGGTGGTTGTGGTTAGGAGGTGGAGGGACAGAATGGTTGGGATTGGGAGGAAGGGCAGTAGGGGGCTCGTTGGTATTGCCTTGTTGGGGTGAATGATTGGCAGAGGGAAGAGAGGGGAAGGCATTACGGTATCCGGGATCGGACTGAGAAAACACCGGCCCACTGAAGGGGCAAGAGTTTGGCATGTTTTGCTGGGGTGCGGTATTAGTATTGGAGTCAGAGCCTGACTGGACAGCCTGGTTGGAAAGCTTACTTTGCTGGGAGAGCCTGAGGGGTGGGGTTTGTGAGAAGGGGGTCGACTCGGGGAGTGGGCGGCGATTACGCTGCTGGTTATATTCTCCCCTTTCTGGTAAGGGGGGAAAGAGGTTCTCTGCCAGTCGAGCAGTGCCTCGCTTTGTTGGGAAAAAGGAACTGAAATACAATGCCTTTCTGGGGAGTCCCCTGTCAGTGACGAAGATGGAGGTGTGGTCCCTGTACTGTACCCCCACCCTCTGACACACCCACTGCAGGTGTGTGTTGCTGGGCCTGATGACGGCATTGGCAGGGTGCTTTCCCCAGGCAGGCAAGATGGATGAGGCCAGCAGTGAGGCCTGGGGAAAAACCCTTCGGAACTGATACAGAAGGGCTTTCCAGGCTTCCCTGCTGATGGCGTTGTCGGCTGAAGGCTGCGCGTTGAGGCAGTCGGTGATACCCACGTGCAGTGTGGCCTGTCTGACAGCGGGGGAGGGGGGCTGGTCTCTCAGCCACTGGGTCAGCTGGGCCACTGTCAGGTCAGGCACACACACCTTCTGGGGGCAGGCGTTGACAGGACAGGAGCGGGAGAGGTCAATGCCTTTGATGACACTGTCCCCCACCAGGAAGATGCTGGTGTCTGAGTGGATGGTGACACCATGCAGAGGGCTGGCACAGGTGGAAGACAGCTGCTCACTGACAAACTGAGCAGCTTCCTTCTCGCTGACAGACCGCTGCTCACTGACCGGCTGTGCCCCCTTGTGGTTAGGCCTAGCGCTCTCTGTGTCTGTTGTTTGAGAGGGGGCCTGGGGTGGAGAGTGGAGGGAGGAAGATGGGTTAGCCTGGTCAGAAAGCGGGGCGGTGGGAGAGGAAGGGGAGTTGGAGGGAGTAGTGGGGGGAGGGGAGGATTGGGTGGAGGGAGGGGTATTGGAGGGAGGCTTCAGAGAAGTGCGCTTGGACAGGGAGTTGGATGAGTGGTTAGTGCGATGGGGTGGGGGTGCTGGGGACTGTACAGATTGTAGATGGTTGATGCGTGTGGTGAGGGAGTCTAGTTCTATTTTGAAGGAGTCCTTTGTTTGCAGTAGGATGGAGCGGAGGGATGTTAATTCTGCCTCCAGTGACTGGATGGCATGTTCATGCTCCTTTCTGCTGACCCATTGGTCATGGCAGCAGTCTGTCTGACACTGGGCATTGGACAGGTGGGGAGCAGGGGCGGGGTCATCAGTGACACAGCGCCGCTCGTTGCCTTCTTCACTGTCAGTGAACAGTTGTTGGGGAGGGAGGGAGGGGTTGTCAGTGACACGGCGCAGCTCGTTGCCTTCTTCACGGTCAGTGGACAGTTGTTGGGGAGGGGGGGAGGGGGGCACTTTTGGTTCAGGGGAGCCATCACTGTGTGGTGCACTGCCCTCCTCTCTGTCTGGAGATGGCGGCTGAGGAAGGGGAGAGGGGGGAGTTTCTGATTCAGAGGATTTGGGGGAGGTGAGGTGAGGTGAGGGTGGGTGTCCGGAGAGGGTGGTACAGACTGGCAGGTCTGTAAGTCGTTAGGAAGATCAGAGGTTTGAGGGGCAAGCGGAGAGGGGTGGGTGGGTGCAGAGCCTTGGGAGGCAAGGGAAGGTGAAGAGCCAGTGGGGGAGGGTGGGGGTAGGGGGGTAGGAGGGGGCTCAGTTGATGGGGAGAGGGGAGCGGTTACGTCGCACTCTTCTACTGTGTTGTCAGTTGTAGTGGTGTTCGCGATCACTGCCAGGGAAGGTGAAGAGCCAGTGGGGGAGGGAGGGGGTAGGGGTGTAGAAGGGGGGTCAGTTGATGGGGATAGGGGAGAGGTTTCGTCACACTCCTTTACTGTGTTCAGTTCTGTGGAGGTGTTGACTGCCAGTGGTAGGGCCTGTGTACTGCCTCCTTCCATCTCTGCACTGGGCTGGCCGCTGGTCAGGATAGCTGTGGCTGTGCTGGTATCTGGCTCCAGGAGATGGGTGATGGACTGAGGGGTTCTGTCAGGGTTGGAGGCAAGCGTGTGCACAATGGCGCGAAGTTTGAGGAATTCTTCCTCAACCCACGCCAAACATGCCTTCCCCTGCACCAAAATGGTCCCACTCGTAAAATAAACATGCACCTTGAGAAGTTTTTCCCCCTCAGTCGACATCTCCAAAGTGGCCTGCCTGATGTTCCGTGGGATAGGGGAGATGTGTGTGTAGTATTCGGGGTAGTCGGTTTGTATTTTATGTTTCCCCCCCCCTGTTGATCCATGTACAATGCAAGTCAGTGGGTTTACAGTCACCCATGTACCTCCTTCGTAAGGGGGCATATATTGTTTTGCTGTTTCGAATGTCTTTTGTATGGGGTCCAGTGTATGTGCAATTTGTTCGAGGGTTCCCTCGAACTCAAAAATGTTTTCTTGGGCCATGGCCCTCGTAAATGGGGCCATGCTGTAACTTAGTCTAAGCACACTGGAATCTAGCACCGACACACATCGCCCTACCCAACACACTGAGCACTGGCTAGGCCTAACATAGGCCTACTGGCCAGCACCCGCACCGGCATGACGTCACTAGGCCTAACGCTGTGGCGATGACCGGCGCATCACAACACTAAAAACGGTTCCAATCAGTTCACAAACAACAGATGACACTTGAAAAACACTTACTGACCACTATCACAGTTTCACAAGCACAGTCACATAAGTTTAAGACGTGGGAAACATCCATAAACCGAAATAACACTTATTATTATTGCGAACGATGTGAACATTTATGATTTCTTAACATTTACCTCTGCACTACAGGGAAACCATTCTTAAAACCCTTTCAACGCTAGCCATTCCTTCAGCCAAAATTTACCATTAAACTTACCCGGGTAGAGAAAAGATTTCGTCTGCAATATTGGGGATTCCTCTGTGACATGCATAAAATAGGGCCTATCCTTACCTCCCAAAATGAAGAACATAATGTCACTGGACACTAGACCCTCATTTGATGCCTTTCAGTGACATGGGTGTCAAATCATTGGGGTGCCAAGAGGCGACAGTAGCGATGAAAGGGTAAAGACCCACCAGATCCATGAGTGAAAATCACGGGTTTCACGTGTTTCCCTCTCTCGCTGGTATAAAATCTTATTTTGACCAGGTTTGACTCCCATACAAATGCCTTCAAATTGAAAACGAGACAGAGACTTTAAAGAGCAGCCTCACTTTGAAGTTGGGGGCATTAGTATATGGGTCACGCCTACACAGAAAAAACCACCAAGGGACTTAAACTTGCTGGGTCAGTGGGTCTGTAGCCCTCTCACTCTGATCAATCGAACCGAGAATCGATCATGAGTACCAAGTGATGGGAAGTAACTCCGAACGTCACACCAAATCTTTTATTTTAAAAAATCACACAGAATAAAGTCTAACTCACATTTAATTTCTGAAAGATGCATATTGAATAGCAATGATGATATTTTCATTCCAAAGCTAACACACTGTCACACAACAAACCATGAATTGGAATATTAAAAAAATCCGTAATGGCGCTCCAAGCATCGCGCCGAGTCAATACTGCGCACGTCACGTGGAAAGAAGAAAACAAATTTGGGGTCACTTCGAAAAATCCGTTCAAAAAGACTAGTGGGTGCTTTCCCTTGCTGTAAAAGCCAAAAACTGACCAGCGAGACTGAGGTAAAGGAAGCACCAACTTAGTATATTGCATTGTGGGTAGGGCAAAAGTGAAAGTGAAACTACTAGACCTGGCGTTCAGCGGTCGCAATCGGCGCAAACGGGAGACACTGGTAAAACACAATTCGGTCATATTTGGCGTCTGTGTCCCAGAGAGAGTGATGCAATTTTTTTCTGAGTCACTGTGTGGGCCTCTCATACGTTTTGCCTTCAAAATCAACTTTCAAGGGCAAACGTTTGAACCAGACATAGCGGAATCGCGTCCCAACGCGTTCTTCTGGAACTGTATGGCAAGCAAAAGTCCGACATCTACGCGGTATCCGAGATTTTACGTTCTTGTACACTTCGGCCCTTAGCGTATTACATTATAGATTAATAACTTATTTATTATTGTAAGCGCTTAGAGCGCTTACTGATACACTTACTGATAGAGGTAAACAGTTGTTTGCTATCAACACAAATGCTAAGTCACTGTCCCTGTTTCACTTTATCATTCAATTAGTCCATGTCATGCTCATACAAGCCCCAACCGATAAGGGCACTTAACATGTGGTGCACTGACAGGACACAAACAATACACCAGTGACAACAGACAACGGCCTTATCACGACAACAGATACTGAAGGACAAAGAGGGGGGAAATGATGACAGCTGAAGAACTCACACACACACACACACACACACACACACACACACACACACACACACACACACACACACACACACACACACACGTACACACATACACACACACACACACACACACACACACACACACACACACACACACGCGCGCGCGTACAAACATACACACACACACACCACACACACACACACACACACACACACACACACACACACACACACACACACACACACACACACACACACACACACACACACACACACACACACACACACACACACACACACACACACACACACACACACACACACACACACACACACACACACACACACACACACACACACACACACACACACTCAAAGATTCAACGATTGTTTAAGCCTTTGACCCCATTAGGGGCATGAACACAAATCAGCAAAATATCAAATGCAACAACTGAAAACGGTTGCAAAAGATAACTCTAATATAAATAGCACACCAAATGCAATGTCACACAACTTTGTTGTAAACCAACATTCTCGTCATTCTAAGGAACACTGCCCGGCTAAGCCTTGTGACATATAAGAAGTGAGTTTGATCGTTCGTCCGTGGAGGTCAGTTTGTTTGACTGTTTAATGCGTGTGCTCCTCCTCTTTTTCTTCTTCTTTCATAATTATAGTCACCAAAATCTTTACTGTGACTGGTAGGGCGAAGAGGTCACAAGGAGAGAGAATGAGAGAGAGAGAGAGAGAGAGAGAGAGAGAGAGAGAGAGAGAGAGAGAGAGAGAGAGTGAGAGAGAGAGAGAGAGAGAGAGTGAAATAAACAAATGAATAAAGTAAAAACAGAGAGAAGGAGAGAGAGAGAAAAACTAGAGCGTGTGTGTCATTGTTTGATGTGCCTAACGTTTGTCATTGGACTTTTATTTTTTAAGCGTCTAAGGTTTTGACTAAATTTCATTTAAAAGTGGGTTTTTTAATGTATAGCATTTTCATTACCCTTGTGTATTCATAAATTTTAAAAATATAGTGACGGCCACACGATCAAATGTATATTGTTTCCTTTGACACAATTGCAAGTATTAACGGCTAATTTTGCCTTTTTTTTAAAAGAAAGAATTGACGAACAAAAGCATTTTGTTTGTTTGTTTCTGCCTTGGACTTGTTTCTTTAAAAAAGAAGAAGATGGAATGCACAATAAAAAGTATTTTGTTTTGTTTGTTTGTTTGTTTGTTTCTGTCTTGGACTTTTTTCTTTTTGAAAAAAAAAAGAGAATGGACGATGAAAAGTATTCTGTTTTGTTTGTTTGTTTGTTTGTGTCTGCTTTGGACTTTTTGAGTTTTTGAGAAAAGGAAAGAATGGATGAGAAAAAGTATTTTGTTTTGTTTGTTTGTTTGTTTCTGCCTTAGACTATTTTATTAAAAAATAAAATAAAAGAGAGGGCGAACGTATAATCTTGTATCTTTTGTTTTGTTTTGTCTTTTTGTTTCTGTCTTGGACATTTTGAAGAAAAAGAGAGAATGGACAATAAAACGTATTGTTTGTTTGTTTGTTTGTTTCTGCCTTGGACTTTTGGAGAAAAAAAAGAGAATGGATGACAAAAAAGTATTTTGTTTTATTTGTTTGTTTGCTTCTGCATCGAGCTATTTTTTTAAACTTTGAACAAAAAAAGAGAATAGACAAGATAAAGTATTTTGTTTTGTTTCTTTCTTTGTTTCTGCCTTGGACTTTGTTTTCTTTCTTTTTTAAAAAGAGAGCGAAAGTATCTTGTATCTTTTTTTCTGTCTTGGACTGAGAGAATGGACGATAACATGTATTGTTTGTTTGTTTGTTTCTGCCTTGGACTTCTTGTCTTTTGGAGAGAAAAAAAAGCGAATGGATGACAAAAAAGTATTTTGTTTTATTTGTTTGTTTGCTTCTGCATCGAGCTCTTTTTTAAAACTTTGAACAAAAAAAGAGAATAGACAAGATAAAGTATTTTGTTTTGTTTCTTTCTTTGTTTCTGCCTTGGACTTTGTTTTCTTTCTTTTTTAAAAAGAGAGCGAAAGTATCTTGTATCTTTTGTTCTGTCTTGGACTTTTTTTTCCTTTTGAAAAAAAGAGAGAATGGACGATAACATGTATTGTTTGTTTGTTTGTTTCTGCCTTGGACTTCTTGTGTTTTGGAGAGAAAAAAAGAGAATGGATGACAAAAAAGTATTTTGTTTTATTTGTTTGTTTGCTTCTGCATCGAGCTATTTTTGTTTACTTTGAACAAAAAAGAGAATGGACAAGAGAAAATATTTTGCTTTTTTTCTTTCTTTGTTTCTGCCTTGATTTTGTTTGTATTTTTTTTTTTTAAAGAGAGAGCGAAAGTATCTTGTATCTTTGTTTCTGTCTTGGACTTTTTTTCCTTTTGAAAAAAAGAGAGAATGGACGATAACATGTATTGTTTGTTTGTTTGTTTCTGCCTTGGACGTTTTGTCTTAAAAATTAAAAAAAAGAGTGAATGGATGAGAAAAAATTATTTTGTTTATTTGTTTGTTTGTTTTGTTTGTTTGCTTCTGCATTAAGCTATTTTTGTTTACTTTGAAAAATAAAAAGAATGGACAAGAGAAAATATTTTGCTTTGTTTCTTACTTTTTGTCTTTTTGAAAAAAAGAGAATGGATGAGATAAAGTATTTTGTTTTATTTGTTTGTTTGTTTCTGCATTGAGCTATTGTTGTTTACTTTGAACAAAAGGGAGAATGGACGAGAGAAAGTATTGTGTTTAGTTTGTTTGTTTCTGCCTTAGACTATTTTTTTTAAATTATTCTGAAAAAGAGAGAGCGAAAGCATCTTGTATCTTTCGTTTTGTTTATTTTTGTGTTTCTGTCTTGGACTTTTTTTTTCTTTTTTGAAAAAAAGAAAGAATGGACGAAAGAAAAGTATTTTGTTTGTTTGCTTCTGCTTTAGACATGTTTTTGGAAAAGAGATAATGGCCGAGAGAAACCATATTGTTTTGTTTAGTTGTTTGTTATAAACACACGCACGCCTACAAACAAGATTAACTTTTCCATTTTTAAAGCAAGCAAATCATACAAACCTTTCTCCCATTCGCAAACTTCAGCATGTCTAGACGCAAAACATTAACCCTTCCCCCAGAGTATGAACAAAACAACTCGCGTCAATACCCCTAAAGCGGGCGACAGACTATGTGACTGCCTCATGTGACTCGATCAGGTCGTGACGTTTCACCTCATTTGCATACCACCCTGCTTGCTCAGTCTGACTCAGTCGGGCCCAGTCAGGTGACAGGGCCGAATAGGGCGGGTTCTAAATTTCACTGATCGAGTCTGATAAACTAATTAACAGCTTATTCTCGCACAGTTCTGCTATTTTCATGTGGGAATCATTTCCCGTTGTTCCTCGCTCCTGTGTGACTTTAATCTAATCCATTCCCGTTCCTGTTTGTGTTTTAGCTTATTTATTTGTTTCTGCGCTAGATTCTTAAACGTTTTTGGCTATGTTGACTTTTCGTTACCCAAGGAACAATACATTAGCTTTTTTTGCAGTTGAACTAAATGAGAGACTTAGTGCGATTTTTCTCACGCCAGAGGGCATGACGCTCGTGTGGGGCTAATCCTCTCTATATTATTAGTTGGGGATAAAGAAAGAGAGAGAGACAGTCAGTCTCTCTCTCACTACGCCCAAGTAAGAAAATCGCGTGATAAGCCCCTAGTGCATTGACTGCCCTCTGGCGTGAAAAATATCGCCATAGGTTGACCATTGAATTCACATTCAAATACAGGTTTTGAAAAATATCTGTTGTAATCTAAAACATGCATGTATTCTTTATATATAGCCTTTAATGGCAAGGCAGAAATATGTATTATAAAAAATAAATAAAAGAATGACAATGACTACATAAAATGTCTTGCAGGTATGTGCTCATGCAGCGTTTTGTTTTAGTCAACAAGCTGTTTATTTGAGTATAATAAATACCATTTGGGCTTGCGCACTTTAGATCCGCAATCCGCAAGTTCCATACCGAAACCATTCACTTGTATAAGATATAAGCGGATGGGATTGCGGATGAGTGTCCGCGTGTAATGTGTACACTTCATATTCCTTACTTCCATTTTTTGCGCGTATGTGTGTGTGTATGTGCACTTATGGTTCTATTCTTATTCATATGATACTTTTAACACTTAAACATTACATTTTCTTTCCACAGAACCAGAGCTTACCTTCTGTTAAAGACTTCAGCATGCCATCATTACTTTCCCTGGACCTTAGCACAGCGCTGCTGGGAGGGGTGGTGCTGTTGTGTCTGTGGTGGTGGCTGTCCTCACGACGACCCCCGGGCCTACCCCCAGGCCCTGGACCTGCCCTGCCCCTGCTGGGACACATACACCTGCTGGGCAAGGACCCACGGCCCCAGTTCTGCAGGTGGAGACGTCAGTACGGAGACGTGTTCAGTCTGTACATGGGAGGGAGGTTGACAGTGGTGCTGGCCAGCTATTCAGCCATCAAGGAATCCCTCGTCGCCATGGCTGATGTCTTCTCTGATCGTCCCCATGTTGTTGTGATGGACGACATTTTCAAAAATGGAGGTAATCGCAAAGCTGTTTTATTTCTTACATTTTCAAATTGCTGCTGAGTGTGAAATAGGAACAACCTCGAGAGGCTCTTCACATTTTGGTGGGACTGTAGGCAAAGTCAGCTGATTCAGTTTGATCAACAACGTCTGATCTTGGGATTTTATTCAGATCTACATCAGTATTACATGTATACAAAATGTGATGGTGCATGAGAAAAGGAGACGTAATTGAACTGTTGCATACATTGTGGCTTAGATTTCACTATATGGAGGCAGGGCCGGATCTAGGGGAGGGGGGTGCTTTGTGTGCTGCAGCACCCCCCATCGGCTGTCAACGCTCTTAAGAAGTTCTGTTCTGAGCTCACAGGAGATGCCACCAGGGTTTTGCCCCTGGACTCCACCGGGGCCGAGGCGGCCCCTGACGGACAACCCCGGCCTAAAAAAGTTTCGGGTTCTTGGGTAAGTCCTTTTTTTTTTTTTTTTTTTTTTTTTTTTTTTTTTTTTTTTTTTTTTTTTTGAACCCCACCCCCCCCCCCCCCCGCCTTCAAAAGTCTGTGATCCGGTCCTGGGAGGTAAGTCCTGATATAATCACAGAAAACAGTATTTATATATTTTTTGCTAATTTTGAATAGACGATTTTTGGGAAAAAACCCCGAAGGGAGAGCATTTCGTGAAAATTAGGGTTATTTACCTTGACCAAGGCGGACAAACCATAGCAACCATATGGTGTAGACTTAGAGACACCAACAGACCTCAACGTGATGTCTGCTTATACACTGATCCTGTACAAAGCGGATTCGGTAGACCTGTTTGAAAGTTCGGTCTCTTCTATTCAGCATAGCATGCATATTACAGTTTGTTTCTTTAAATTAGGCTGTTAGAAACAGACAGTCGTATCGTAAAGCTATTCGATACAGGCAGTCAAACTGACCGAGACAGAAACAGACAGATTAAATATGTACAGGTTTTCTTCCTCAATGCACAATGTTCTCTGTTCTGATTATCTTGAAACAGGCATAGTGTTCGCCTCAGGCCCCACGTGGAAAGAGCAGCGGAAGACAAGTCTGGAGATCCTCCGTGCCATGGGCATGGGCAAGAACGTGCTGGCCGAAAAGATCCAGGAGGAGGTCACTCACTACATCCGGGCCATCAAGGACTACCAGGGGGCGCCAGTGGACCTGAAGAAAGTGACGCAAGTCAGCATCTCCAACAACATCGTGTCCATACTGTTTGGGAAGCGATTTGACTACCAAGATCCCGAGTTCATCCAATACATGAACAATTTCGATCGCATCCTTAAGCTCGTTGGAGGTTTGAAACATTTTCCTTGTTTTCCTTTATTCTTGTGTCTTCTGTTTTGTGTTCGCTATCTGCATGTTTGTCCCTCTCTCTCTGTTTGTCTGTCTGTCTTTTATGTTAATCTCTCTCTCTCTCTCTCTCTCTCTCTCTCTCTCTCTCTCTCTCTCTCTCTCTCTCTCTCTCTCTCTCTCTCTGATGCTGAAGTCAGCATCCATGTAGGTTGTTGATCTTGATGCAGGTGTTGGCATCTATTAGGCGGTAGGAGACTTGAGCATTGTGAGACAAGCCAAAAGGTTGTCCATGTGCTCCTGTAGTCCGCTGATCTTGTTTCGTTGGTGTAGTCTGAGCAGACGTCTTCCCCAAAGGCCGTTTTCAGGGCCATCGGGCGACCTACGCCGTATCGGGAGCTGGTGTCGTCGCAGCAAGCTGTCAGGAGACATACAGGCGAGGTTTGGGCCGTCTCTGCAGGCGGGTGTGGTCCTTCAAGATTGGTCCCCTTCCCAACAGTGAGTGGCGCTGCGCTGAAAGTCAAACACCCCAGAGGATGAAGAGCTGCGGTGTCCCACCCCCTGGGCAACAGCACAGCCAAAGCCCACTGCTGGGTGCTGGCGAATCATTGACGAAGTCAAATCAGCAGAGATGATTCAATTTGCTGCATGTTGTCGTGTCAGCTTGCACGTCCCTCAACTCCATCTGGTGAGGGAGGAGTTACTGTGTCGCCCTTCCAACCGGCTGCCACCCAGTATGACTTCGATAGCAATCTGCCACTTTGCCTCGGAATCATCACATGATGAGAGAGTCAGTATAGTCGACCCTCTCACCACGGACTTCCGGTTGGGAATGACCTCGGCATTTGAATTTATTTTTATCTCCCTTCTCCTTCTTCCTTCCTTCTCTCTTTATTACTTAGTCTCTCTCTCTCTCTCTGGAGCGCGCGTGTTCCAATGTTTCTTTCTGTCACTTTTCCTCGTTCCATGTATTTTATTTTATTTTCTTATTACAATAATATCATTAAAATGTTTCATTTCAGGTTTGGCTGCCATGAATATACTACCCTGGCTGGACTACATTCCCGGGGATGTGTTCAAGCGAAAAGAATTGACGGAAAAACTTGAGCTGATCAGATCCTTCAGCAAGGATCAAGTGTCTGAACACATGGATATACTCAAGAAGGAGGGGGGAGGATCAGAAATGGAGGATGACAACGACTTTATATACAGTTACCTGAGCCGGATTCACAAACAAGAACGTCTGGGAAAAGATGGTTCCACGTTGAATGGTATGTAGAATAAGCAGAAAAGCTGTCACGTCACTAGAATCCCCCCTAGTATAGGCATACAGGGTGGAATCATGTTACTATAGTCCATAGTATATTATTGTGGAAATCCTGTCACTGTGAGACGCTATTAGATAAACATTCTGATTCGTACTGTCTCCCTCTCTCTCCATCTCCCCCCCCCCCCCACCTCTCTCTCTCTCTCTCTCTCCTTTCTCGTGTCTGTCTCTACCCAACACCACCCCTCTCTCTCTCTGTTTCTCCCATTCCTCTTGATGTCTGCTTGTCTGACATTTTAGCTAGATAAGCTTTATTTAATAATTTATTTATTTAAGAAAATTTATATAGCGCTTCACCTTTAAGCTCTAAGCGCTTTATCGGGTTGTTTATCTATATAACGGTGCCACTCCCGTGCAGACTCGCACCCACTGTAATTGTTTATTCATTTCTGTGGATTGGTAAGGAGGCCAACAACCCGCTCGGCAAGTTATTCTTAACTTGAAATAGTACGGGTCGAAAGTGACCCACAACGTACGCAGCACAAAGGGGAAAAAGGCGAAGTATCGGGTGGAGCATATGTGTTGGCAGAGGGGGTATATTGTAAGTGTGTCTGCTCGCAGAGTGTTTATAAACTCTGTGCGTGCGTACATGCGTCCGCTCGCGTGTGTATTTGGTTCTCTGTGTGTTTGATATCTAGAGGTGGGTGAGGGAGAGGCAGACAGCAGGTGATTATTCATGGTATACTCTTTCAGATGACAATCTACAGAAATGTGTGATGAATTTGTTTGCTGCTGGGACGGAGACAACTTCCTCCGCCATACGCTGGGCCCTGCTCTTCTTTCTCCATCATCCCCACGTCCAGGAGAAGTGCTTCCAGGAAATCTCTGACGTCATTGGACCTCATCGTCCGCCCTCCATGCGTGACAAACAAAACCTGACATACCTGGAGGCCACCATCTGGGAAGTCCTCAGGAAAGGGGACGTCGTCCCTTTGTCCGTCATGCACGCTACAGCCAGTGACGTCACGTTTCGCGATTACGTCATCCCAAAGGGTGCCATGGTGATTCCATTCTTGAGCGGGGTCCTTCAGGATCCTGACATCTGGGGAGATCCTCAGAACTTCCGACCTGAGAGATTTATCGGCCCTGATGGGAAACTGACAAAGCCAGAAGAGTTCATTCCCTTCAGTGCAGGTAATCACGAGGCTGCACAAGTTTTGTATACCCCAAAACAAAACAAAAAAGCAAAATAATTACGATGATCAGATGCTTTTATATTGTAAGTTTGTGCAAAATTATCAATGAGTTTTTATTTAACTAGGAATACTGTTTGTTATTCTTTTAATTGACCAGAAAATACTAACTGTCTTGTTAAATAAATCAACTCAAATCAAATCAAATCATCTTTATTATCTCATAACAGAGAGAAATTGCAGCCAGGTGCACATAAGAAAAACAACAACAATAAACACATTTATCAACCAAAAACAACAACAATTAACACATTTACACATTTATCAACAATTAAAGAATATAAACTAATAACTAATAACACTGCAATATTGTAGTTAACAAACTGGACGAATAAGAATACAAATTCAATCCCAAGGAGATGGACAGGCTGCTCAGCAAAACAATCACTCGATGCAGTGCATTAAGAGTTCAACAGATGAATTGATCTTGGTAAGAAAGTTTTCTGTGCTCTTATTTTCAGTTTTAGAGTTCTGTATCGACGGCCCGATGGTAATACTTCATAGTATTTTGCCAGAACATGACTGTTATCATTAAGAATTTTCCTGGCTTTCTTGACTACTTGTCTGTCATGCAACTCTTGCATACCACTCTGCCTTGCAACCACAACTTTACTGCACACATTCACCATATCACTCAACACGCGCTTACTTACTTTTTACACTCAAGCTTCCATACCAACAGATAAATGACACAGTAAGAACAGATTCAATGCAACATCGGTAGTAGGTTTGAAGAATATCTGAACAGACACCAATATTCCTTAGCCTCTGTAAACAAAAGATCCTGGACTGACTCTTCTTATGTATATGCTCAATGTGTTTATCAAAAGTAAGTTTCTTGTCTAAAACTGTGCCTAGGTATTTGTACTCATCAATTCTTTCAACCGTTTCACCATCAATTTCCAAATGTGGCACTGGCACTGGGTTTCTACGAAAATCTACAAGCAGTTCTTTTGTTTTAACAACATTTAAATCCAGATAATTATCTTTGCACTATGAACAACACCGTTTGACAAATCTTCGATGGCAGAATCATCTGAGTATTTAATGACAGGTGTTTCTTCAGTGCCTCTACAGTCATTTGTGTACAATGTAAAAAGAACTGGGGACAAAACTGTTCCTTGGGGGGCACCTGTAGAAGTGGAACGTTCTGAGGAGATTGCAGATTGAAAGCGGACAGACTGAGTTCTATTGCGTAGGAAATTGCTTATCCAGAGAATGAGCTTGGGGTTAACATTCAGGTCTAGTAGTTTCTGGGCCAGTAAATGGGGCTGTATTGTATTGAAGGCAGAGGAGAAATCGATGAATAAAATACGAACAAAAGAGTTGGGGGTATTTAAGTGAAGAAAGGCATTGTGAAGAAGGGTCAGTATGGCATCGTCTGTTCCTCTACACCGTTTGTAGGCAAACTGAAAGGGGTCAAGGAGTAGGTTAGTAAAAGAAAGAAGGCAATGAAGGACGATCTTTTCAAAACATTTCATGGCAATAGACGTTAAGGCAACAGGGCGGTAATCGTTCAGTGTGGCAGGGTTCTTTTTCTTAGGGACAGGAGTAACTGTATCTTTTTTCCAGATACATGGTACAACACAATCACGTAAAGACCAGTTAAATAGAGAGCAAAACACACCACACAATTGAGAACAGCATGCTTTCAACAATCTTCCACACACATTATCTGGTCCCACAGCTTTCCTCACATTTAGTTTCTGAAATAAGGACTGAACATCTCTTTCTTGAACCTCAAATTCATGATCTTCATTTGCATTGATAATTTTTTCTCTTAACTGTGACGTTACCCCGTTTAGATCTCCCTCTAGATCATTTCTTTCAAACCGACAATAAAAGTCATTTAGCTCATTAGAAAAATCCTTCTGTTCTTCTCTGGTCATTTGGCAATTTGCTGTTCGTTTTTTTTGATTGGCCAGTTAGAGTTCGAAGCCCATCCCATGCATCTAAGATTCTGCCTGTCTGAAACTGCTGTTCTACTTTATCCTTATACTCCCTCTGCCCCTTCCTTAACTCCCCTCTAAGATTAGATTGAACCACGTTTCTTTCTCTTTTATCTCCTGTTTGAAAGGCTACTTTCTTCTCATTTTTAAAAAAACCTGATTTAATAGACTTGGAAATCCACGGTTTGTTGTTGGGAAAAATCTTTATAGTCTTTGATGGAATGATCATATCTTCACAAAAATTAATGTAAGACGTAACAACATCAGCAGCTTCATGCACAGATTCACAGGAATCAGTCAGCACACTCCAGTCAGTACATTCAAAACAACCCCTCAATTCATCCACACTCTCGGTCGTCCACTCTTTCACGCTCTTTTTCACCACAGGTTCAGTTTGTATTTTGGGTCTGTTTGTTAAAGAGATATACATTTGTGCATTGTTTACTTGTATTATGAAAGCCTAATAATCATGCTGATTGTCTTTAAGATAATGTTTTGAATATCTTTTTGTCTCACAACTGAATTTAATTTCCTTGTTCCTTACAACAACAACAAAACTTTACAATTGTAAGAAAACTGTTTAATGTATTTTGGTTTAAAAGCTTTAAAAGGTACAACTAGATGAGTACTTTTTTTAAACAGCTTATTATACCTGATCACGTTCAGGTTCTTGCAACATATGAATTTATATGCACTTTTAACTTTAGAAATGCAGTTAGTTCCAATAAGTCTGACCAACATTTTAAATATACTATTTTTACCGCACGAGATCTGTATTACAGTACCTATGAATTGTACTCATTTAAATAAGGACTCGTTCCTGACTGGTCTTATCTGCAGGTCGCCGTGCATGTCTTGGAGAGTCTCTGGCCCGGATGGAACTGTTCCTGTACCTGGCCACTCTCATTCAACACTTCCACTTCCTGCCACCGGAAGAGGGACAGCTCCCATCTTTGGAAGGAGTGTTTGGACAGGCGGTGTGTGCTCAGCCTTACAAGATTCGTGCAGTTCCAAGAATGTAAATTGTGCTCACAATAAAACCACAACAACAACTAAACAACAGAGAACAAAAACAGAGAACAAATCGGTCCCTGTATAGTCCCAACCCTTGCGAGTAAAGACGACAACAAAAGAAAACAGACACACACCCACACACCCACACACACACACACACACACAGACACACACACACACACACACACACACACGCACACGCACACACACACACACACACACACACACACTCCTCCTTGTATTTGCCAAATGTATTTGCACGTATTTATACATGCAAGCGTGTCTTTATAAGCATACATTATTGGGTCGGTGTGTGGGTGTGTGGATGAATCAGTTCTTTAAGTCCTGTAAAACGATTACTTATTCTCATCGCCGTTATACATTTACCTTTGCTTCTGTTGACAAAACAAATCCACTGAGAACTTGGATAGATATCGATAGCTTTTCTCGCTAGACCACCAGCAGCCCCCAAAATGCTACCCCACAATATTAATAACGTGAAGCTATGTGGATACTTACACCACTATTTTCCAATGTATTCCTTCTTGTATAGACTTGTCTGGGTCAGGGTCATCGTTCAAATATGGAACATCTCTCTCTCTCTCTCTCTCTCTCTCTCTCTCTCTCTCTCTCTCTCTCTCTCTCTCTCTCTCTCCCTCTCTCTCTCTCTCTCCCCCTCTCTATATGTGTGTGTATATTTTTCCTCTCTATGTCTTTCTGTATCCGTCTGTCTTTCTCTTATCTCTCACGCACGCACACACATACGCACACGTGCGCGCGCACACACACACACACAATTGCACGCATGCACACGCACATGCGCGTGCGTACACATACACACTCACACCCCCACACCATTCGCACGTACATATATATACACATGCACACACACGCGCGCGCGCGCACACACATAAACACACACACGCGCGCACACACACACATACACTGCGGACCTGCTCACTACACCGTCGGTACTCCATTTTGATTATTTTTTGACACGATATGAAGACGGATTTGTATAATAAAGACAATCAGACTTACCAATTTTGTGGTTACTCCCGGAACCTTTTGCACTTTTAGCGAACGAGGTACCGAATGTATTAATAAATCACGAAACATTAAATGATGCTATTAAGACTACAATGATGTTTATTATATTAGTGGGGTTTTTTTTTAAAACGGAAAATGAATGAAGAATACAATTAATATCATTGTCAATGTTGACTGCGTGAAATAACTCATTATCAGGGGAAAATAACCAGGATTTTAAGGAAAACAGACAATGTTAAAAAAAACAATAAAATAAAATAAATAAGAATGAAAATTCAGGTTTGAACCACTTGTATTCCCAACACATTTTTCATCATTTGCATTGTCAGAAAATTAAACATATTCTCTGTGGTGTTCTTGGCATTTACCTTCTGGTAGCCAGATTGATATGATTGGCCACGGTTTGCTTTACAAAATGCAAAAAAAAACTGCATCAAAATCATCCCAAAATTTCCTGAGAAACAGGTTCAGACCCTTCTCAAATCATGTCAACTAAAAGGAATGGACGTAACTCAGTCTTTTAGGATATGGGCTATTGAGTAGGTTATACCCCCTAAGCGCGTCGAAACTCGTTCCTGGGAGTGAAAGGCTTAAAGTGAAACAACTCATCGATTTTAACAGTCTAATGTAAAATAAAATATTGATATTTAATCAGTTTTATTATTCTATTAGTGGAATCCTCTTTAATGAGTATTAGAACATATCCATTCAAATGTACAGTATAACATGAGTTTTAATAAGTTTTTGAAGGATTTTTTTCGGCTTTGTAGAAAAGGCCTGATTATAGTTATTCAGATAAATACTAAATAATGTTCATTCCATCTGTTGAGTGTTCGCGTTTCATTTTCAAGTTCGCGTTTATTTTCTAACGTGCTTTTATCCTAATGATGTTATAGGGTGTGGGAGTCTTTCATTTGAAACACTCTCTCTCTCTCTCTCTCTCTCTCTCTCTCTCTCTCTCTCTCTCTCTCTCTCTCTCTCTCTCTCTCTCTCTCTCTCTCTCTCTCTCTCTCTCTCTCTCTCTCTCTCTCTCTCTCTCTCTCTCTCTCTCTCTCTCTCTCTCTCTCTCTCTCTCTCTCTCTCTCTCCCTCTCTCTCTCTCACTTGTCAATTTCGTCTGTGCATCTTAATGTCATCGAGCAACGAAAACTTAGTGAAAAGGTTTAGCTTGTTTCTACATCAAGCTTTTAAGATTAGAGATGCATTATGTTCATAGCACACTTTCAGTGCTAATCTTATGCCTTTTATGTTTGATTATATAATGTGTGCCATTTGTTTGTTACTTTGTATAACACTCCCATTCATTAGGGGCCATGGCCTAGATGAATAAAATAATTTGTTTTCATTTTTTCCCATTTCATTTCATCTCTCTCCCCTCTCTCTCTCTCTCTCTCTCTCTCTCTCTCTCTCTCTCTCTCCCTCTCCCTCTCTCTGACTCTCGCTCTCTCTCCCCATTACCCCCCCCCCCCTTCTTTACCCGCTCACCTCTCATTACCCCTAGCCTTTCCTTTCTTTTTTGTGTAACCCATTTGCCTTTTCCCCTTTATGCATGCGTTACTTGGCTTTGTTGTTTGAAGTTTTCATATTTGTTTCCCCAGGGCAGGGCTTGTTTCCCCAAAGCATTGCATTGCTTATCTCATGTTTCCATGGTTGAATTAAATTTTGTTTTCGTTTTCTCTGTGTGTGTGTGTGTGTGTGTGTGTGTGTGTGTGTGTGTGTGTGTGTGTGTGCGTGCGTGCGTGTGTGCGTGCGTGCGTGCGTGCGTGTGTGTGTGTGTGTGTGTGCCAATGTGTTAGGCTATGTTTTAAGCGTGTGTTTATGTGTTAGTGGAAGGGAAAGGGGCAGTTTTTGCGAATGTGTCTAGATTAAACCACGCTACACACAAACAAGCGCTGCGTTTTCTCCGTTGGCCTTGAAAGTGTAAATGGTCAGCTACACACCTACGAATCGTATCCGAATGCGATGCGATTCTGACGATGTGGAGTCATAAAGCACGTGGAATTCATGTATTGGGTCTATTTGAGTACAGTGAGCGAAAATAGTAGAGTTATTTTTAGACGGAAGTATTTCACGTGATTCATAACTCACCATGTCAAAATCGCATAGCACTACTCCAACGTTGACTGGGAAGGGAAATGGAAGGGAGAAAAAAAACAAGCGCGGAAATCGCAATAGTTTGTGGCACGCGGTCTATTTTTACCACTCCAATCATGAGTCACCTCCCCTGGCTTTTCAATAATTTTAATCTGTAAACCAGAATGTTATCTCTGCACCATTTCGTAACTTTTTATATCTTTTGGAAAACATTTTAAAACTATTTATCCTACTTATACTCATCGAAAGAAGCACCGCATACTCGTCGTGTCTGTTGTAGTGTCTGTATTACGTATGTTTATTATTTTGTACGCTTTTAAAATACATCATTTTAAAGAGCGGCCTCAATTTGAAGTGTAGCCTCGATTTGAAATGAGTGTCCCATATGTGCCTTCCCAGGTCGAGAGGACGTAAAGCTCAAATTTACGATTACGCCTCGATTTGAAGTGCGACAATTTTGTCAAAATGTGCGACAATTTTGGAACCGACCGACAGACAGACCGACCGACCGACCGACCGACAAAGTGAGTTATAGGTTTGTGGCTTGAGCCACAAACAGAAACCCAATGAAATAATGCAGTTCATACATGACGCCTTTTTAATACAGAAGGTGACAACCTACACGGAGGAGGATTAATCCTACACTGGATGACTGGGTTTTAGTGAATGATGAGCATCTCATATCTGACATTGTCCACCTGGGTCCGATTGGGAGAAAGTGACTATGATGTCCTGCTTTTTCAGTTGTATTATTTCAAAAGAGAATGTTGAGAAGGAACAAACATACGAGTATAATTTAAATCAAGGAAATTAACCCAAAATGAGACAGATTGTTGGTGAACATGACTGGAGGGGGGGAGGGGGGGGGGGGGGGGCAAATGTTAGAGATGGATGATGGGAAGCCTGGAAACATATGAAAAATGTTTTACTTAAAGGAATGGAGGAGTGCATTCCGAAAGTAAAAAAGGGTTTTAGAGCAAAACATACACCTGTATGGATGGATAAGAAAGCATTGAAATCAATTAAAAAGAAATATGAAGCATTCCAAAGGTACTTGATTACTAAACCTGGACACAATTGTTTTTTGAAGTATATAAGAGAAATAAATAAATCCAATAAACTACTTAAAAATCTAGAAAAGAACATGAACAAAAAGTAGCTAAAAAATCCTAAAATATTTAAGAAGTATGTCCAAGATCGACTGAAAGTTAACACAGGTATCAGTGCTCTGAAACGACCAGACGGCAGCATGGCTGTGAATGATCAGGAAAACGCAGACACTTTGAATGATTTTTGTTTGTGGCTCAAC
>CM065681.1:39435737-39450694 GCA_017654935.2 Phymorhynchus buccinoides | reverse complement strand
CCCCTGAAGGAGTGCAGTGAAAAAAAGCGCAAATAATTTTTCACAGTCCCCGGTTTGACACCCATAACACACCCGCTGGTACAACATCGCGAACTAGGTGATCGAGAAGATTGGGAACTTTCGCGTGAACCTTAGCCTGTATATTATCTGGGATGACAACCAGTGTGCACGAGACTTCCAGCTTTGACCCACCTTCGACCACTGCTTTTGATTGATATCCGAAAAGGATTTGTGACAAAATTGTTGAAGAAATAAAATGTTGAATAAAACTATGTCCGTTATGGAAAACCATGTCAGGACTAATCGCGCTGCTTGTTTTTTTTTTGTTTTTTTTCTTCTGTTATTTTGCTTCTTGCTAAATACGCCACCGAATTGCTACTGGAAGCTGTATTCTAACGCAATAAATCATTTTGCATTCGCATTAAAAACGTCTGGAGACTTTAAAATCCTCTTCTTATGCCTTGTGATTAATATAGGTTTGGATAGGTTGAGTTTGTACTTTCTATACTACTCAACATTTGCCTTGCATCACGTTTTTGACAAAACGCTGTTCGTATCTTAAACAAATAATAATGTATCCATCTAATTGTCCGGTCAACTGACAACAAAACATAATCACTCACAAAGGAGTTTTCGGCATATGGTAGACAAAACCTTCATTGAATTAAGAACTTTGAAAATTCTTGAGAACTTACTGAAAACTGATCGTCAGTAACGTGTGTGACCTCAACGCTGCACCTCCAATGAAATCCTCGACAACATCGCCTGCACATAGAGCAGATGAGGTTTGGGACAGTTTGCTTGGGAATCCAATCCCATTCCTCCAGAAAGGCCTGACCCCAAGCTGAACCAGGGTTTGTGTCTGGTTGACACATGCAACAAAACAGCTATTACAACTAGTCAGACTTCTTGTCCCAAACATGGGTTAATTGGATTAGGACACTCCGAATACCAGACCGCACGTCCCCGCGCCCTGTCCATTCCTGCTCTATCAGAGAGATCTGCCCGCTCGTCCAGGTACTGGTCCACAACGTGTGCTCTGTGTGGACAGGCCAACAGCTCCAGCGTAGGGTCTCACGTGTGGATCAAGGATTTCATCCCAGTATCTGGCTGCCGTCAAGGTTCCGTTCAGGAGCACATGGAGGTCGGCCTTGTCCCTGCACACTGGATTCCACCCCAGGACCAGATGTGAGCCTCCTCCATAGCGATCATGATGGGCCATGTAAACATCGTGGAATCGCGCAAAAAAGGAGCATGACGTGAACACTACTCACTTTTTCAATACTACAGAGACATTGATTTCCGACGTCAGTGTCAGTATCAATCAACTACATACGCAAATCAGGCAGTACTTTTCCACAATTTTCAAAACAAAAAGTGATGCAAAACAAGTGTTGAGATCGCATACTAGCAGGTAACCCCAAAACTAGCATGTAGTGTTTCGCATATAAATAATTGAGTAAATAAATATGGCCATGTATGGTGTGACTCTGTGTGTAGTACAGTGAAAATCGCTTAAGTCGAAATTGAGGGGACTGAAATTTTATTTTGAGCTTGCCAATATGTTGAGTTAAAAATACATTTTAGCATACAGATTATTAAACCTGTGCTTAATTTTATGAAGTTCTACTAAAGCTTAAGTGGGAAACTAAACGTTACTTTCTAAATTAAGTAAACCGATATACTTAATTTAGAAAGTAACAACGTTTAGTTTACCACTTAAGCTTTAGTAGAACTTCATAACATTAAGGGCAGAACATTATTGTGAGTTATCCAGTGTTTTGAGTTAGCAGAATCCACAAAAAACCTTATGTATGCGTAGAGAGAGAGAGAGAGAGAGAGAGAAGAGAGAGAGACGAGAGAGAGAGAGAGAGAGAGAGAGAGAGAGAGAGAGAGAGAGAGAGAGAGAGGAGAGAGAGAGAGAGAGATGAGAGAGTGAGAGAGAGAGAGAGAGAGAGAATATGAAATGAAATAGAAAAATGAAAATATTTTTATTTATCTAGGCCATGGCCCCTAATGAAGGGGAGTGTTATGCAAAAGTAACAAACAAATGGCAAACATTATATAATCAAACATAATAGGCGTAAGATTAGCACTGAAAGTGCGCTATGATCATAATGCATCTCTAATCTTAAAAGCTTGAAACATGCTAAACCTGTTTACTAAGTTTGTGTTGCCTGATTACATTAAAATGCACACACTAAATTGACAAGAGAGAGAGAGAGAGAGAGAGAGAAGAGAGAGAGAGAGAGAGAGAGAGAACGAGAGAGAGAGAGAGAGAGAGAGAGAGTTTCAAATAAAAGACTCCCACAACCCCATAACATCATTAGCATAAAAGCACGTTAGAAAATAAATGCGAACTTGAAAACGAAACGCGAACACTCAACTGATAGAATTAACATTATTTAGTATTTATCTGAATAAATATAATCAGGCCTATTCTACAAAGCCGAAAATGTCAAAAACTGTTCTTTTCGATTTTTTCTGTAGTAACAATTCGAAGACAAAACTCCTTCAAAAACGTATTAAAACTCATGTTAAACTGTACATTTGAATGGATGTGTTATAATACACCTTAGAGATGATTCCACTAACATAATAATTCAGGATAAAAAAAACACTGATTAAATATAAATATTTGATTTTACATTAGACTGTTAAAATCAATGATTTGCTTCATTTTAAACCTTCCACTCCCAGGACCGAGTTTCGAATCGCTTAGGGGGTATAATAGCCCATATCTTAAAAGACTGAGTTACGTCCTTTCCTTTTAGTTGACATAATTTGAGACGGGTCTGAAACTGTTTCTCAGGAAATATTGGGATGATTTTGATGCAGGTTTTTTTTGCATTTTGTAAAGCAAAACGTGGCCAATCATATCAATCTGGCTACCAGAAGGTAAATGCCAAGAACACCTCAGAGAATATGTTTAATTTTCTCACAATACAAACGATGAAAAATGTGTTGGAATACAAGTGGTTCAAACCTGAATTTTCATTCTTATTTTATTTTATTGTTTTTTTAATATTGTCTGTTTTTCTTAAAATCCTGGTTATTTCCCCCTGATAATGAGTTATTTCACGCAGTCAACATTGACAATGATTTTAATTGGATTTTTCATTCATTGTCCTTAAAAAAGACAACCATACATCATTGTAGTCTTAATAGCATCATTTAATCTTTCGTGATTTACTAAAAGTTAGGTAGCTCGTTCGCTAAAAGTGCAAAGAGTTCCGGGAGTAACCACGAAATTGGTAAGTCTGGTTGTCTTTATTATACAAATCCGTCTTCATATCGTGTTTACAAATAATCAAAATCAAATATATATCCAAGTTCTCTGTGGATTTGTTTTGTCAAAAGAAGCAAAGGTAAATGTATAACGGCGATGAGAATAAGTAATCGTTTTACAGGACTTAAAGAACTGACTCATCCACACACCCACACACCGACCCAATAATATATGCATATAAAGACATGTTTGCATGTATACGTACGTGCATATACATTGGGCAAATCCAAGAAGGAGTGTGTGTGTGTGTGTGTGTGTGTGTGATGTGTGTGTGTGTGTGTGTGTGTGTGTGTGTGTGTGTGTGTGTGTGTGCACCTGTTGCTTTTGTTGTCGTCTTTATTCGCAAGTGTTCAGACCATGCAGGGACCGACTTGTTGTTTTGTTGTTGTTGATTTATTGTGAGTACAATTTACATTCTTGGAACTGCACGAATCTTGTAAGGCTGAGGAGACATCACCAGTCCAAAAACGCCTTCCAAAGATGGCAGCTGTCCCTCTTCCGGTGGCAGGAAGCGGAAGTGTTGAATGAGAGTGGCCAGGTACAGGAACAGTTCCATCCGGGCCAGAGACTCTCCAAGACACACACGGCGACCTGCAGATACGATCAGTCAGGAACGAGTTCTTATTTAAATGAATATAATTCATTGGTACTGTAATACAGCTCTCGTCCGGTAAACATAGTATATTTAAAATGTTGGTCAGACTTCACTGACTTATTGGAACTAACTGTATTTCAAAGTTAAAATTGCATATAAATTCATATGTTGCAAGAACCTGAAAGTGGTCAGGTATTTGAGATAACATAATAAGCTCTTTAAAAAAAATACTCATCTAGTTGTACCTTCAAAGCTTTTAAGACAAAAATACATTAAACAGTTTTCTTACAATTTTACAGTTGTTGTTTTTTCTTGCAAAGAAATTAAATTCAGTTGTGAAACAAAACGATATTCAAAATAATTATCTTAAAGACAATCAGAATAAATATTAGGCTTTTATAATACAAGTAAACAATGCACAAATGCAGAACTGTTTAACAAGACATTTGGCATTTTCTGGTCATTTAAAAGAATAACAAACAGCATTTCTAGTTCAGTAGAAACTCATTGATGATTCTGCTCAAACTTACAATATAAAAGCATCTGATCATCGTAATTATTTAGCTTTTTTGTTTTGCGGTATACGCTAAAATATTTCGAACGTAGGACAGGCAAAAATGTTTAGATGTAGCAAACAACCTTGTGCATTTAATATAGTTTTACAATTAGTTTACAACTTCCCCTTTACACAATAAAAGACTGTTTTTACTTAAGGCTTTTTCTTAGAGTGTGAATTCTTGCAGACTTAAGTTCTTCCTGTCATGAAAGTGTTTTAGACAATGGATCCAAATTCAAAAGCAAAATGAGAAACAACAATGAAATACAAATGCTCGTCAAGAAGAAGAAGAAGAAGAAGAAGAAGAAGAAGAAGAAGAAGAACAGCAACAACTTCTTTACTGGGCACATCAGCTTGATGTGGTATGCCACCATACAAAAGTTTAGGCGATTCTGCGCAGCAGTTCATGTGATATTGTGATAGACAAAAATCTAAGGTCAAAGGTCAAGGTCACCGAGATCAGCAATACTTAGCATCCCATATGATCTGCAGCTGCTAGTCTACCTACTTGCCAAATTTGGAAACTGTATTTTTCATAATGTAAAATATATGGCCAAAACAAATAATTGATTATGTTCAAGGTCAAAGGTTAAGGTTAAGGTTAATAGGGTAAAAGTCACCCTGCATATACTGGACACACCAGCTTGATGTGGTATACCACCGTACACAATTTTAAGCAATTCTGCGCAGCAGTTCATGTGATATTGCGACAAACAAAAATCCAAGGTCAAGGGTCAAAGTCATCATGGTCGCCTATGTCAACAATCCTTAGCATTCCATATTTGTCTACCTAGTCTACCTACTTGCCAAATTTGGAAACTGTATCTGCCATAATATAAAAGATATGGCCCAAACAAATAATTGACGATGTTCAAGGTCAAAGGCCAAGATATTGGAACAAACAAAAATCCAAGGTCAAAGGTTAAGGTCATTGAGATCGCCGAGGTTAACAATACCTAGCATTCCATATGATCTTAATCTAGTCGACCTATTAGCCAAATTCGGATACTGTATCTGCCATTAAATACAAAAGATATGGCCAAAACAAAAAATGACGTTGTTCAAGGTCAAAGGTCAAGGTCAAAGTCTATAGGGTAAAAGTGACCTGCATTCCTAATCACCCTAAGCTGATACACCAAAATACCAAATTTGGGAACCGTAAGTATAAAAATGTAAAAGATATGGCCAATACACAAATTGCATGTTGAAGGTCAAAGGTCAAGGTCATTGATTAATTTTATCATGCAAATCATCTTTATAGAAATCTTGAATAAACATCTATGTGTATGCAAAGTTTGAACAATGTGCGCCTTCTAGTTCCTGAGACAAAGCCAACATTAAAGTTTATGCAAAAGACGCAACACACACACACACACACACAACACACACACACACACACACACACACACACATACACACACACACACACACAGACACATACACACACACACAACACACACACACACACACACACACACACACACACACACACAACACACACACACACACACACACACACTCACTCACACTCACACTCTCTCTCACACACACACACACAGGGACACACAACCGAACACTGATGAGAACATAGACTCACTTCGTTAACACGAGTGAGCCCAAAACACAAAACTTTTGCAGCCTCGTGATTACCTGAACTGAATGGAATGAACTCTTCTGTCTTTGTCAGCTTCCCATCAGGGCCGATAAATCTCTCAGGCCGGAAGTTCTCAGGATCTCCCCAGACCTCAGGATCCTGCAGGACACTGCTCAAGAATGGAATCACCATGGCTCCCTTAGGGATGACGTAATCACGAAACGTGACGTCACTGGCTGTAGCGTGCGTGACGGACAAAGGAGCGATGTCCCCTTTCCTGAGGACTTCGCAGATGGTGGCCTCCAGGTACGTCAGGTTTGGTTTGTCACGCATGGTGGGCGGACGATGAGGTCCGATGACGTCAGAGATTTCCTGGAAGCACTTCTCCTGGACGTGGGGATGATGGAGAAAGAAGAGCAGGGCCCAGCGTATGGCGGTGGCAGTCGTCTCCGTCCCAGCAGCAAACAAATTCATCACACATTTCTGTAGATTGTCATCTGAAAGAATATGACATAAAGAATCACCTGCTGTCTGCCTCTCCCTCACCCACCTCCACATATCAAACACACACAGAACCAAATACACACGCGCGCGAACGCGCACACTCACGCCAGAATAAACTAAGCTTGTCTTAAATAGGGCTAATCTTGGTAGAAGTAATGTGATTTTGTCTACATGGCGCTGATCATTGACAACACATTTATTTGTAAGCTTTTAAACATAAAGACTGCTTTGAATATATCCAGAATTGTGGAGACACAGAGAGAGAGAGAGAGAGAGAGAGAGAGAGAGAGAGAGAGAGAGAGAGAGAGAGAGAGAGAGAGAGTGAGAGAGAGAGAGAGAGAGAGAGAGAGAGGTTTGAGAGAGGTTAACATAAAAAGACAGATGGACAGACGGACAAACAGAGAGAGAGAGAGAGAGAGAGAGAGAGAGAGAGAGAGAGAGAGAGAGAGAGAGAGAGAGAGAGAGAGAGAGAGAGAGAGAGAGAGAGAGAGAGAGAGAGAGAGAGAGAAGGACAAACATACAGATGCAGATAGCGTACACACAACAGAAGACACAAGAATAAAGCAAAACAAGGAAAATGTTTCGAACGCGAGCAGCACACTTACAATATACCCCCTCTGCCAACACATATGCGCCACCCTCTTTGCCTTTTTTCTTTGCACGGCGATTCCTCCTTCCTATTTCAAGTTAAGAATGACTTGCCGAGCGGGTTGTTGGCCTCCTTACGAATCCACAGAACTGAATAAACAATTTTTATTTTTTATTTTATTTTTTTAAACCCTCCACTGTTCCCGCCTTTCTTTTCATTTTCTTTTGTCCTTTTTTAATGATTTTTTTTATTTTTTGAGGCGGCTCAAGTGAATAAACAATTACAGTGGGTGCGAGTCTGCACGGGAGTGGCACCGTTCTATAGATAAACAACCCGAGAAAGCGCTTAGAGCTTAAAGGCGGACCCTGACGGATGAGTTTTTGCAAGGAACACTTTGAGATCATCAGAAAGACAGCCTTTTCAAGGATCGGAACACTCGCTTTGCTCTGGTTTCTTAGAAATCAAACCGTCAAAACGGCGATTCCTCCTTGGCGGAGATGCTGGAGAGAGACGCCATTTTGGATGGGGTGAGTGGAGGCCAAACCCATTGTGGTTGAAGCTTTTTCTTTTTGTAGTGCAGTAAAAAAAAAAAATGAAGCTATTTCCTTTGTTGTGAGCGAAACTCTTTTAGATAAACTGCATAAAATTTAAAAAAGATAAATAAAAAGGCTTGTATTGCGAAAACATTCGTGCAAACAATTTGGTCGCCATTACAAAAGAGACGGCACACGCCTTCTCTTTCAGTGAAAGAATTTGAATTACAGCACCTCCGCCAAGGATAAATCGCCGATTTGACGGTTTGATTTCTAGGAAATCAGAGCAAAGTGAGTGTTGCGATCTCTGTAAATGGTGTTTTCATGGTGATCTCGACGTGTTTCTTGCAAAAAAAAAAAAAAAACTCATCCGTCAGGGTCCACCTTTTAAAGGTGAAGCGCTATATACATTTTCTTAAATAAATAAATAAATATTAAAGCTTATCTAGCTAAAATGTCAGACAAGCAGACATCAAGAGGAATGGGAGAAACAGAGAGGGGGGGGGGAGAGAGAGAGAGAGAGAGAGAGAGAGAGAGAGAGAGAGAGAGAGAGAGAGAGAGAGAGAGAGAGAGAGAGAGACAGAGAGAGGGGGAGAGAGAGAGAGAGAGAGAGAGAGAGAGAGAGAGAGAGAGAGAGAGAGAGAGAGAGAGATAGGGAGAGAGAGGGAGAGGGAGAAAGTACGAATCAGAATGTTTATCTAATAGTATATCACAGGGACTGGATTTCCACAATAATAGACTATAGACTATAATAACATGATTCCACCCTATAGGCACCCACTAGGGGGGCTTCTCTGCTTAAATGTATTCTACATACCATTCAACGTGGAACCCCCTTTCCCCAGACGTTCTTGTTTGTGAATCCGGCCCAGGTAACTGAATATAAAATCGTTGTCATTCTCCGCTTCTGATCCTCCACCCTCCTTCTTCAGTATCCCCGTGTGCTGAGACACTTGATCCTTGCTGAAGGATCTGTTCAGCTCATATCTTTCCGTCAATTCTTTTCGCTTGAACACATCCCCGGGAATGTTGTCCAGCCAGGGTAGTGCATTTATGGCAGCCAAATCTGAAATGAAACATTTAATGGTATTACTGTAGTAAGAAAAGAACAATAAATACGTGGAACGAAGAGAAGTGACAGAAAGGAACAATAGAACACGCGTGCGCCAGAGAGAGAGAGACTAAGTAATAAGGAGAGAAGGAAGGAAGAAGATAGATTCGCTCCCCTTGGACTGCTGGTCTCGGATTCTGCGACTTGAACAAACCGGGGTGTAGCTGCGAATTGGGATTCGGAACGAGCGGCGTGGGAGCAACGCCACTTGTACGGCCCAGAAGATGGGACAGTAAAAAAAGCCAACAAAACAACAACATAGAAACAACTGATTGACAAGTAAAGAGACATGTATAACAGTAGTGTAAACATTATAATATACCTGCTAGTAGCTACGCAAGGCAAGTAAGAGTACGGGTACATTCACATATGATAAGTAGAACGGCATAATAGGCATACTATTGTGGATTAATCAGCCAAAGGTAATTAATTATACACATAGCCAAGTGATAAATATATAATGTCATATAAAATGATTAACCAAATTCAGTATAATTTCATATTAATTTGAATTTTTCTTATATCATAATTTATGTATTTTCTACTGAGTGAAGTATTTTTTTCTATGACTGCAAGATTCAGCAACATATTTAGTGGTAGATTGTACAGTTTCCTCATTATTAAAGAGTTTTCTTAGGTTATGATTTACAATATACTTATTGAAGAGATTAAACTTTGAACGTAGTGAACTATATTATTTACAAACAAATACAAAAAATAGACTTTATTTTAAATATCTTCTTTGCAGAGTGGACATGTTGCATTAACTGGAACACTATTAACATACCATATTTTGTTGGCGTACAAACCTAACAATCTTATTCTAAATCTAACTACATAAGCCCAGTGCCATCTGTGTGTCACTAAATTCAAATATTTTTTCAGGTTGGGATAAATGTTTAAAGGAATTATACCAAGTATATTTTTCACTGTCAGTTATATGAGAGTGCCATTGTTGTTGGACACAGTCAACTAGACAGAATAAATTCTGATAAGAATACTTTTTCATTTCCTATTTCTTGAAGAACCCACACAAACACAAACACATTTACAAACAGTATCCTCTTTATATCTGAAACCCAATTGCTATACCCTTTTTCCTGTTGTATTAAAATCATTTGATAGGCCTGTTTACATAATCTAGTATTTGGTAATCGGATTAATTTCAACCAATATCTTATGCATTTAATATATATGTTCTGACAAATAAAGGATATCTACCAGATCCTCCATAGCACATGTTATTTGACGAATGTAGAGGTACACTAAGAATTGTTTTTATCGCAAACGTGTGTACATTTTCCATTGGTTTATTTTCATTGAGCCCCCAAATTTCAGCACCGTATGTTAAGATTGGCTCTATTTGAGTATCCAAAAGTTTCCAGAACAGAGAGGCATCAATAGAGCTTGGTCTTCTCATTTTCATAAGAATTTATACCACTCCTTTTCTAGCCGTTTCTAACCATCCTGACATTAAAATTAATTTTGTGGTGAAAAAAACACCTAGGAATTTATATTTGTTAGTTACTTTTACTTCTTGATTACCATACCACCAAATTTATTTTGCAGAAAGATACACTCCCTTTCGAAAGACCATGACAGAGAGAGAGAGAGAGAGAGAGAGAGAGAGAGAGAGAGAGAGAGAGAGAGAGAGAGAGAGAGAGAGAGAGAGGAGAGAGAGAGAGAGAGAGAGAGAGAGAGAGAGAGAGAGAAAGAGAGAGAAGAGAGAGAGAGAGAGAAGAGAGAGAGAAAGAAAAGACAGACGGACAAACAGAGAGAGAGAGAGAGAGAGAGAGAGAGAGAGAGAGAGAGAGAGAGAGAGAGAGAGAGAGAGAGAGAGAGGGGGGGGGGGACAAACATGCTCATGCAGATAGCGAACACAAAACAGAAGACACAAGAATGAAGGAAAACAAGGAAAATGTTTCAAACCTCCAACGAGCTTAATGAGGTGATCGAAATTGTTCATGTATTGAATGAACTCGGGATCTTGGTAGTCAAATCGCTTCCCAAACAGTATGGACACGATGTTGTTGGAGATGCTGACTTGGGTCACATTCTTCAGGTCCACTGACGCCCCCTGGTGGTCCTTGATGGCCCGGATGTAGTGAGTGACCTCCTCCTGGATCTTTTCGGCCAGCACGTTCTTGCCCATGCCCATGGCACGGAGGATCTCCAGACTTGCCTTCCGCTGCTCTTTCCACGTGGGGCCTGAGGCGTGTATTATGCCTGTTTCAAGATAATCAGAACATGCAGAAGACATTGTGCAATGAAGAAGAAAACCTGTACGTATTTTATATATCTGGTTCTGTCTCAGTCAGTTTGACTGCCTGTATCGAATAGCTTTACGATACCAACTGTATTTAATCAATCTGTTTATGTCTCAGTCGGTATGACTGTCTGTTTCTAATTGCCACATTTAAAGAAAAAAACTGTAATATGCATGTTATGTTGAATAGAAGTGACGAACGCTCAAATAGATCTTCTGAATCCGATTTGTACAGGATGTGTAAGTAGACATCACGTTGAGGTCTGTCGGTGTCTCTTAGCAAATATATTCCTTACAAGCTCCGTCAAATGCAGACAAGGAAGGGCTATTCCTCCATTTCTTAGTCGATTTTACATGTTTTACTGTGTTGTGGTTTTCAAAATTGTACCCTTGATTCTGTGCAAGGATGCCGTCTATCTTAAAGCGAGACAACTAATTGTATGTAGATTTGAATACAATCCTAAGACAAGACGTTCTTGATCAAACTGAAATAGTTGACATTGCCTACAGTCCCACCAAATGTGAAGAGCCTCTCAGGGTTGTTCCTGTTTTACACTTTTCAGCAAGTTGAAAAATATAAGAAATAAAAAAGCTGTACGATTACCTCCATTTTTGAAAATGTTGTCCGTCAGAAAATTATGAGGACGATCAGAGAAGACGTCAGCCATGGTGACGAGGGCTTCCTTGATGGCTGAATAGCTGGCCAGCACCACTGTCAACCTCCCTCCCATGTACAGACTGAACACGTCTCCGTACTGACGTCTCCACCTGCAGAACTGAGGCCGTGGGTCCTTGCCCAGCAGGTGTAGGTGTCCCAGCAGGGGCAGGGCAGGTCCAGGGCCTGGGGGGAGGCCCGGGGGTCGTCGTGTGGACAGCCACCACCACAGACACAACAGCACCACCCCTCCCAGCAGCGCTGTGCTAAGGTCCAGGGAAAGTAACGATGGCATGCTGAAGTCTTTAACAGAAGGTAAACTCTGGTTCTGCGGAAAAGACAAATATGTAGTCATTGTCCTGCCATTTGGATATAACTACAAATCTTTCTGCTTTACCATTATAGGCAATGCATAAAGAATACATGCATGTCTTAGATGACAAACCTATTTCGTAAAATAATATATCTGAATGTGAATTCAGGTTAGTTTAACTGCAAAAACATTTAATACACCCTTATCTTTAAAACAAAAAAACAACCTTGCGGCGACGCGCTCTCAGGGGGAGAGCAGCCCGAATTCACAAAGATAAGTCTCTGTGACTAGAATATACCAAATACCAAATCCAAGTCAACATAATCAAAAACGTTTGAGGATCTAGCGCAGAAACAACTAAATAATATAACGTAACACGCACACATGAACGAGAATGGGTGCAGCAATGTCCTCTTTTGAGATTAACGTTCACACAGAAACGAAAAAAAGAACAGAAATATTTCCCACGAATATACTGGAAAAAGCAGACCTGTTCGAGAACAAGCTGGTAATAGCGTATTTCCGGCGTTTACTGGGGTATAAAGCCTTAGGGAGTACAAACTAAATGGACGACTCGCGTTTTAGTTATACCAGACTTGGGTGTCTGCCAACGCACTCGATGCAGATGAAGAGAAGCAGCAGTAATATCTGATGTAATAATTTACCTCAATCAAAGTTACTGCACTATGGAAACACGTTTTTTCCAAGGGTAGTGTAATATTTCACTTGCATTTACCACTTGCAGTGGCGTAGGAACAGGGGGGCCTGGGGGGCCTGGGGGGGCCTGGGAGGGGGGGGCTAGGTGGCTCAGAGGAGCGGGGTGCAGACATGTCTTCCTGCCCCCCCCTTCCCCCAATTCAAGCAATCCAGCAATAAGCGAAAAGGAGGAGAGAGAGAGAGAGAGAGAGAGAGAGAGAGAGAGAGATGAGAGAGAGAGAGAGAGAGAGAGAGAGAGAGAGAGAGAGAGTTTCATTTAAAACCCAAATAGCTTGTATTATAGGGATGGATGCATACTGTTGTTTTATTGCTGTGCATGAAAATGTGACTTGTACCGGGTCATTCCGTCCCTAAGCCCTGAGGAAGTCAATAGACGAAATAATATCAGAATTTTTTAAATCCTGTGTTGTTTTGTGTTTTTAGCCTGCCTGATGTTGTATTATAGGGACATAGTTGCGTTGTTTTTGACATTGCTTTAGTAGCCCTCTACTTCGCTCCAGAATTATGAAGTATTGCGATGGTTTTTTTAGCTTCTTTGCTGTTGCTTTGTTTCTGTCCTCAAAATACCCTGCAAAACCACTGCAGAAAATATCTTCAAAAGTTATAGGTAGCCTGTCAGTGACATATAAACATTTTCCTGTCCTGGCACATAGGAAGGGGGCGAGGCAGACATGCTCTCCACAAAATGAAGCAGAGAGACAGAAACAGACAGACAGAGAGAGAGAGAGATCGAGAGAGAGAGAGAGAGAAGAGAGAGAGAGAGAGAGAGAGAGAGAGAGAGAGGGGGGGGGGGTTCAAAGGTTCCATTTTGTTCATACAATAATCTTCATTGATTTGTCTTTAAAATTCTGATACTGAGAACTATGGCCGTTCTTAAATGCACAAATACGTGACCTGTCAAATACTGTCCCCTCATCCATATCCTATTTTCTCCCTCCTTCCCCACATGCCCCCTGTGACTTTTGTCAAGCAAAACAAAAATCAGTTGCACCCCAATTCTGCTTCTGTCGCCCCTCCCATTACGTTCTACACCATCCCACCACTTCCACACCCTTGAAGATGAAAAAGTACAGACGACTCACAAAATCCAAACTTCACATAAGGTGCTAATGTGAATTCATGTGATTGAATTTGAAAGCAATCATTAGACTTGAAGGCCTGCATGATTCATCCCGGTTTCAATGGTTTATTCGTTGTGCTCAAAGGAAGGTTTACCTTTGATCCATGTTCTATGTCACATTTTGAACCGCAACATCTTACATGGCAAATCATGGTAAATTGTTAATCTTTTGTGAATGATGCTGAATCCCAAACGTGGAGGTATTTGCACTGGCTCTTGTTAGTACTGCAGCAAAAAGGATTATTTGGCCTTTGGAGACCTTCCCTAGCACCAGCTGTCTAAAATCACTTTGTCCAGGAGAGTGGGGGCTATTTTGCGCACGACGTTGTTACATTTAACACTATGCCCAGTCATCCAGAATAGTAATTGCCTCCTTTGTATGTGGAAGTTGTGGCTAGTCAGACAGGACTGACTGGCACACATGCTTTAAAGTTTGATATAACTGGTAGAATTTGGTATGCCTTGTTTGATTAGGAGGGTGATAGTGATAATGACTGATTTGTTTTGAACAAGTATCATCGATCATAACTGATTTTTATCACAGTATTTGACAGTAGCATGGCCTGGTTTTATATCCAATACTGATGTGTCCAATGTATCATGAAATGTTGTCTGAGCTAGACCTACACAATAAGTAGTAAAGTACACTTTTATAGATATGAATACTTTTAGTAGGTTTGTTCTTTAAGTTTATGGTTTGGGCTCTTCTTAATCTCAATCATCACTAAACAAAGACTTGCTACAATGTGATATGACGTTTAGATGGCTCAGATATGTTTCCTTTCCTTTTCTTTTCTTTGATGTGTAGGCCTCATTGTTGTTATATTGCTACATGTCTTTGGCCTCGGGTTACAGGGGTTCCACCCCCTCAGAACAAACTAATAAAAATGGAAAGAAAAGAAAAAGAAGGAGAAAATGTAGTCCAATGCTATAGTTTTAGTTTGTTCTCTCACGAGAAGCTTTGATTGCATCTTTTACATTCAAATTATCATCAGCTTCTGGGAGGTACGTCCCCCACCCCAACTGACAACTTGGAACTACCCCCTCCCCTCTTTCATGACTGGCTGATCCGCCCCCAAACATGGTTGCATTTTTGTCTTTTTGTTGTTTCCTTT
>CM065681.1:39418237-39425737 GCA_017654935.2 Phymorhynchus buccinoides | reverse complement strand
TCGTATCCCCATACGATTTTACCGCCGGCTTTATGCAACCATCTTCGTGTCGTACGGAGGTTCTGCTGTTCCGTAACGTCGACGGTTCCAACCTAACTACTTTCTTGGCACTGCACGGATCAGGTAGTGCTGGGGAGACACGGAGATGCCGAAGACCCCCTCCAGCGTGGGCAGCTTGCCTTCCTCTGCTGGCAGAAACTGGAACTGCTGCACCATGGTGGCTAGGTACAGGAACAGCTCCATCCGAGACATGGCCTCTCCCAGACACACGCGACGACCTGGTGACAAGACGAAGCATGTTTGTAGAGAAAAAAATGATTACTCAAGGAAAAGCGTGAGAGAGACAGAGAGACGAGAGAAGAGAGAGAGAGAGAGAGATAGAGAGGGAGAACTAGAGAGAGAGAGAGAGAGAGAGAAAGAGAGATACCGAGAGAAACAGAGATGAGAGGAGAGAGAGAGACAGAATGAAGAGAGAGATATCAATTGAGAGAGAGAGAAGAGAGAGAGAGAACTGTGAACTTTGAAAACTTGAAAACTTAAACTTTATTTTCCAAGGATATAGATTTTAGGCAAAGCCTATTCTTCCAAATCTGTCCTTGAGAGAGAGAGAGAGAGAGAGAGGAGAGGTAAACGAGAGAAGAGAGAGAGAGAGAGAGAGACGAGAAGAGAGAGAGAGAGAGAGAGAGAGAGATGAGGAGAGAGAGAGAGAGCGGGAGAAGAGAGAAGTGAGAGGAGAGGGTGAGAGGAGAGAGGAGAGAGAGGAGAGAGAGATTCAGGGAGAGACGAGCGAAAATAACGAGAGGGAAAAATGAAATACAACTGGACTGAGTCAAAGAGGGGAAATATCGTAGGACCGATGCAAACAACCAATGAGCGTGAGTTTTCGTAGTATTATATAGGCTACATTATACAACATTAAGAGAGATACGAGTAGGCCTATATAAGCAGGAAGGCAGGAAGAAATAGAGACAGAAACAAAGTCAGAGACAGAATAACAGAGAAGGGGGGGGGGGGCGGTGGGGGTGTGGGGGGGCGCGGCGGAACAAATACACAGAAAACAAAAAGAAAGTAAATCAATTCTGGGTTGTATAAAAGTGAAGGACCGCAATATAGTTTGAACATACCATTAGGACCAAAACAATTTTCAACGTAAGACGAGCTATGTCACCGTGAGTAGCCGACATGTTCATTTTTTATAAGGAATAGCCAGCTTCTATACAAACAGAAGGCACATTTTTTTTTTAACTAAAAAAAACCCCACAAAACGGAAAACTGAAAACTGAACACTTTCACCGCCAGCTGTTTTTCAGCCAAAGAATACCATTAAAGTCCTACGCTGGACTAGAGAAAAACATTTAACCTAGTCTGCAATATTTGGAATTCCTCTGTGCCATGGGCTATAACATTAAGCCTATCCTTTCCTCCTCCCAAAATTAGGAAAATGGGGTCTTCAGATAACAGGTCCTTGATTTGATGCCTTTTAGTCCTCATCCGGCGGGTCTCGTGTTAAACCATTGTGGTGCTAAACATGGGGCCAATGCGACGTTGGCGGCGAAAGGGTAAAAAATCAACCAACCAAACAATCAACATACAGAAAAAGTCCATAGTTACCAATGCCACAAAAGGAATGTGCTCTTCCGGCCGATTCAGCTTCCCGTCAGGGCTGATAAACCTCTCAGGCCGGAAGTTCTGGGGATCTCCCCAGATGTCCCGGTCCTGCATGATGCAGCTGACGTTGGGCAGGACCACGGCGTCCTTGGGGATGAGGAACCCTCGGAACTGGACGTCGTAGGCCGCGGTGCGCGGAGCAGGCAGAGGCACGATGGCCTCCTTCCTCAGGATCTCCTGCACGGTGGCGTCCAGGTACGTCATGCGCGGCTTGTCCCGGATGTTGGGCAAGCGGTCCGGGCCGACGACCTCGGACACTTCCCGGAAGACCTTCTCCTGGACGTCCGGGTAGTGCAGGAAGTAGAGCATGGCCCAGTTCAGGGCGTTGGAGGTCGTGTCCGAGCCGCCCGCGAACAAGTCCGCCAGGGTGTTGAGTAGACTGGGTTCTAGGGAGAAAGAAAGAAAACACGGAACAGTATTGTTGCAGGCAAAGGTGAACAGACTTGGCGTAAGAAACGAGATAGCTTCAAACTACAGTGGAACATCCCGTATAAGACCTCCCATTATAAGACTCCCTCCAATATTATATAAGACCTACTTCTCTGAGACAGCCCTTCGTTCTATGTATTAAAATTACCTCCCTTGTAAGATCACTCCAAAACTGTGCAGTGGAACCTCCCTTTATAAGACCTGCAAACATAATCCCAAATGAGGTCTTTAAGGGAGTAATTTTAACACATACAAAGAAGGCAATGCGCGTGTCGGAGAAGTAGGTCTTATTCCGGAGTGGAGTCGTTATAAAGTTGAGTCGTATAAGGGAGGTTCCACTGTCTCAGGAATATGGACGCCATCGACCGACAGGAGAATGAATAACAAGTCAGAGTCAGGCAGACACACAAATATGCATGCAGGTATACATATCGTGGCATATTACATCCATCCTGCTGATTTGCTAAAAAAACCCAACCCAAATATTAAGAGAAAATCAAGAATATCAAACATAATAATACTAATTGAGAATAAACAGCACAACACACCACACACACAAACAAACACACACACACACACAGAGACACAATCACAGTACACACTACACACACACACCCGACACCACACACACACCACCCACACACACACACACACGCAAAGACAGACACAGACACACACACGACACGACACACACACACACACACACACACACACACACACACACACACACACAAGCACACCACACAACACGCTTGCTTGAGCGACATTCAAAAGCGCGGATTTCTGAAACCGGATATGTTTTCAAAAGCGCGTGCGTACAAACCCATGATACGAAAGCGCGGAAGGTGACCTACCAGAAAATGAGGCGAACGTAGGGGTTACAGACAGTACAGAGAGTCATCAATATCCTGTCATCGACCATCGCAATGAGTGTCATCAACATCCCTGACTGTCATCAACATCGATCCATCTGGGACCCGTCGATCTACCTGTACACTCGCAGGTATGGTGAATGGTGGGGTGAATTGGTGGGTGGGGGTTGGAAATCTGTGCTCGAAATTGTAATAAAAACAATCCACGCTTACGTATGCCGATTTGACGCGCTTTCGTAAAAAAAAAAATCCCGAGCTTCTGATATGCCAATACGCGCTTTCGTAAATCTCCCGCTTGCTTGCTTCCTTGCTTGCTTGCTTACGCAATGCTCTTATTTTCCCTACCAATACCATACCATCCAAAGTAGTGTCCTCAATGCCACGAGCCTTCTTGCATTGAGGACACTACTTTGGATGGTATGGTATTGGTAGGGAAAATAAGAGCATTGCGTAAGCAAGCAAGCAAGGAAGCAAGCAAGCGGGAGATTTACGAAAGCGCGTATTGGCATATCAGAAGCTCGGGATTTTTTTTTTTAACGAAAGCGCGTCAAATCGGCATACGTAAGCGTGGATTGTTTTTATTACAATTTCGAGCACAGATTTCCAACCCCCACCCACCAATTCACCCCACCATTGACATACCTTCGAGTGTACAGGTAGATGGACGGGTACCAGATGGATAGATGTTGATGACAGTCAGGATGTTGATGACACTCATTGCGATGGTCGATGACAGGATATTGATGACTCTCTGTACTGTCTGTAACCCCTACGTTCGCCTCATTTTCTGGTAGGTCACCTTCCGCGCTTTCGTATCATGGGTTTGTACGCGCTTTTGAAACATATCCGGTTCAGAAATCCGCGCTTTTGAATGTCGCTCAAGCAAAGCGTGTGTGTGTGTGTGTGTGTGTGTGTGTGTGTGTGTGTGTGTGGTGTGTGTGTGTGTGTGTGTGTGTGTGTGTGTGTGTCTGTGTCTGTCTGTGCGTGTGTGTGTGTGTGTGTGTGTGTGTGTGTGTGTGTGTGTGTGTGTGTGTGTGTGTGTGTGTGTGTGTCTCTGTGTGTGTGTGTGTGTGTGTGTGTTTGTGTGTGTGTGTGTGTGTGTTTATTCTCACATTATTATTATTATTTTGAATTCTTGATTTTCTCTTAATATTTGGGTTGGGTTTTTTTAGCAAATCAGCAGGATGGATGTATATGCCACGATATGTATACTGCTGCATATTTGTGTGTCTGCCTGACTCTGACTTGTTATTCATTCTCCTGTCGGTCGATGGCGTCCATATTCTGAATACAGTGGAACCTCCCTTATAAGACCTCACATTATACGACTCACTCCCGTATAAGACCTACTTCTCCGAGGCATTGCCTTCTTTGTATGTGTTAAAATTACCTCCCTTATAAGACCTCATTTGGGATTATTTTTGAAGGTCTTATAAAGGAGGTTCCACTGCACAGTTTGGAGTGATCTTACAAGGGAGGTAATTTTAATACTTACAAAGAAGGGCAATGTCTCAGAGAAGTAGGTCTTATATGGGAGTGAGTCTTATAATGGGAGGTCTTATACGGGATGTTCCACTGTAGTTTGAAGCTATCTCGTTTCTTACGCCAAGTCTGTTCACCTTTGCCTGCAACAATACTGTTCCGTGTTTTCTTTCTTTCTCCCTAGAACCCAGTCTACTCAACACCCTGGCGGACTTGTTCGCGGGCGGCTCGGACACGACCTCCAACGCCCTGAACTGGGCCATGCTCTACTTCCTGCACTACCCGGACGTCCAGGAGAAGGTCTTCCGGGAAGTGTCCGAGGTCGTCGGCCCGGACCGCTTGCCCAACATCCGGGACAAGCCGCGCATGACGTACCTGGACGCCACCGTGCAGGAGATCCTGAGGAAGGAGGCCATCGTGCCTCTGCCTGCTCCGCGCACCGCGGCCTACGACGTCCAGTTCCGAGGGTTCCTCATCCCCAAGGACGCCGTGGTCCTGCCCAACGTCAGCTGCATCATGCAGGACCGGGACATCTGGGGAGATCCCCAGAACTTCCGGCCTGAGAGGTTTATCAGCCCTGACGGGAAGCTGAATCGGCCGGAAGAGCACATTCCTTTTGGCATTGGTAACTATGACTTTTTCTGTTTGATTGGTTGGTTGGTTGATTTTTTACCCTTTTCGCCGCCAATGTCGCATTTATGCACCACAATGGTTTAACACACCCATGTTACTAAAAGGCATCAAATCAAGGCCTGTTATCTGAAGACCCTATTTTCGTGATTTTGGGAGCCAAAGGATAGGCCTAATGTTGTACATGGCACGCAGGAATTCCCAAAATAGAGGTTTTATTTTTCTCTATCCAGTTATGTTTAATGGTATTCTTTGGCTGAAAAACAGCTGGCGGTGAAAGTGTTCAGTTTTCAGTTTTCCGTTTTGTGGGGTTTTTTTTAGTTAAAAAAAAAATGTGCCTTCTGTTTGTATAGAAGCTGGCTATTCCTTATAAAAAATGAACATGTCGGCTACTCACGGTGACATAGCTCGTCTTACGTTGAAAATTGTTTTGGTCCTAATGGTATGTTCAAACTATATTGCGGTCCTTCATTTATACAACCCAGAATTGATTTACTTTCTTTTTGTTTTCTGTGTATTTGTTCCGCCGCCGCCCCCCCCCCCCCCCCCCCCTTCTCTGTTATTCTGTCTCTGACTTTGTTTCTGTCTCTATTTCTTCCTGCCTTCCTGCTTATATAGGCCTACTCGTATCTCTCTCAATGTTGTTTGTAGCCTATATCTGTGTGTTTGACTCAGTCCAGTTGTATTTCATTTTTCCCCTCGTTATTTCCCCCCCCCCTCTCTCTCTCTCTCTCTCTCTCTCCCCTCTCTCTCTCTCTCGCTCTCTCTCTCTCTCTCTCTCTCTCTCTCTCTCTCTCTCTCTCTCTCTCTCTCTCTCTCTCTCTCAGGACAGATTGGAAGAATAGGCTTTGCCTAAAATCTATATCCTTGGAAAATAAAGTTTAAGTTTTCAAGTTTTCAAGTTTTCTCTCTCTCTCTCTCTCTCTCTCTCTCTCTCTCTCTCTCGTCTCATTCTGTCTCTCTCTCTCTCTCTCATTCTGTCTCTCTGTCTCTCATTCTCTCTCTCTCTCTCTCTCTCTCTCTCTCTCTCTCTCTCTCTCTCTCTCTCTCTCTCTCTCTCTCTCTCTCTCTCTCTCTCTCACGCTTTTCCTTGAGTAATCATTTTTTTCTCTACAAACATGCTTCGTCTTGTCACCAGGTCGTCGCGTGTGTCTGGGAGAGGCCATGTCTCGGATGGAGCTGTTCCTGTACCTAGCCACCATGGTGCAGCAGTTCCAGTTTCTGCCAGCAGAGGAAGGCAAGCTGCCCACGCTGGAGGGGGTCTTCGGCATCTCCGTGTCTCCCCAGCACTACCTGATCCGTGCAGTGCCAAGAAAGTAGTTAGGTTGGAACCGTCGACGTTACGGAACAGCAGAACCTCCGTACGACACGAAGATGGTTGCATAAAGCCGGCGGTAAAATCGTATGGGGATACGATGCGATTGCGTCACGTGAGTCATGATTCACGTGAAACACTTCCGTCTAAAATAATTCTGCCATTTTCGCTCGCTATGCTTGAAGACAGTAGTAGACACAATACTTGAATTGCGCGTGAATCATGACTCGCATCGTCAAAATCGCATCGCATTCGGCAGTGCGATTCGTATGTCGTGTGGCTGACCACTAAGGGGAATAGAAGAGGAGAATGTACTCAAAGGTAGTAAAGAAGGGTGATGGGAGGTGTACGTTATGGCAAATACCCCTCGTAATAATGGACCGACTGCGTCATGTGCGTCTGGAAGTTTTGTTCCTTATTATAATAATTATATTATTATGCCTCATAATGAACTTGAGATGTGAAATAATAATAGAATTATGCATATTGAGTCATAAGTACATAGCAACTTCCTGTCTTTGTAATTTGTATCGGTCTTTGTCCGTCTATCTGTCTGTCTGTATAACCATAATCTGGCATTCTTTCCTAAGCTTTGCTTTCTTTACACACAATTGTGATTTGTTTTACACGTTCTATTTCATCAACTGTTTTGTGGGGGTTTTAAGTATCGGGCATACGAAGTTTTCTATCAGAGCACGGGAAGACATTCGTTATCTACATTTTCATTTCGTCCCGACTGCAGACATTAGGATCTAGCTTTTATAGTAGGCCTATTGTTTTGTTTTTCTTCTGGAGTCTCAATTTTGTTCACACTGTTGCATTCATCTTTATTACCAGCGGAGTTTACGGAGCGAAGGTGATATTGTTTTTGTTGTGTAAGTGGCTGTGTGTGTGTATGAATGTATGTGTGTATGTATGTATGTGGGTTTGTTAACAGCATATCACCATGAAGGAATAAAGATAGGAAGATGAAACTTGATGTGCATGTAGGCTAGGTACTGTAGATGTGCCGTTTGGTGTCAAGGTCAAGGTCATGACCTTGACGTATGACCTTAAAAACTGAAAATCTATATTTAGCCATATCTCGGGTGCCAGTCAACATAT
>CM065681.1:39403237-39413237 GCA_017654935.2 Phymorhynchus buccinoides | reverse complement strand
ATGCGCAGACTCACTTAAAAATGTTCCTATTTTATTGCTAGACTTATGAATGTGTGGTAGGCAAGCCTGTAAAAACTTGGCAAATGTTAATTCGATTTATTATAAAATGTTGATCCTCTCGTCTCTCATTACTATTATTATTATTATTATTATTATTATTATTATTCATGTGATAATGTTGTTCATCCCTTTTTTTTTCTTCTTTTTGAAACTCCTAACTTGCTCAAATCATATATTGGTGTATCTAAATGCTGATTGGAAATGTTTGGAAAATGTTTATGTGCTGTTTATGTTCGGTCTCATAAATTTTAAATTGTATAATGTGTACGGGCACGATATAAGCCGAAGGCTTGTTGCTGCCCTTTATTCTCATATTTATTATTTTGTTACGTTATAAGGAAGAAATAAAGAAGTTTAAACCAACTGTATCCTGACACACTTGTCACCCGACATAAACTCTCTCTCTCTCTCTCTCTCTCTCTCTCTCTCTCTCTCTCTCTCTCTCTCTACGGCTACCAGAGTTACTCCCACTTCAGCAACACTACTTGACCATGTATACACCAACAACACTTCACTAGTCACTGATGTTAATGTTCTAGATACCATATGTACCAGTGACCACTCCCCTGTTACATGCACATGGATGTACAGACCTCCTAAGACTCAAACCAAAGGACACACTACTATTCACTACAGATCCTTTAAACACTTTGATAAACCTGCATTCTTCTATGACTTAAGCATGGCACACTTTGCTAATGTATTTCAATTTTCATGTCCTGTTCAAGCTCTAGATGTATTTTATTCTACATTTTTGTCCGTAATTGAGAAACACGCACCTCTTAGAAGCAAACGAGTGAAAAGTTCTATTCTTCCTGGTTGACTAACTCCCCAAATAGATGAAGCAATGAAAACACGAGGTCAACTCGAATACAAATACAAATTGCTGAAGAAAGAAAACATTGATTCACTACCTGATGACGTCAAAGCAGAAAAGCGACTGGAGCGTGAAAACGCCGAATCAGAATTTAAAAAACTAAGAAACAAAGTCAATGACCTTATTCGTGACTCCAGGAAACAACACTTCAACAAAATGGTATCTATAAACAATGACACATCTACTTTATGGCGAGCCATAAACACTATCACACACAAGTCCAATCGCCAGCAGACGCATAACTATAACTGGTCACCAGACTCATTCAATAAACACTTTATAAACTTAGCAGAGTCTCTAAGTCCAACAGATACATCACAACCTGCTAAAGGATATAACCCACCACCTTATCTTCAAACCTTTTGTAATACTAATGGCAATTCATTTAAAGTACCTTCTTTGGCTATTCACGAAGTTGGCTCCCTTATCTCAAGTCTAAAAAATACAAAATCAATGGGACCTGATAAAATAAATAGCTCTCTCTTAAAACTCTCACTTCCCTACATAGTAGAACCACTTACTTTCATATACAACGCGTGTCTAGACCAGAACATAGTTCCACCTCGTCTCAAATCAGCAAAAGTTATACCATTGCCAAAAAGTAAAGATGTTTCCGATTTGAACAATTTTAGGCCCATTTCTCTTCTTTCAGTTCTATCTAAACCGCTAGAAAAACACATTCATAAACATTTAATGCACTATCTTGACGCTAATAATTATAAAGTTAAACGAGACTTACCTGAAGTCGAAGTTTAACTGGAATTATATTGAGTGTGCTGTTGGGAAGAGGTACACACACTCTCTGACCAGTGGATAACTTGAGATGTGCGCCCGCCCAGATAAGCCAGTCTTTAGCCACATGTGGTCCCTGATAAATATCTAAGGGTGGGGATTTAATGCTCTGAAGGGTGGGTATGTGTGTACCTCTTCCCAACAGCACACTCAATATAATTCCAGTTAAACTTCGACTTCAGGTAAGTCTCGTTTAACTTTATAATTATATCTCGTATGCTGATTGGTCAGAGGTACACACTCTCTAACCAGTGGATAACTTGAGACTTCAGAGTCGGGGACCACATGTATTATACAAACATACGCGTGCTCACACTTTTTGTCATAGTGGCATTAGTGCACCTGTGCTATGCTGACTTATGTGTTGTGGTGTTACTGACAAAGCTGTCCAAGACTGATTTGCTCAAGGACCTTTTGTTATCTCGCGCTCTCCTCTCTGCTGCTTTACACAGTTTTGTGGTAGAATCTGCTAAAAGCGCTTGAATTGGACCAGCCAGCGGCCATGAGAATACAGTGCATTGATACACTTCTGCTTATCATTGCTGTGGTACTCGCAATCCTAGTTGTATGGGTGAACATTTTTCTGTGTCCACGCCGGCAGTGCCTAGAAAGCAGGAGCTTGGGAATCTGTATCCACTCTGCCTAATGCAGATATTATTATATTAAGCTTAATTTTCCATATTGTGCAACTGTCCAGGTGCTAATTTACCACACAGGTGTGTGGATGTCTAAGCTGAGGCAAAGATGCTGTTTGTTTATCATTACAATCATCAATTTATCCCTTAAAATAAGCATTGAACCCATATGAAACCAAAGTTTATGCATTTGTAGACATTAGATAACCGTTGTCCGCCTTACAATTTTGGAACTTATGTTAAATACCAATTCTGTGGCCCGTATGGACATGCTTATTCTGTAATGGAAATCATTATTTATAGAGGTGTTATTTGATGGAAATCCAGGTCTAGTTTCCTCGATAGTCTTCATGCCCACTTAAGGGGTCAAGCTAGTGTAGCGTGACACATCAAGTTTGATACTGCAGTGCAACCCATGTTCATGCACGCTGATGATATTGATCAGCAGTGTTTATACCAGAACTTCAGGGGTCTTCATTGAAGTTTATCGGAGGGCCTACATAGGTTAAAATGAATTTAAAGTTGTGCATAATACTGTGCAACAAGGTCCTACCGCAAAGGCTTAACAAATGCAATGTTTTGTTAAAACATTATATCTAGAGGTCATCAGAAAAGGACATAAATTTGTTAATAAAAGCCAGCGCGGTAAGTATAGTAGGCTAAAATTGTCACTCTCTGCTTGGCACTGACAGCTTCCTTTTCCTAACTAAAGAGGGAAACACTAAACTGATACAGGTGACACTGCAGCTAGGCCTGTAGGGTATATGCTGGCTTGTTTCTCGCTCTCTCTCCCACCCAGTTCCTGGGGTCGGCTCTTTTATAGCCCTGAAGTGCCTTTAAGCAGCTATGATATAGCAACCAACGAGAACCACCGAAAAAAGGGTATAACTTTTGTAAACAATCATAACATTGTTACTAAGGATCGGCACCGAAAGGCCACAACAGTTATTGTTGTTGTTTAACCCTTGTAGACAATCATTACAATGTAAGCAAAGAGGGTAACTGAAAAACATAACATTTACATTGCAAATAGAGAGAACCGCTGAAAGGGCCCATAACATTTGTTGTTGTTACTAAGCAAATATATCATTGTAACCAAGGAGGCCCACTGAAAAAAGGCCATAACACTTTTTATTCAATGACTATAGCATTGTAATTAAGGAGGGCCACTGACAGGGCCATAACATTTTTTTTATTTTTATTTTTAAACAAACATAACATTGTATTCAAAGACAGCCCCTGAAAAGAGCCATAACATTTTTTGCTAAACAATTATAGCATTGTAATTAAAGATAGCCACTGAAAGGGCCATAAAATTTTCAGTGAACTGTAAGATCAAACAAGCACATTTCTGTGCATAACATTGTGCAAAAAGGCCAGATCATAAGCAAACAGGGTAACTTTTGCTAAGGCATTCATAACATAGTAAATAGAGAGAACCGCTGAAAGGGCCCATAACATTTGTTGTTTTTGCTGAGCAAATATATTATCGTAACCAAGGAGGCCCACTGAAAAAAGGGCCATAACGCTTTTTATTAAACGATTATAGCATTGTAATTTAGGAGGGCCACTGAAGGGCCATAATTTATTTGATACCGTCAATGCACCTTCAGTAAATGCATTTAAAAATCGTAGTGACAAAGAATTATCAAAATATACTTTTCCTACCAATTTGGATGTATATGAAAAACAAAGCTAAGTGTTAGTATACACTCAAGCCAAAAATAAATCCACGGGCAAATTAAATTTTTTCAAAAAACAATTGATGTTTGATTCAAAAATCACCACTAATGAGGGCAAAAGGCTTATACTATATATATATGTAGCCTATAGCTTTATGTGATGTGTGATGTGAATTAAACGATTATAGCGTTGTAATTAAGGAGGGCCACTGAAAGGGTCATAATTAAACGATTATAGCATTGTAATTAAGGAGGGCCTCTGAAAGAGCCATAATTAAACGATTATAGCATTGTAATTAAGGAGGGCCACTGAAAGGGCCATAACATTTTTGTTAAACAATCATAACATTGTATACAAAGGCCTCTGAAAAGGGCCATAACATTTTTGCTAAACAATCATAACATTGTATTCAAAGGCCTCTGAAAAGGGCCATAACATTTTTGTTAAACAATCACAACATTGTATTCAAAGGCCTCTGAAAAGGGCCATAACATTTTTGTTAAACAATATATTGTAATTAAAGACAGCCACCGAAAGGGCCATAATATTTTTAGTGAACTGGAAGATGGCCAGAAGAGGGTCAGATAAGCACATTTTTGTGCATAACATTGTGTAAAAAGGCCAGATCATAAGGGATTGTGGGTGTCACGACACGCTAAGGTCGGACGTAGAAAATAAAACAAAGCCCTACAAAAAAACTAAACCCCAGGAAAAACCTACTGACTGCTCTCAATCATCCACAAAACACAGGTACGTACAAACATATAACTTTTATTCACAAAAACACATCAGCGCCAATACAAACATACATGGCATCAAACATCAAAACCAATCAATCCCCTACAATAATCAGTCTTGTTTCTACCCTATTCTTCCTTTCTCCCCTTCCCTAATAGTCACAGTTCACAATCACCACCCATATTCCCACAGTCATTCCTCACTTTCTACCTTGTCCCCGCTTCTTTTCTCCAAGCATCCTCGCCGACACCGAGGGCTATAACAAGAGTTTGGAGTTCATTCGCCGACCCTATCGCACGTGACAGACCTGCGCCGACGAAGATTCACCCCTCCCAGCTACCAACACATTTGCAGCCGACGCCCGCGAAATGTCCTCGCTGATCCACAAACGACGCTGGCGTTGTCGCACACAGACGCAGAATGCAGACAGGAGGCGCTGACAACAAAACGCGATCACGCGACGGCGTTGACGACGCAAACCCGTGGCACTGCGGGCGGAGAAACGATGAACCCGAGACAATGCAGGAACACCCACGGCTTCTCAGGTGACGCCGACCCCTCAACACTGCAGCAACACGGAGAAAGCGCGAGTCGGTGGCTTGCGTCGAAGACTTCTCGGCTTCTTCAGTGACGATGACCCCCGACACTGCATCATCATGGTGAGAGCGCAAATTGGTGGCTTCTCAAGGTCCAAAAGATGGGTGCCTATAAATACACACCAAAACCAATACCCCCAATTGTTAACACTCTATCCCAAGTAGCATCGCACACAACACAGAGTACGTAAACCTTTTGTGAGCTTTCTCCCATCAAATACCCCAAGAAACCAAGTCTTGAATTACACTATCAAAATAAGAAACCAGCCTGGTTACCCCACACATTACCCACAATGTGTTCAAATAGACACAAACCACAAAATTGACTTAACTATAAGAAGCAAATTCTGCGTTCTTATCTATTACAAAGAACAAGAAGAAGAAACCAATTCCCAATGAATGCTGGAAGACACTCATGCAACTATCCATGACAAACTTAATCTTCCATCTTTAACACCCAAAATGTCCTCGCACTATTACAAGTGTTCCAAGTTATTCCAAATCATGGTCCAAACAATGCCATAACACCATTGTTAACTAGGCATCACCACTCCCACACGCCTAACAAAATGCTATTAACTTTCCAATCTTAAACCTTTTCAAACTCTAAATAATAAAACAAATCCAACCAAACCGCTGCACAAATACATGTATGGATACACACATAAGTCACATGCCTGTATTATGTAAATAACTGATTAATAAAGTATTCCATTATGTGAAAAGGAATTCAAAGTTATATTCCAATTTATCCCACTCTTGGCTGATCCAACCCAACAACCCATAGAAACACTTTAACCCTTAGATTTACATTACTTATTATTACTTTTATTTTAAGATACCCCCAAGCCAACACTCCTTTACAATTTAATCACACTATATCCGCTGGCCAGCCCACAAATTAATTCGACAAAACTACAAAACAACACCCAAACAAACCCCTACTTAAACCATAATAAATTCAATTAGTTATTGCTATTCTATCAAACGCACACAGAACACCCATCTTCATAAACCAACGCGAAACACAAAATAGGCCTATCAATTTAGCAAACTGGATTGAACACATTTTAGCTACTACACAAATTATAAAACATTCTGCCCTTCACTACCATCATCCTTTTAGACCGCCAAAACTAACCTCGCAGTATCTGCCACCGTATGTCTCCTTTTAGGCCGATATGAAGACACTTAACGCATAGGCCTACACATTATTTCGCACAGCATCACTACGACAAAATACGGTATCCCTGAAAACCGGAACTCCCCAAACTCCCCGGAAATTCACGGAAATCCCCGGAACTTCCCGAGTCAACGGGTCAATATTTTATTTATTTTTTGTCAAACTTTAAACAAACTATATGATTGGAAAGAGCATGACACGACCTTTAAAATGATACCAAATTTGTCTAAATTGGTCAACAAATAAGTAAGTTACGACTTCTTGAAATTACAGTCTTTTTTACATGGGCTATATAAGAAAAAGTTGATCAAGATTTGGATGAATCTGAGCTTCAACCAGCCATAAATTGCTTATTTTTCGACAATTAACATAAATTTGGTACCAAAATAAATAATAATATAATTTATAATAATAAATTTTATTTGTATTCATTACGTTAGTTATAAAGCGTCTATTTGTCTGTCTGACTGACTTCCTGATTGTATGAAAGTGGGTTACCATGACTAAAAAACCGTTGCTTGCAGACCCCAAAACCCACATATACTCTTGATCAACATCAAATAAGGAGTACAATGAAGCATGTTGACCAGTATAATCCTCCACAAGCCTCTGACTGTCTTAAGACAATGAGTCTTACCAGTACTATTAGAATTGGTACGTTGTTATGCAACTCTAGTCCCCCCGTGGGGATACCGGGGGGTCTTTCGTACTAGTTCCAAAGACTGCATAGGGGAAGACAAGCATCCGGTCTCTTTTCCCTATATGAGTAGTGAGGACAGAAACACTGGTTATGTCCCTTTTAAACGTGACACATTTACACGTCGATAGGCCAGTTGAATTCTCCGTTCAAATTCCAGTCTGAGTTTTTGGATAGCCGCCGCTGTGAATGGTGTATAACTACCCCACTAACGATAACTGTATCAGCCCGGTTCGCTGTAACTCTTAAGTAATCCATCTTACCCTTTTAGAATCTTTGCTAGTTCCCCCACCTTTTGGAAGTTCTGTGCATGTAACTTCCTCTAATCTGTCACTTTCTTTGACTCTGCCTTTTCCCTTTGCTTACTGTCATCTGCTATCTTTCTATCTTACTGGTCCACTCTCCTGCCTTTTTTCTATACATTCTTACAAAGATTGTGGGAAAAAAGAATAAAATCTCATTAGAAAAGAAAAAAACATAAAAGGAACTAAAAAATTGGAATGTAATTTATTTAAAACAATAATTTATGAATTTTTATTATTATTTTTATTAATTTTCTTTACAGTAAACACACACACACACACACACACACACACACACACAAACACAAACACACACGCATCATCGTCACCTATTTCCAAACAGAGAATAGATCAACAAAATGCGTCGTGTCGTAATAATTTTGGGGAGTTTTGGGGAGTTCCGGGAGTTTTGGGGAGTTCCGGTATTCAGGGGTACCCACAAAATACCATCTTCTACTCCCAGTAAAGCTATTCCTTACCTATTTTCGTATTAACTGAGTACTCGTTTTTAAACAAGCCAAACATTTTCCCATTAAACCAATACAACTAGTAACGCAAAGTTAAGCATAATTACTTTACAATATGTACATTACCTTAGGTCCAGAACAAGACAGTTACAAAACACGTAGGCACACTTGTCAAACACAAGTCTGTAGGCCCACACACAGATACGAAGAACCACGCCTAACGCCCAAGCAAAATACTCTTCATGCGTTAGCTGAAGAGTTTAGCGTTAGCTGAAAGCGGTTTGTTTTTTTATAGTTTTTTTTTAAAGCTGACCTTGACCAAACCGGTCAAAAACTTGAGCACGAGGTCAAACAGCTCACTACTCCTAGCCTACCACAATCTGGCTACCGCTAGGATCTGGTCTGACTTCTTCGGCAAATCGACAGAAAGTGACGAGAACATTCCTTTTCACACAGGGGACTACATCTTGTGTAGAAACTACACACCCCTGCTCGAAGCCAATCACCATAAAACAGACAATTTTCTGAATCTAAGACATCCCCTCATTGGATAACAAACATGCATACCCAGATTCATACACGCACTCACTCGACCTCTCATGAACTTTCTCATTAAAGCTAACTCCTATTGTGATTTCTACCCCCTACTAACCCACCCCAAAACCCGCTACTTAACTACTACATCCTAATCGATCATAGTTACCTTCTATCTCGTCTCCAGGCCCCTCTCGTGTGCACCGATCGTCCCATCTCTCCAGCGGACCGTTAGATCTCCTTTCGTGCTCTCATTATGCTAATTACCCCCCCCCCTTTTGACCTAAGCTAATTAACATATGCCCTACCCTCTGGATAATCTCCCTTATTTTTACCACACTCTTCCCCCTCAACTTTTAGGAACCCCCCTCCTATCCCTTAATTTCATAAATTTTGACACCTCTAAGATATTCCCTTCTTCCCCCTCCCTTATAAACAATTATTCCCTATCCTTTCTTAATCCTAACCCTTAATGCCCGATTTAAATAACCAATAACTGTTTTTTAACACCAAATAACATAACAATTATAACTTCCCAACTTGAAACACTAAATATATTTTAATCCTGACATATTAATTCTCAATATGAGAATTATTCCACCTTCCATTTATCCCCCTCAAGTTTTTAAGCCTCCTTCCTGTCCCATTTTTCATTTAAATTTTAAGTATGTTACTTTTTTTTTGTTAGACCCCTTTATTATAATCAAAATCCCATTCTCTCTAACAGTAACAACTCTTAACATCAACTCAACTTGTACATGTACTAGCAACACCAGAATAGGTTCAATTATACAATGAGAACTCCAACTCCAAATCCAAATAAAAATTCAAAAAGGAACAACTGTTTTCTTCAAACATTCTCTCAGTCACCAGTTCCAAACCAAAAAATGCATGCAACTCTATCCAAACACCAGCTCTCTTCCCTTCTCATTCTTTGGCTCCACTCCTCTTCTAGCTCCAGTCTTACTCTCTCACTCAGTCTTTTCCACTTTCCCCAACCTCCTTCTACAACTCCCTTCCATCCGCTTCTCTCTTCCTTTCTCTCCTCATCTTCTCTTCCTGACTCTCTTTCTCCTCTTCTCCACACTCACTCCAAACACTTTTCTTTGGGACTAGTTTACACTCAAAACACTCACATACATCATTATAACGTCAAAAAACTTCAAACATCAGTAACCAACATCAACTTTAGAACATGTACATAAAACAAAGACTTCACATTCCCTATAACACCCTGCATCACTCCCCTATATAACACCATTATGCCCCTTCTAACCACTAGTATCAACATTAAAACTACCCCGAAGAAACCCTCTACAAAGGATTCCCTCAATCCCCATCTACATGTTGTGAACCCCTCTACAAAGGAATCCACACTACACTAATGAAACCCCCCTTATCCCTTTATAGAATCCACTATCAACATTACAAGTTAC
>CM065681.1:39399229-39402737 GCA_017654935.2 Phymorhynchus buccinoides | reverse complement strand
GGACAATTTTCGTTTTCAAAAATCGCGCGTGTCCGAAACATGCAACGTCGGCCTATTGCCACGTGTTTGAAGTCGGACTATTGACACGTGTTGAAATGTCGACTATGCCCACGTGTTGAAATGTCGGACTATTGCCACGTCGGAACTTAATGCGTCGGAAATACACGAACCATACCCGGCCGTACTACGGACTTTAAGCCAATACAGGGTATTACAAGCGGACGCATTGACAACAATTGATCACAAAAATGAAGACAGTGTTTATTGGTTAAAGGAATGGCGGAAGCCAATTAAGCCACAAAGAAAAACACATTAGGTATATGCTTTTAAATGTTTTTTCTCTTTCTTAAAGGGATATTAATCGGGAATCTTAAGCCGTGCTTTCTGAAGTTAGAGAGAGAGTGAGAGGGAGAGAGAGAGAGAGAGAGAGAGCAGAGAGAGAGAGAGAGAGAGAGAGAGAGAGAGAGAGAGAGAGAGAGAATGAGAGAGAAGAGAGAGAGAGAGAGAGCAACACAACACGAACACAATGTTAATGTTCCAGGCCTCCGGCCTATAACATAGTAGGTGCGGTGCACACATAAAAAGAAATGACAACAAATGTATAATAATTAATGTACTAACAGCGTCAATCATGAATGTGGCTAGTAGCTTAATCCTATAACTGAGACAAAAAACATGCATACTTAGTCTCTCGTGGTGTTTTCGAACACACAGGTGCAAATACGCTCATGGTCCAATGATAGAATACAATACACTAATAACCCCACGTTATAGAGAAACATTATATTTACGTAAAGTCATTATTATGTCTAAACAAACAGCGAATATTTCTAGGAAGTTAATATCTTAAACCTTTTCTAAGAGGTGTTTGTGATAAATTATGTTCTTTTAAAGGATGAGAGCACTTATTAGGTTTGTATTGCAATTTTACTAATTCATTCCATAATTTGCTACCGGAGTATGTTAAGGGAGGTCATAAACATGTTTGTTCTAAGGCGAGGAATATAAATTATTATATTTTTTGCTACGAATGTTAGTAATAAGGAAATCGTTTGCATAGATTAGGCCGCGGTGTCAGTTTACTACACGGAAGTTTGTACATGAAAATAGCTTTATTGAGGTATAAAAGCTTGTAGTCTAATGGAAGAATGCCTAGTTCCTTATAATCGCTATTTTGAAGTGAAGAAGGCTTAAGAAGAACAATTTTTAGAGCACGTTTGTAGAGTCTTTTCAGTGGCTTTAAGGCAGTTTTCGCTCCGAGAGGCAAGATCCCAACATAGTAGAAGCACTAATCTATTTCAGGCTGAATGTATGCATTAAAAAAGAGTTTTCGAGTATGGATGTCGAGGAAGTGCTTTATTCTGTTTAGTTGGAATACTTTCTTCGCTATATTTTTACAGATGGCAGAAATGTTCTTGGACCATGATAAATTATTGTCGATAGTTACTACCTAGTAATTTACAGGAATCTATTTCTTCCAGAAAATTATTAAAAAATTTGAGTTTGGGTAGGCTATCTTTTAAATTTTGGCGTTTTTGCCGAGTAGTTATTAACATAAATTTAGATTTACTTGGATGAATTGCCATATTATTTGTTTCTGTCCATGCTGTAAGGGGGAGATTATCTATGTCATTTTGAAGGAAGGAACAAACCTTATTTGGATTGTTTGTCCTTAGTATGAAGGGTTGTGTCGTCAGGCAAAGAGTTCACATTGAGATTTTAAGTGAAGGGGTAAATCATTAATATAAATTGAGAATAAGATAGGCCCTAAGACAGATCCTTGGGGGACTCCATATTTGATAGGCATAGAGGACGACATTATAAAATCTTGGGAAACAGTCTGTGTTCTATTGTTAAGGAAGGATGCTATCATGTTAACGGAGTTGGAATGTAGGCCATACAAAGTAAGTTTTCTTAAAAGAAGGGGTGTGATCAATCGTGTCAAAGGCTTTGGCGAAATCGACAAAAAGTGAGCCAGTGAATAAGTCATTGTTAATGTTAAGATGCCATTCTTCTATTAATGTTTGTGAGCATTGTGTGACAAGTAATGCTTTTCCCTGAAACCATTTTGATTAGTGTAAAATAAGTCATACTTAGTGAAAATGAGACTGAATGTGTTGTTTGAGATGTCTTTCACGGGGTTTTGACACTATCGATAATATTGATATGGGCCGGTAATTTGAGGGATCAGATGGATCTCCAGATTTAAAAAAAGGAAAGAACTTTGGCTTCTTTAAAGGCTTGTGGAAAAAGCAATTTATTTTTATCTATACAGAGGTTGTATATGTATGTGCTGTGTTCTGTAATAATAGGTGCAGACAGCATCACAAATTTTGCTGTCTAGACCATCAAGACCATAAAGAACGGGACTGTTTTAGTTTACATAGTTCCTTGTAAACATCATGCACACTAATAAAAGGGAAAGTCTGCTTAGATTGGACAACTTTATCATTACAAAACTGTTTTAACAGATGCATATCGTTAGACTGTGTTTTGTCAATTTTAATGGTTCTTTCTACAATTGAGGTAAAATGTTCATTTAGTAGCTGGCAGTTAGATCATTACATACAGTAGCAAAAAACTTTGATTTCTTGCACGAAAGTTCGTTGATCGCTTTCCATATAGACTTAGAATCTTTCTTTGATTTAATAAGTTCACTGAAATAATTCTTTTGGGCAGTCCGTTTCATAGTTGTAACCTTATTACGCTGTTTCCTAAATGTTTCGTCTTTCCCAGTTGTTGCTAGTAAGTTCTTACGGAATAAAATCTCGCCATCAATTTCCTTAGTTATCCACGGGGGTTTCGAAGTTAACTTAACTCGTTTAATCATTATTGGTGCGTGTTCATTAAAAATAGGCAGGAAAATATCATACCATGCTTGAAGAGCAGTGTCAGGGTCAGTATGTTGATAAACGTCAGAAACATCAGAACAACAAAGTTCAGATAGGAAGTCATCGGGATTAAAGTTCTTATAGTTGCGAAAAGATATACATTTATGAGAACAACGTGGGATTTTAACGCCTTTCTTTGACCAAGTAAGGCAGATTGGAAAATGATCACTAAGACCAAATACTGGTACTGCATGTTCAACTATATTATTAGGACTAGTTACATACATATGATCTATCAATGTTTTAGACTGTGCTGTTACTCTTGTTGGGGTAGAAATTATTTGATGTAAGTTACAGAGCTCATAGGCTAAGTCTGTTTCCAATTATTATTAGGTTTTAATAGATCGATATTAAAATCGCCTAAAAGAATGACTTCCATTGAGTGGCTTAAAACATCTTCCATTATAAGTGAAAATCGGTCAAACCACTCAACCCATTCCTCTGGATTTCTATATAGAATGCCTCAAGAATCGGTTTAGTTCCCTTTAAACTTATTTCTAACCATATACATTCAATTTTATATTTATCAAAATTATTTATCTGTTTGTACTTTACAGATTTGTGTACATATGAGATTAGACCCGTTTCAAGTTTTGCTGTTGCATCTCTCCTAATGA
>CM065681.1:39371729-39394229 GCA_017654935.2 Phymorhynchus buccinoides | reverse complement strand
TATCCTTATTCCTTCATGGTGATATGCTGTTATCTTGGGAACTCCATTTTTCCGACCCCCCGATTTTCAGGGTCCAGCGATCTCCTTGACCTTGACCTCGACCTTGATTGGTCAACAATATTCGAAAGGAGCATAAGCCACACCACCTTCATACCAAGTTTCAACATCATATGTTGACTGGTGCCCGAGATATGGCTAAAAATAGATTTTCGGTTTTTAAGGTCATACGTCAAGGTCATGACCTTGACCTTGACACCAAAAGGCACATCTACAGTACCTAGCCTACATGCACATCAAGTTTCATCTTCCTATCTTTTGTTGTTAACAAACCCACATACATACATACATACATACACACATACATACATGCATACACACACACAGCCACTTACACAACAAAAACAATATCACCTTCGCTCCGTAAACTCCGCTGGTAATAAAGATGAATGCAACAGTGTGAACAAAATTGAGTCTCCAGAAGAAAAAAACCCAATAGGCCTACTATAAAAGCAAGATCCTAATGTCTGCAGTCGGGACGAAATGAAAATGTAGATAACGAATGTCTTCCCGTGCTCTGATAGAAAACTTCGTATGCCCGATACTTAAAACCCCCACAAAACAGTTGATGAAATAGAACGTGTAAAACAAATCACAATTGTGTGTAAAGAAAGCAAAGCTTAGGAAAGAATGCCAGATTATGGTTATACAGACAGACAGATAGAGGGACAAAGACCGATAAAAATTACAAAGACAGGAAGTTGCTATGTACTTATGACTCAATATGCATAATTCTATTATTATTTCACATCTCAAGTTCATTATGAGGCATAATAATATAATTATTATAATAAGGAACAAAACTTCCAGACGCACATGACGCAGTCGGTCCATTATTACGAGGGGTATTTGCCATAACGTACACCTCCCATCACCCTTCTTTACTACCTTTGAGTACATTCTCTTTTTCTATTCCCCTTAGTGGTCAGCCACACGACATACGAATCGCACTGCCGAATGCGATGCGATTTTGACGATGCGAGTCATGATTCACGCGCAATTCAAGTATTGGGTCTACTACTGTCTTCAAGTATAGCGAGCGAAAATGGCAGAATTATTTTAGACGGAAGTGTTTCACGTGAATCATGACTCACGCCCTTCCTACCGTCTGCAACCGAGTAGGACATCGTATGCAATCTGCCACCGTGGAATCAGCTGCGCGCACTGAGAGAGCCAGTAAAATGGACCCTCTTAGTACGGACCCCCAAGTGCATTGCAATCCGAATGCGTTCGGCAATAATAGCATGCTACAAAATTACAACACCATTGTATAAACAGAAACTGCATTGAAACCTTACATGGCTGCTTGCATCTGCAAATCAAGTTCGACAATAAACAATTCCACTGTTAAATATGTCCAGATGAAACATTCTTTCATGTATGAAACCTAAAACAAAAAAGTTCTTATACAAACTGAAAACAATACGATTTATTAACACTTGGAACAGTTTTAAGCCTAGGAAAGTATTGCATCAATGTAAGCTTACATGTGCTTATTAAACATCACTGATTAATTATCGGCATATTAATCGATTGTACAATTTTCATGTTTGATTATTCTTGCATTTTACAACATTGAATACCACCCTTATACTTTCTTTCGATTCAGTCCCTCGCTGGCTGCTCTTGCGATCATTTCAGTGTGTGTTTTTCTCTTGGTAGAGATCACGCTAGAATTGTAGGAGGTTGTTCTAAATAAAAAGGCTGAGGACTGATACAAAAAAATATCCAGCACATGCTGTAACACAATATTAAGAAATATCAACTTCCGAAAGTGCAGGAAGCGCAAATAATTCCAGTCACGTTGACACCCAGAACACAACACGCTGACATCGCACGAGGGGAGCGAGAGATGGGAACTTTGCGTGACCTTAGCCTCTATATTATCTGGGATGACAACCGGTGTGCACGAGACTTCCAGCTTTGACCCACCTTCGACCACTGCTTTTGATTAATATCCGAAAAGGATTTGTGACAAAATTGTTGAAGAAATAAAATGTTGAAGAAAATATGTCCGTTATGGAAACCATGTCAGACTTATCGCGCTGTGGGTTTTTTCTGTTATTTTGTTCTTGCTAAATCGCACCGAATTGCTACTGGAGCTGTATTCTAATGCAATAAATCATTTTGTATTCGCATTAAAAACGCGGATACTTTAAAATCTTTCTTATCCCTGTATAATATAGTTTGATAGGTGAGTGTACTTTCTATACTACTCAACACTTGCCTTGCATCACGTTTTTGACAAACGCTGTCGTATATTCAAATATAAATGTATCCATCTAATTGTCCGGTCATCTGACAACAAAACATAATCAATAACAATAGAGTTTTAGCATAAAGATTATTAAACTGGGACCTGTGCTTAATTTTATGAAGTTCTACTAAAGCTTAAGTGGGAAACTAAATGTTGTTACTCTCTAAATTAAGTAAATCGGTTTGCCTAATTTAGAAAGCAACAACGCGCTTAGTATCTCACTTAAACTTTAGTAGAACTTCATAACATTAAGGGCAGAACATTATTGTAAGTTATCCAATGTTTTGAGTTAGCAGGAATCCACACAAAAACTTATGTATGCGTAGAGAGAGAGAGAGAGAGAGAGAGAGAGAGAGAGAGAGAGAGAGAGAGAGAGAGAGAGAGAGAGAGAGAGAGAGAGAGAGAGAGAGAGAGAGAGAGAGAGAGAGAGAGAGATGAAATGAAATAGAAAAAATGAAAAATATATTTTATTCATCTAGGCCATGGCCTCTAATGAAGGGGAGTGTCATACAAAGTAACAAACAAATAGCAAAATTATATAATCAAGCATAATAGGCGTAAGATTAGCACTGAAAGTGCGCTATGATCATAATGCATCTCTAATCTTAAAAGCTTGAAACATGCTAAACCTGTTTACTAAGTTTGTGTTGCCTGATTACATTAAAATGCACACACTAAATTGACGAGAGAGAGAGAGAGAGAGAGAGAGAGAGAGAGAGAGAGAGAGAGAGAGAGAGAGAGAGAGAGAGAGAGAGAGAGAGTTTCAAATAAAAGACTCCCACAACCCCATAACATCATTAGCATAAAAGCACGTTAGAAAATAAATGCGAACTTGAAAACGAAACGCGAACACTCAACTGATAGAATTAACATTATTTAGTATTTATCTGAATAAATATAATCAGGCCTATTCTGCAAAGCCGAAAATGTCAAAAACTGTTCTATTCGATTTTTTCTGTAGTAACAATTCGAAGACAAAACTCCTACCAAAACGTATTAAAACTCATGTTAAACTGTACATTTGAATGGATGTGTTATAATACACCTTAGAGATGATTCCACTAACATAATTCAGGATAAAAAAAACCACTGATTAAATATAAATATTTACATTAGACTGTTAAAATCAATGATTTGCTTCATTTTAAACCTTCCACTCCCAGGACCGAGTTTCGACGCGCTTAGGGGGTATAACCTACTCAATAGCCCATATCTTAAAAGACTGAGTTACGTCCCTTCCTTTTAGTTGGCATAATTTGAGAAGGGTCTGGAACTGTTTCTCAGGAAATTTTGGGATGATTTTGATGCAGGTTTTTTTGGCATTTTGTAAAGCAAAACGTGGCCAATCATATCAATCTGGCTACCAGAAGGTAAATGCCAAGAACACCTCAGAGAATATGTTTAATTTTCTCACAATACAAACGATGAAAAATGTGTTGGAATACAAGTGGTTCAAACCTGAATTTTCATTCTTATTTTATTTTATTGTTTTTTTAATATTGTCTGTTTTTCTTAAAATCCTGGTTATTTCCCCCTGATAATGAGTTATTTCACGCAGTCAACATTGACAATGATTTTAATTGTATTTTTCATTCATTGTCCTTAAAAAACAACAACCATACATCATTGTAGTCTTAATAGCATCATTTAATCTTTCGTGATTTACTACAATTTAGGTAGCTCGTTCGCTAAAAGTGCAAAGAGTTCCGGGAGTAACCACGAAATTGGTAAGTCTGGTTGTCTTTATTATACAAATCCGTCTTCATATCGTGTTTACAAATAATCAAAATCAAATATATATCCAAGTTATCTGTGGATTTGATTTGTCAAAAGAAGCAAAGGTAAATGTATAACGGCGATGAGAATAAGTAATCGTTTTACAGGACTTAAAGAACTGACTCATCCACACACCCACACACCGACCCAATAATATATGCATATAAAGACATGTTTGCATGTATACGTACGTGCATATACATTGGGCAAATCCAAGAAGGAGTGTGTGTGTGTGTGTGTGTGTGTGTGTGTGTGTGTGTGTGTGTGTGTGTGTGTGTGTGTGTGCACCTGTTGCTTTTGTTGTCGTCTTTATTCGCAAGTGTTCAGACCATGCAGGGACCGACTTGTTGTTTTGTTGTTGTTGATTTATTGTGAGTACAATTTACATTCTTGGAACTGCACGAATCTTGTAAGGCTGAGGAGACATCACCACTCCAAACACGCCTTCCAAAGATGGCAGCTGTCCCTCTTCCGGTGGCAGGAAGCGGAAGTGTTGAATGAGAGTGGCCAGGTACAGGAACAGTTCCATCCGGGCCAGAGACTCTCCAAGACACACACGGCGACCTGCAGATACGATCAGTCAGGAACGAGTTCTTATTTAAATGAATATAATTCATTGGTACTGTAATACAGCTCTCGTCCGGTAAACATAGTATATTTAAAATGTTGGTCAGACTTCACTGGCTTATTGGAACTAACTGTATTTCAAAGTTAAAATTGCATATAAATTCATATGTTGCAAGAACCTGAAAGTGGTCAGGTATTTGAGATAACATAATAAGCTCTTTAAAAAAAATACTCATCTAGTTGTACCTTCAAAGCTTTTAAGACAAAAATACATTAAACAGTTTTCTTACAGTTTTAAAGTTGTTGGGTTTTTCTTGCAAAGAAATTAAATTCAGTTGTGAAACAAAAACTCGAGGCTTTTCCTGTTCAGATGAGGTGGTGGCACAATCTTTGTGTTTTCGCTTTCGTGAAGCCATTACTTCTTAGATCTGCACCCCTCAGTCATCTGCAATTGTGTTACAATTTGTATGTAATAGAAGGTTTTAATACAAGACATGATTTCTAAGCAATCACGTGGTCAAAAATGAACAAGATCTGCCAAAAAGACGTTTTTAAGGATTCCGAGCGATATGCCAGGTTTTGGGGTAGGGATGATCGTTTTGCAACTGTGACATACCTAATCGTTCCAGAACCTTCACACTTGGCCTGAGTGACCCTAATACATTGTAGTTTGTGAAAATACAAACCAGGTTAGGGATGTTTTGATTATTTCTTAAGTGTGAGAGATGACATCCTCTTTTAATCATGAAAATGACAGTACACGAAGAACGCATGTCACGGAAGCCAAGTTAAAGCCTTATTATTATTTGTAATGCTCTTTTTATGATACTTACTCATTGCTTTTACTAAACTAGGAAACAAATAATAGTTTTCTTAGTTTTAATACCACTTGATTACTTATTGAAAATGCGATTGCCAAAATGAGGTTTAGGGGGGTACCCTTGCGACAAGGGCAATAACTCTAAGACCAACCCAAATGTTTTGCTGTTAACATGCATAAATGGATTCAGCACACTCTGGAGCACATTTTAGACCTAGTCTGGTTTAACCCGGGGGGGGGGGGGGTGCAGGGTAACTCCCAGCTCCTCACCGACTATAGTATTTAAGGTAAAATGAGGTTTACCCTTAGAACACTACATTTTCTGTCAAGAACGATAAGAATTATAACGTAAAGCTGTGGAATGATGGCACTCCCTAACAATTGTTGAAAAATTAATTAGTCATAAAAATACTAAGTGCCGAAATTCAAAAACGTCTGTTATCGTCAAGGAAACGGATAAACAGTAAAACTCGACAAATGGGAAAGTTGAGTTATATTGAATGTAGGGCTCATTTTAGGTCTTCGGAATACCCTGCTAACCTTAAAACAACAGAGGTAAGTTTGCATTGCTTCATTCTAAAACACTACCCCAATGTAAACTGAAAAAGCATGGTCGATTACCCCATTCTAGGGCAATTACACAGGCACGCACGCACACGCACACGCACCGCACACACACACACACGCACACGCACCGCACACACACACACATACACACACACACACAAACACACACACACACACACACACACACACACACACACACACACACACACACACACACACACACACACACACACACACACAGGGACACACAACCGAACACTGATGAGAACATAGACTCACTTCGTTAACACGAGTGAGCCCAAAACACAAAACTTTTGCAGCCTCGTGATTACCTGAACTGAATGGAATGAACTCTTCTGTCTTTGTCAGCTTCCCATCAGGGCCGATAAATCTCTCAGGCCGGAAGTTCTCAGGATCTCCCCAGACCTCAGGATCCTGCAGGACACTGCTCAAGAATGGAATCACCATGGCTCCCTTAGGGATGACGTAATCACGAAACGTGACGTCACTGGCTGTAGCGTGCGTGACGGACAAAGGAGTGATGTCCCCTTTCCTGAGGACTTCACAGATGGTGGCCTCCAGGTACGTCAGGTTTGGTTTGTCACGCATGGTGGGCGGACGATGAGGTCCGATGACGTCAGAGATTTCCTGGAAGCACTTCTCCTGGACGTAGGGATGATGGAGAAAGAAGAGCAGGGCCCAGCGTATGGCGGTGGAAGTCGTCTCCGTCCCAGCAGCAAACAAATCCATCACACATTTCTGCAGATTGTCATCTGAAAGAGTATGACATAAAGAATCACCTGCTGTCTGCCTCTCCCTCCCCCAACTCTACATATCAAACACACACAGAACCAAATACACACGCGCGTGAACACACGCGTGCATGCCAGAATAAACTAAACTTGTATTAAATAGGGCTAATCTTGGTAGAAGTAGTGTGATTTTGTGTACACGCGTGCGTTCGCGCGCGTGTGTATTTGGTTCTGTGTGTGTTTGATATGTAGAGGTGGGGGAGGGAGAGGCAGACAGCAGGTGATTCTTTGTCATACATTAGCCCATAGAAACAGGATCAAGGTACAAAAATTCAAAATAACACTAGACAAGAAACATGGTTAACCTTCCAAATACTCATCCATACGTTTCCGTATTCGAAGGGAATAGAAAATATATAAAGCTATTCTACGAATTTGAAACACAGATCCGTTACATAAAATATCAGTAGATACGATTGACCAAGTTCACTGAAATATGTCAGTCTCATATCATTATATAACGGGCAGACATATAATAATGTGGTTTTCATCCTCTTTTAATTTACAAACAGGACATAAAAAATTAATATCTTCACTGAATGTTGTTCTAAAATAAGAACTATTGAGGGACTCCTATTCTAAGTTTAACAATTCCATCACGAAAACATCTTAAATCAAGAAAGAGAGAGAGAGAGAGAGAGAGAGAGAGAGAGAGAGAGAGAGAGAGAGAGAGAGAGAGAGAGAGAGAGAGAGAGAGAGAGAGAGAGAGAGAGAGAGAGAGATTAACATAAAAGACAGACGGACAGACGGACAAACCAAGAGAGAGAAGGACAAACATGCAGATGCAGATAGCGTACACACAACAGAAGACACAAGAATAAAGCAAAACAAGGAAAATGTTTCGAACGCACAGAGTTTATTAACACTTTGCGAGCAGACACACTTACAATATGCCCCCTCTGCCAACACATATGCGCCACCCAGTACTTTGCCTTTTTTCTTTGCGGTGCGTACGTTGTGGGTCACTTTCGACCCGTACTATTTCAAGTTAAGAATGACTTGCCGAGCGGGTTGTTGGCCTCCTTACCAATCCACAGAACTGAATAAACAATTACAGTGGGTGCGAGTCTGCACGGGGGTGGCACCGTTATATAGATAAACAACCCGAGAAAGCGCTTAGAGGTTAAAGGCGGACCCTGACGGATGAGTTTTTGCAAGGAACACTTTGAGATCACCAGAAAGACAGCCTTGTCAAGAATCGGAACACTCGCTTTGCTCTGGTTTCCTAGAAATCAAACTGTCAAAACGGCGATTCCTCCTTGGCGGAGGTGCCGGAGAGAGACGCCATTTTGGATGGGGTGAGTGGAGGCCAAACCCATTGTGGTTGAAGCGTTTTCTTTTTTGTAGTGCAGTAAAAAAAAAAGGAAGCTATTTCCTTTGTTGTGAGCGAAACTCTTTTAGATAAACTGCATACAATTTAAAAAAGACAAATAAAAAGGCTTGTATTGCGAAAACATAGTGCAAACAATTTGGTCGCCATTACAAAAGAGACGGCAACACGCCTTCTCTTTCAGTGAAAGAATTTGAATTACAGCACCTCCGCCAAGGATAAATCGCCGATTTCACGGTTTGATTTCTAGGAAATCAGAGCAAAGTGAGTGTTGCGATCTCTGTAAATGGTGTTTTCATGGTGATCTCGATGTGTTTCTTGCAAAAACTCATCCGTCAGGGTCCACCTTTAAAGGTGAAGCGCTATATACATTTTCTTAAGTAAATAAATACATAAATATTAAAGCTTATCTAGCTAAAATGTCAGACAAGCAGACATCAAGAGGAATGGGAGAAACAGAGAGGGGGGGAGAGAGAGAGAGAGAGAGAGAGAGAGAGAGGGGGACAGAGAGAGAGAGAGAGAGAGAGAGAGAGAGAGAGAGAGAGAGAGAGAGAGAGAGAGAGGGAGAGGGAGAGAGAGGGAGAGGGAGAAAGTACGAATCAGAATGTTTATCTAATAGTCTATCACAGGGACTGGATTTCCACAATAATAGACTATAGACTATAATAACATGATTCCACCCTATAGGCCTATACTAGGGGGGATCCTAGTGACGTGATGTCCAACTTTTCTGCTTAAATGTATTCTACATACCATTCAACGTGGAACCCCCTTTCCCCAGACGTTCTTGTTTGTGAATCCGGCCCAGGTAACTGAATATAAAATCGTTGTCATTCTCCGCTTCTGATCCTCCACCCTCCTTCTTCAGTATCCTCGTGTGCTGAGACACTTGATCCTTGCTGAAGGATCTGTTCAGCTCAAATCTTTCCGTCAATTCTTTTCGCTTGAACACATCCCCGGGAATGTTGTCCAGCCAGGGTAGTGCATTTATGGCAGCCAAATCTGAAATGAATCATTTAATGGTATTATTGTAGTAAGAAAAGAACAATAAATACGTAGAACGAAGAGAAGTGACAGAAAGGAACAATAGAACACGCGTGCGCCAGAGAGAGAGACTAAGTAATAAGGAGAGAAGGAAGGAAGAAGATATATTCGCTCCCCTTGGACTGCTGGTCTCGGATTCTGCGACTTGAACAAACCGGGGTGTAGCTGCGAATTGGGATTCGGAACGAGCGGCGTGGGAGCAACGCCACTGTACGGCCCAGAAGATGGGACAGCAACAAAAACAACAACAAAACAACAACATAGAAACAACTGATTGACAAGTAAAGAGAAATGTATAACAGTAGTGTAAACATTATAATATACCTGCTAGTAGCTACTCAAGGCAAGTAAGATTACGGGTACATTCACATATGATAAGTAGAATGGCATAATAGGCATACTATTGTGGATTAATCAGCCAAAGGTCATTAATTATACAGATAGCCAAGTGATAAATATATAATGTCATATAAAATGATTAACCAAATTCAGTATAATTTTATATTCATTTGAATTTTTCTTATATCATAATTTATGTATTTTCTACTGAGTGAAGTATATTTTTTTTCTATGACTGTAAGCTTCAGCAACATATTTAGTGGTAGATTGTACAGTTTCCTCATTATTAAAGAGTTTTCTTAGGTTATGATTTACAGTATACTTATTGAAGAGATTAAACTTTGAACGTAGTGAACTATATTCTTTACAAACAAATACAAAACATTGACTTTATTTTAAATACCTTCTTTGCAGAGTGGACATGTTGCATTAACTGGAACATTATTAACATACCATATTGTGTTGGCGTACAAACCTAACAATCTTATTCTAAATCTAACTACATAAACCCAGTGCCATCTGTGTGTCACTAAATTCAAATATTTTTTCAGGTTGGGATAAATGTTTAAAGGAATTATACCAAGTATATTTTTCACTGTCAGTTATATACGAGAGTGCCATTGTTGTTGGACACAGTCAACTAGACATAATAGAACTGATAAGAATACTTTTTCATTTCCTATTTCTTGAAGAACCCACACAAACACAAACACATTTACAAACAGTATCCTCTTTATATCTGAAACCAATTGCTATACCCTTTTTCCTGTTGTATTAAAATCATTTGATAGGCCTGTTTACATAATCTAGTATTTGGTAATCGGATTAATTTCAACCAATATCTTATGCATTTAATATATATGTTCTGACAAATAAAGGATATCTACCAGATCCCCCATAGCCCATGTTATTTGACGAATGTAGAGGTACACTAAGAATTGTTTTTATCGCAAACGTGTGTACATTTTCCATTGGTTTATTTTTATTGAGCCCCCAAATTTCAGCACCGTATGTTAAGATTGGCTCTATTTGAGTATCAAAAAGTTTCCAGAACAGAGAGGCATCAATAGAGCTTGATCTTCTCATTTTCCTAAGAATTTATATCACTCCTTTTCTAGCCGTTTCTAACCATCCTGATATTAAATTTAATTTTGTGGTGAAAAAAACACCTAGGAATTTATATTTGTTAGTTACTTTTACTTCTTGATTACCATACCACCAAATTTATTTTGCAGAAAGATACACTCCCTTTCGAAAGACCATGACAGAGAGAGAGAGACAGAGAGAGAGAGAGAGAGAGAGAGAGAGAGAGAGAGAGAGAGAGAGAGAGAGAGAGAGAGAGAGAGAGAGAGAGAGAGAGAGATTTAACATAAAAGACAGACGGACAAACAGAGAGAGAGAGAGAGAGAGACAGAGAGAGAGAGAGAGAGAGAGAGAGAGAGAGAGAGGGGGGGGGGGGACAAACATGCTCATGCAGATAGCGAACACAAAACAGAAGACACAAGAATGAAGGAAAACAAGGAAAATGCTTCAAACCTCCAACGAGCTTAACGATGTGATCGAAATTGTTCATGTATTGAATGAACTCGGGATCTTGGTAGTCAAATCGCTTCCCAAACAGTATGGACACGACGTTGTTGGAGATGCTGACTTGGGTCACATTCTTCAGGTCCACTGACGCCCCCTGGTGGTCCTTGATGGCCCGGATGTAGTGAGTGACCTCCTCCTGGATCTTTTCGGCCAGCATGTTCTTGCCCATGCCCATGGCACGGAGGATCTCCAGACCTGTCTTCCGCTGCTCTTTCCACGTGGGGCCTGAGGCGAACACTATGCCTGTTTCAAGATAATCAGAACATGCAGAGGACAGTGTGCATTGAAGAAGAAAACCTGTACGTATTTTATATATCTGGTTCTGTCTCAGTCAGTTTGACTGCCTGTATCGAATAGTTTTACGATACCAACTGTATTTAATCAATCTGTTTATGTCTCAGTCGGTATGACTGTCTGTTTCTAATTGTCACATTTAAAGAAACAAACTGTAATATGCATGTTATGCTGAATAGAAGTGACGAACGCTCAAATAGATCTTCTGAATCCGATTTGTACAGGATGTGTAAGTAGACATCACGTTGAGGTCTGTCGGTGTCTCTTAGCAAATATATTCCTTACAAGCTCCGTCAAATGCAGACAAGGAAAGGCTATTCCTCCATTTCTTAGTCGATTTTACATGTTTTACTGTGTTGTGGTTTTCAAAATTGTACCCTTGATTCTGTGCAAGCATGCCATCCATCTTAAAGCGAGACAAATAATTGTATGTAGATCTGAATACAATCCTAAGACAAGACGTTCTTGATCAAACTGAATTAGCTGACATTGCCTACAGTCCCACCAAATGTGAAGAGCTTCACAATGTTGTTCCTGTTTTATACTTTTCAGCCATTTGAAAAATATAAGAAATAAAACAGCTGTAAGATTACCTCCATTTTTGAAAATGTTGTCCGTCACAACATTATGAGGACGATCAGAGAAGACGTCAGCCATGGTGACGAGGGCTTCCTTGATGGCTGAATAGCTGGCCAGCACCACTGTCAACCTCCCTCCCATGTACAGACAGAACACATCTCCGTACTGACGTCTCCAACTGCAGAACTGGGGCCGTGGGTCCTTGCTCAGCAGGTGGAGGTGTCCCAGCAGGGGCAGGGCAGGTCCAGGACCTGGGGGGAGGCCCGGGGGTCGTCGTGTGGACAGCCACCACCACAGACACAACAGGACCACCCCTCCCAGCAGCGCTGTGCTAAGGTCCAGGGAAAGTAACGATGGCATGCTGAAGTCTTTAACAGAAGGTAAACTCTGGTTCTGCGGAAAAGACAAATATGTAGTCATTGTCCTGCCATTTTGATATAACTACAAATCTTTCTGCTTTACCATTATAGGCTATGTATAAAGAATACATGCATGTCACAGTCTTAATTAGATGACAAACCTATTTCGTAAAATAATATATCTGAATGTGAATTCAGGTTAGTTTAACTGCAAAAACATTTAATACACCCTTATCTTTTTTTTTTTAAACACCTTGCGGCGACGCGCTCTCAGGGGGAGAGCAGCCCGAATTTCACAAAGATAAGTCTCTGTGACTAGAATATACCAAATACCAAATCCAAGTCAACATAATCAAAAACGTTTGAGGATCTAGCGCAGAAACAACTAAATAATATAACGTAACACGCACACATGAACGAGAATGGGTGCAGCAATGTCCTCTTTTGAGATAAACGTTCACACAGAAACGAAAAAAAGAACAGAAATATTTCCCACGAATATACTGGAAAAAGCAGACCTGTTCGAGACCAAGCTGGTAATAGCGTATTTCCGGCGTTTACTGGGGTATAAAGCCTTAGGGAGTACAAACTAAATGGACGACTCGCGTTTTAGTTATACCAGACTTGGGTGTCTGCCAACGCACTCGATGCAGATGAAGAGCGGTAATATCTGATGTAATAATTTACCTCAATCAAGGAGGGGGTGCAGACATGTCTTCCTGTCCCCCCCCCCCCCTGCCCCCCCCCCCCTGCCCCCCCCCCCCCCCTGCCCCCCCCCCCCTGTCCTCCCCCCCTGCCCCCCCCCCCAATTCAAGCAGTCCAGCAAGCGAAAAGGAGAGAGAGAGAGAGAGAGAGAGAGAGAGAGAGAGAGAGAGAGAGAGTGTTTGAATTTAAAACCCAAATAGCTTGTATTATAGGGATGCATACTGTTGTTTTATTGCTGTGCATGAAAATGTGACTTGTACCGGGTCATTCCGTCCCTAAGCCCTGAGGAAGTCAATAGACGAAATAATATCAGAATTTTTTAAATCCTGTGTTGTTTTGTGTTTTTAGCCTGAATGTTGTATTATAGAGACATAGTTGCGTTGTTTTCACATTGCTTTAGTAGCCCTCTACTTCGCTCCAGAATTATGAAGTACTGTGATGGTTTTTTTAGCTTCTTTGCTGTTGCTTTGTTTCTGTCCTCAAAATACCCTGCAAAACCACTGCAGAAAATATCTTCAAAAGTTATAGGTAGCCTGTCAGTGACATATAAACATTTTCCTGTCCTGGCACATAGGAAGGGGGCGAGGCAGACATGCTCTCCCCAAAATGAAGCAGGACAGACAGAGAGAGAGAGAGAGAGAGAGAGAGAGAGAGAGAGAGAGAGAGAGAGAGAGAGAGAGAGAGAGAGAGAGAGAGAGAGAGAGAGAGAGAGAGAGAGAGAGAGAGAGAGAGAAATCCGCGTCCAAGGCCAAAAGCCGAAATATTGGGAATAGTCTACATTCTTTCTTGTTAGTTTTCATTCTCTTTTTTTGTTCTGATATATATATATATATATATATATATATATATATTATATATATATATATATATATATATATAGAGAGAGAGAGAGAGAGAGAGAGAGAGAGAGAGAGAGAGAGAGAGAGAGAGAGAGAGAGAGGGAGGGGGGGTTCAAAGGCTCCATTTTGTTCATACAATAATTTTCATCGATTTCTTTAAAATTCTGATACTGAGAAATTATGGCCGTTCTTAAATGTACAAATACGTGACCTGTCAAATACTGTCCCCTCCCCTCCACACCCTTGAAGATGAAAAAGTACAGACGACACACAAAATCCAAACTTCAGTTAATTTGCTAATGTGAATTCATGTGATTGAATTTGAAAGCACTCATTAGACTTGAAGGCCTGCATGATTCATCCCGGTTTCAATGGTTTATTCGTTGTGCTCAAAGGAAGGTTTACCTTTGATCCATGTTCTATGTCACATTTTGAATCTTGAGATGGCAAATCATGGTAAATTGTTAATCTTTTGTGAATGATGTTGAATCCCAAACTCGGAAGGCATTTGCACTGGCTCTTACTAGTACTGCAGCAAAAATGGATTATTTGGCCTTTGGGGACCTTCCCTAGCACCAGCTGTCTAAAAGCGCTTTGTCCAGGAGAGTGGGGGCTATTTTGGGCAGGACGTTCTAAAAGCAGACTAAATCCATATTGTGCCAACCAACGTTTTTAGTAATTTTACAGAAGCCTTTCACAGTCTAATACATCAAAAACCGTTCCAAAGCTATTGCTTGGAAATTTACCAACAACACAACAACAGATAACAATACTGTAGGCTAACGTCCTTTGGCTAGGATAATAACAGAAACGCATGCATTATCACACAACAAACCCAGTATCCTCTTTCGCTAATTACGTGGGCATGACGTGACACAGCTCAACTGGCTGATCGTGGCACAGTCGTCACCAGACAGGTGTATTACTGTATGTATACTAGCGCAACAAAAGTTCAGAATCCAACGCTTAAAAAAAAAAGGAAGAAAGGAAGAACATCCCTTTGTAGGATTCTATTTTCTTGTTACCTTCATCAACATAAATCAAAGGTGTTGGATCATGTATCTAAATGATCATCTTATCGACTTCAACGTTACCAAGAACATTTTTAAAGTAACGCCTAAACGTTGTTGAAATTTGTTCATGATTGTTAGGGCCTATAGTCATCCAATTCGCTTGGCTATTTAACAAACATAACAAGTGATTAAAAACAAGACAAAATCCTTCCAGAAGTTGTTGTGGGTGTTTTGTTTATATAGAAACTCGACACACAGACAGACAGACCCGAAACAATATCCATATCAGACTCAGGCTGGGTGGGTAATACTGTAAAAATCCTAAATGCATGTACACTACACAGTGTCATATGTGACTGTGCACTTTACTGTGAACATGACGCCCATTTGCATTTTAGCCTCAGTGATCAAGATAAGAACTATCATATAACCTAAGCATGACTAAGCACCCAAGAGTTTGTTAGCCCTTTCACCGCCAATGTCGCATTTATGCGCTACAATGGTTTGACACCCATGTGACTAAAAGGCATCAAATCAGGTCCTGTTATTTCAAAGACCATATAATCTTCTTAATTTGGGGAAGTAAGAATAGGCCTAATCAGGAATTCCCAATATAACTGACCATTTTAAGTTAAGTTTAATGGTATTTTTGGGGCTGAAAAATGGCTGGCGGCGAAAGGGTTAAGGTCAAACAAAATAAATTATAGAAGCAGGCAAGCCTATAAGTGACCTTTACTTAACTTGTCAGGCGAGCAAGGGCATACAGTGTCATCTCGATAGTCCGACGTTTCAAGTTCCGACGTGGCTATGGTCCCGTGGCAACAGTCACACACATTTTCAAAAAGATTGTCCGTTGGTTTGAGTAGCGTTGGTCCGACATTTTGTATTGGGTGAACGGGAGCGTCCCTATTCACCTATTCCTGTTTCACCTACGCTTTGTTATGATAATGAGCAAGATGGCCGCCCTATTACCCATCCCGTTTCACCTACTCAGCTATTCTTTTCTTTTGTTATAGGAGAAACAATTCATCCTATTTCACCTACGATACGAACACAATAACGCTGTTTGTATTTTTATGAAGTTGATTTCACCACTGAGTTCTGTTTTTAAAAATATTTCTGTAATTATCCGGGTTTCTTTATCAGTTTATTAAATTTTCATTGTTTCATCAAAGTTTTGTGAAGCGCCGAGAGCTTGCTTTTTTAAGCATGATTTAATCACACACACACACACGTGCACACACACACACACACACACACACACACGACACACACACACACACGTGCACACACACACACACACACACACACACACACACACACACACACACACACACACACACACACAGAGAAACAAGCAAGTTTGCTGTTACTGTAGGTGAAACAGACCCTCTCAGATAATGGTAGGTGAAACAGGAATAGGTGAGACAGGAATAGGTGAATAGGGACCTCCGCGAGTGAATGCATCTCTCTCTCTCTTTTTTGTTCTCACGTGGCATTGGTCCGACATTTTGCATGGGTGAATGCATCTTTAGTCTCTCTCTCTCTCTCTCTCTCTCTCTCTCTGTGTGTGTGTGTGTGTGTGTGTGTGTGTGTGTGTGTGTGTGTGTGTTGTGTGTGTGTGTGCGTGTGCGTGCGCGCGTGTGCGCGCGCATGCGTTCGCTTGTGCGAAGTTATTATTGTTGTAGTTATTATTATTATTATTATTATTATTATTATTTGTTATTGTTATTATTGTTGCCTCTATTATTAGCAATGTTCTTAAAGTTAATTAATGTGTGTGTAATTATAATTGTTTGTGTGTAATTCTTTGGCTTTGTGCCTTCATGATATCAGCTCCTCTGCTTACGTCATTAAACATTCGTCAATTGTTTATTGTCAATTCTCTCTCTCTCTCTCTCTCTCTCTCTCTCTCTCTCTCTCTCTCTCTCTCTCTCTCTCTCTCTCTCTCTTTCTCTCTTATCTGTCGGACTATTGCCACGTCGGACCAATGCTACGTCGGACCAATGTCACGTCGGACAAAAACCCAACAGGAATGCAAACAATTAAAACAACAACAACAAAATCAAAAGATGAACAAAATATTTCACTTACATAAATACATTTTCATCTATCTCTAATCTGAAACGTTTTTTAAAGAGAGAGAGAGAGAGAGAGAGAGAGAGAGAGAGAGAGAGAGAGAGAGAGAGAGAGAGAGAGAGAGAGAGAGAGAGAGAGAGAGAGAGAGAGAGAGAGAGAGAGAGAGAGTTGAAAACTTGAAAACTTAAACTTTATTTTCCAAGGACATAGATTTTAGGCAGCGCCTATTCTTCCAATCTGTCCTTGATACATATATACTTAACACAAACGACAAACATGGCAAGGCATACAGAGCTGAATACAAAGGTAGCAAAGCAGTTGATATTATGAAACATAGATACGCTGAAATATGGGATTATAACAGTTGCATAATTTTTAATACTCGCGCGTGCATATAAGCATGCAACCATACTTACACACTTGCGCGCATGTATATAAAGGAAACACACATTATATAACAGGGCAATATATATACATTCATCATCTAGGGTATGTAACAGGTAACAATTTGCATTAAATTGAAAACTATATTTATAACATAATTAGGCACATTGTAGGCGAATAGCTAAGTAATAGAATGAAATTAATAAAATGTAATTAATACATACTAACATCGGCATAAGCATCTAGCATATCAGGAGATATGACCCTGGGGGGTAAATGAGCTTAAGGAGGGTCGAATGTAAGTGTCTTTCGAAGATTCGTTTTGAAGACTGAGATAGATGAGCATAGTTTGATGTCACACGGAAGGGAGTTCCATATGAAAGAACCCGAGAAGGTAAAGCTCGACTTAAATTTATCAATTCTTGTTTGTGGTAAAATATAATTACTTGAACCATAACGTTGTGAGGCTTGTGTAACTAGATTTTTCAGATATTGTGGAGCTAAGAAGTAGTGTACTTTGTACATGAGAATGGCTTTATTGTAGCTAAGCTGTGATTGCAGTGGAAGTATGTTTAACTGGGCTTGTTTTTCTAATGTACTGAGTTCAGGATCAGGAAGAATTATTTTAGCTGCCCTTTTGTACATAGAATTGAGTTTCAATAGGTGACAATTAGCTGCAGAGTCCCAAACTACAGATGCGTAATTAATGTGCGAGAGACAGTGGGCATGAAAAAACATTATGCGTGCATCTATATCTATGAAGGGTGTAAGTTGGTTTTTAGTAGGAATAGGCTGCGTGCAAGTTTATGTGTCATTTTTTTCAATATGTGATTGCCATTTTAGTTCGTTGTCTATTATCACTCCTAGGACTCGGTGCTCACGTACTTGGTCTATGGCATTGTCATTAATATAAACATTTAAAACTAGAGGTTCTTTCTGATGCTTTTGTCTTGAAGTAACTACCATGCTTTTGGTTTTGTTTGGATGGAGGACCATACGGTTTTGGCTACACCAATCAGAGACATCATGTAAAGCTGACTGAAGAGAGATTTGAATCGAAGGTAGGTTAGTTGCACAAGAATGGAGAGAAGTGTCATCAGCAAAGAGATCACATGAGACAGAGTCAGTTGATATTGATAAAGGTAGATCATTAATGAATAGACAGAATAGAAGAGGCCCTAAGACAGATCCTTGGGGCACACCTGTCTTTATGACCTCAGTGCACGATTTTGTGCCATTACTAAGGACAAACTGTGTTCTATTAGTAAGGTAGGATGCAAAGAAAGAGACAGTATTTTCGTCTCGTAGATATAGTGTCAGTTTTTTAAGTAGTATTTCATGATTCACAAGATCAAACGCTTTCTTAAAGTCTAGGAATACAGAAGCCTGTCATTTTGCCCAGATTGTAAGGGGTAAAAGAGATTATATCTCGTATGCTGATTGGTCAGAGGTACACACTCTCTGACCAGCGGATAACTTGAGATGTGCGCCCGCCCAGATAAGCCAGTTCGCGCCAGGACCCCAGAGATGCCAGACGTGTTTAGCCAGAAGTGCTCAGGAAGGACTAGCCTAAGATAAGTTTACTGGTTTCAGTTCTTTCCACATCGCTAGTCAGTCTAAACCAAAAAATTATCTCACTGCTATGTGTGTGTTTGTTGTAATGTTTCTACTCGTCGAAAATCAGGTTAGTTGATTCCTTTGACATTTCATGACATTGCTTTTATATTATTCTAACATCGCGCCGGAAATCTAATCTGACCGGTTTGGCTCACAAGCCTATGCTGAAATAATAAACCGGTCGACCCTATTCAGTGGTCAATATTGTGGCTCTATTAGAAGCCATGGCGACTCCGAGTTCGGGGAAGGATATTTTGAACACACAGCCCAAAACCAGAGGATATTGTGAAAATGGAAACTGGGCTACGAAATTTGAGTCTCTCAGTAGCAGGCCTACTTTCAGCGCGAAATCTCGGACGCCAACATCACCGTGTGCAGCACACAGCAATGAGCTCCCAGTCACCTACCGCTATGCACACAGTGCGGCTAGGCCTACATCCCTTGTGCTTCTTTCAGCAACTTTAAGTTATGTCACACTGACCATATCACTTCTAAACCGTTCTTGCCTGATTCGGATTTGTCTTCAACGGACAGGGCTGCAAATTTGTAAAACATAGGGATCATCATTTGGCAGAAAAGCTTGGTTTATTTGAGTGCTGGAGCTGACAGTACAACCTTGCAATTCAATTTCGACGTTGCCCTTGATAGAATTCCAACAAAACCAGGGCTCATGTTGCATTCTTGAAATTATTTAAATGAATAAACTTTACGTATATTTAAGTTCTCGATAAGTAGGCCTACCCCTGCTTATGCACTGGAACTCGACTTGTGCGTGATCGTGAAGGGGAACGAATGAAGCGAGTAGTCCTATGCTCCTAGGGCCTAGGCCTACATCTTGAATTACACAATTGGGGGTTGGGGATAACCTTTTTTTTTCTTCTTTTTTTTGGTCACCATCTTCTGGGGCTGTACATGGGGGATAAACCTTAGAAGAACATCACACTAGGTTAATATTGGGGGCGTTCTTTTTTAGTACTCTGCCAAGTGCCAAGAGTCAATTGTTACAAATATTCTACAAGTGATCGCCGCCGGCTCTTAGACGGCACTTTGACAATCCCCACATCTAATAATTTTTTTATAGGCTTACTAGCATTTGAAGGAAACAAAAACGGGAAGATTGTCTATCAGTTCAATTAAACAGAAAATTCGAGAGACGAGTCAAAACACTTTCGAATTTTGCATCCCAAAATGCTCAACACAACAGAACCTAGAGCTTGCGTTGGCTTTCTAGGCGATAGGCCTACAGCCCTTCAAAAGGCTCATGAAAAATGTCGGCCTAGCCTAGCCTAGTGCACGCGGACGCGGTTGGAGGAGCAACACGCGAAAACTCCGTTCATGACGGACGCTGGGCCTTGGGTGTTGGAAAAGAGGCCTAATAATAGACTAGGCGCAGATTGAAAGAAAGCCCTTTCACGTACCGACGTGTTATGTACTAGGCCTAATGTAGGAAGCAGCGAGCACACACACGGAAATACTTAATTTGGCTAGAACAACCGAGTAGCCTATGTTATACCTGATGGGGGCTAATAGGAATTGGTATATTCCTTAGTTGCCACGACTGTCATAAGGCAGATACAATCAATAACTGTCTTATTTTTCAGGCCCACTGTCACAAACGGCTTGTTTGGCGTTACCCGCTCTAGGCTAGGCCTCCGGTTTCAGCTTGTAGGCTTGTTGTTTTATCATACACGATAGCAGACGACAGGTTGTTTGCGTATTCTGTGTTTTGGGATGTGGTAAAAATAAGGGAGATTATCCAGAGGGTAGGGCATATGTTAATTAGCTTAGGTCAAAAAGGGGGGGGGGTAATTAGCATAATGAGAGCACGAAAGGAGATCTAGGAAAACGATCTAGCCTAACGGTCCGCTGGAGAGATGGGACGATCGGTACACACGAGAGGGGCCTGGAGACGAGATAGAAGGTAACTATGATCGATTAGGATGTAGTAGTTAAGTAGCGGGTTTTGGGGTGGGTTAGTAGGGGATAGAAATCACAATAATGGCGTCGCCGACAAAGTACGAGTAAGGGAAAAATAAAATTGACACGACGACGGTTGGCGGCTTGCCCTTCATCAAGCAGTCGACATTGCTTGTGGGCCTAATTTTAGTTAGAGGACCCCCTCTATGTGCCGTAGTTTCTCCCCATAATTCGTGTGGGGTCGAAAAAGCAATGTCATTTGCCATAACCGCGACAATCAGTTTGACCCAGTGACCTAGATATCGGACTCTGAAGACGCCATTTTGCACCTGGATTTTTTCTGGAAGTGAAAGGTTAGAGCTGTAAGCGTCAAATTACATCGCTTACAGCTTTTTTGTCCTTGACCTTGCGCTTACAGAAGAGTAGCTCATCGCTCCTGCATCTCCTATGAGTTGTGCTTTTATTTTAGTCGCATTCTGTTTGCTGATGAGTATTGTAGCTATGCATTGGTTTCAGTTTTCTCTTCTAACAACGTAGGTCAAATTGGTAACTTTCTTACTTGCTGATAACGGCGGCAATGATCGGTTGAGTGATTGAATTGAGCATTCGTCAAAGACACGGTAAAGTAGAATAAGGTAAATAACTCTGGTCTTTTTCAGGCTAGCCGAGACTAAAACAGACATCTCCAGGATGGATGCGAAGGTAGTTTGGATGGTGATACGAACAAACAATAAAGAAACGACAGTTGGTCATCAGAATTTGGAAGAGAACGCATGATAGACTAGCGCAAAATAAAGAACATTTTCATCTGACATCAGCAGTGACGTAAAGAATAAATGACGTTTGCTTGACAAGTTCCAGGAAGGTTGATTCACATTCTTCTTCTTCTTCTTCGCAGTTGTTAGCCATAATCAACACACTGATTATTATGCCACTGAACCGGGGAGGTTCATCCACATATGCCGGAAGAAATGTCCAGGAGGCCGAAGATTAAACAAAGAGAGAGAGGACGGACACAACGGAAAAAAAAAAAAAAAAAAAAAAAACGCCTAGCTTGATGGGGAATCTGCAGGGAGGGGGGGGGGGGGGGGGGGGGTGGGGGGGGGGGGAAAGGGGGGGGGGGGCTTTTGTTGATTTGTTTGTATGTTGTCCTCTCCTCTCTTTGGCCTCCTATTTATTCTTTGATTAACCAAACTTTCTTTCGAGTCTTACCATTTGTTGTATGTTGTTTTATGTGTAACATATTCAAGGTTAAGGCTATGCCACTCTTGGACATGTGTTGAATTTGTTTGTATGTTGTACTCCGCCACCATTGTTGATGTGTACTGTGTGGGTGAGGGTCATAAGGCGGCTTGCACATTCTTTTTTGAAGAATGATGCTTTGCTTATGTCTCACTTTGGTTCTCATCCACGCACTGCTTAGTGATTGGTATCGTAATCAACTTTGGTGAGGGGGGAGTTAATTAGAAAAAGAAGTAATTACCCTCTGTTGTTGAGTAAGGCCACACGGGTTAGTGGGTGCAAAAAAAAAAATGTAAGCAACGCAGAACTTGAG
>CM065681.1:39307532-39370032 GCA_017654935.2 Phymorhynchus buccinoides | reverse complement strand
ATAGTTCTTATCTTGATCACTGAGGCTAAAATGCAAATGAGCGTCATGTTCACAGTAAAGTGCACAGTCACATATGACACTGTGTAGTGTACATGCATTTAGGATGTTTACATTATTACCCACCCAGCCTGAGTCTGATATGGATATTGTTTCGGGTCTGTCTGTCTGTGTGTCGAGTTTCTATATAAAGCAAAACCACCCACAACAACTTCTGGAAGGATTTTTGTCTTGTTTTTAAAATCTTGTTAGGTCTGTTAACTAGCCAAGCCAATTGGATGACTATAGGCCCTAACAATCATGAACAAATTTCAACAACTTTAGGCGTTACTTTGAAAGTGTTCTTGGTAACGTTGCAGTCGATAAGATGATCATTTAGATACACGATCTCTGATTTATGTTGATGAAGGTAACAAGAAAATAGAATCCTACAAAGGGATGTTCTTCCTTTCTTCCTGTTTTTTTAAGTGTTGGATTCTGAACTTTTGTTGCGCTAGTATACATACAGTAATACACCTGTCTGGTGACGACTGTGCCACGATCAGCCAGTTGAGCTGTGTCACGTCATGCCCATGTAATTAGCGAAAGAGAATACTGGGTTAGTTGTGTGATAATGCATGCGTTTCTGTTATTATCCTAGCCAAAGGACGTTAGCCTACAGTATTGTTATCTGTTGTGTTGTTGGTAAATTTCCAAGCATTAGCTTTGGAACGGATTTTGATGTATTAGACTGTGAAAGGCTGAACTGTAAAATTACTAAGAACGTTGGTTGGCACAATATGGATTTAGTCTACTTTTAGTTGTTTTTTTAAGACATAATATTATTTGGTATCAGTGTCACATCAGTGGCGTAGGAACGTTTTCAAGCCGGGGGGAGGGGGGGGGCAGGATTGCCAACAAACCAGGGGGGGGGGGGGGGGCAGCGCATGGGGAAGATAGGTTAAGTTACATATCTTAGTAAATGCTACATAAACAGTTTATAATTGTTATTTTTAACCAAAATCGTAATCCAAAAATAATAATCTATGAATGAAAGAAAACATGATGTGAATTGAAAGGAGACAACAAAAAGACATAAAAATGCAACCATGTTTGGGGGCGGATCAGCCAGTCATGGAAGAGGGGAGGGGGTAGTTCCAAGTGGTCAGTTGGGGTGGGGACGTGCCTCCCAGAAGCTGATGATAATTTGAATGCAAAAGATGCAATCAAGGCTTCTCGTGAGAGAATAGGCTAAAACTATAGCATTGGACTACATTTTCTCCTTCTTTTTCTTTTCTTTCCATTTTTATTAGTTTTTGTTCTGAGGGGGTGGAACCCCTGTAACCCGAGGCCAAAGACATGTAGCAATATAACAACAATGAGGCCTATACATCAAAGAAAAGAAAAGGAAAGGAAACATATCTGAGCCATCTAAACGTCATATCACATTGTAGCAAGTCTTTGTTTAGTGATGATTGAGATTAAGAAGAGCCCAAACCATAAACTTAAAGAACAAACCTACTAAAAGTATTCATATCTATAAAAGTGTACTTTACTACTTATTGTGTAGGTCTAGCTCAGACAACATTTCATGATACATTGGACACATCAGTATTGGATATAAAACCAGGCCATGCTACTGTCAAATACTGTGATAAAAATCAGTTATAATCGATGATACGTGTTCAAAACAAATCAGTCATTATCACTATCACCCTCCTAATCAAACAAGGCATACTAAATTCTACCAGTTATATCAAACTTTAAAGCATGTGTGCCAGTCAGTCCTGTCTGACTAGCCACAACTTCCACATACAAAGGAGGCAATTACTATTCTGGATGACTGGACATAGTGTGTGTTAAATGTAACAACGTCGTGCGCAAAATAGCCCCCACTCTCCTGGACAAAGCGATTTTAGACAGCTGGTGCTAGGGAAGGTCTCCAAAGGCCAAATAATCCTTTTTGCTGCAGTACTAACAAGAGCCAGTGCAAATACCTCCACGTTTGGGATTCAGCATCATTCACAAAAGATTAACAATTTACCATGATTTGCCATGTTGCGGTTCAAAATGTGACATAGAACATGGATCAAAGGTAAACCTTCCTTTGAGCACAACGAATAAACCATTGAAACCGGGATGAATCATGCAGGCCTTCAAGTCTAATGAGTGCTTTCAAATTCAATCACATGAATTCACATTAGCAACTTATCTGAAGTTTGGATTTTGTGAGTCGTCTGTACTTTTTCATCTTCAAGGGTGTGGAAGTGGTGGGATGGTGTAGAACGTAAGGGGAGGGGCGACAGAAGCAGAATTGGGGTGCAACTGATTTTGTTTTTTGTTTTGCTTGACAAAAGTCACAGGGTGCATGTGGGGAAGGAGGGAGAAAATAAGGATGAGGGGACAGTATTTGACAGGTCACGTATTTGTGCATTTAAGAACGGCCATAGTTCTCAGTATCAGAATTTTAAAGAAATCAATGAAGATTATTGTATGAACAAAATGGAGCCTTTGAACCCCCCCCCCTCCTCTCTCTCTCCCCCCCCCCCTCTCTCTCTCTCTCTCTCTGTCTGTCTGTTTCTGTCTCTCTGCTTCATTTTGTGGAGAGCATGTCTGCCTCGCCCCCTTCCTATGTGCCAGGACAGGAAAATGTTTCTATGTCACTGATAGGCTACCTATAACTTTTGAAGATATTTTCTGCAGTGGTTTTGCAGGGTATTTTGAGGACAGAAACAAAGCAACAGCAAAGAAGCTAAAAAAACCATCGCAATACTTCATAATTCTGGAGCGAAGTAGAGGGCTACTAAAGCAATGAAAACAACGCAACTATGTCCCTATAATACAACATTCAGGCTAAAAACACAAAACAACACAGGATTTAAAAAATTCTGATATTATTTCGTCTATTGACTTCCTCAGGGCTTAGGGACGGAATGACCCGGTACAAGTCACATTTTCATGCACAGCAATAAAACAACAGTATAAATCCCTATAATACAAGCTATTGGGTTTTAAATTAAAACTCTCTCTCTCTCTCTCTCTCTCTCTCTCTCTCTCTCTCTCTCTCTCTCTCTCTCTCTCTCTCTCTCTCTCTCTCTCTCTCTCTTTTCTCCTTTTTCGCTTGCTGGATTGCTTGAATTGGGGGAAGGGGGGGGCAGGAAGACATGTCTGCACTCCGCTCCTCTGAGCCACCTAGCCCCCCCCCAGGCCCCCCCAGGCCCCCCAGGCCCCCCCAGTTCCTACGCCACTGCAAGTGGTAAATGCAAGTGAAATATTACACTACCCTTGGAAAAAACGTGTTTCCATAGTGCAGTACGTCGCCTTTGATTGAGGTAAATTATTACATCAGATATTACCGCTCTTCATCTGCATCGAGTGCGTTGGCAGACACCCAAGTCTGGTATAACTAAAACGCGAATCGTCCATTTAGTTTTACTCCCTAAGGCTTTATACCCCAGTAAACGCCGGAAATACGCTATTACCAGCTTGTTCTCGAACAGGTCTGCTTTTTCCAGTATATTCGTGGGAAATATTTCTGTTCTTTTTTTCGTTTCTGTGTGAACGTTTATCTCAAAAGAGGACATTGGTGCACCCATTCTCGTTCATGTGTGCGTGTTACGTTATATTATTTAGTTGTTTCTGCGCTAGATCCTCAAACGTTTTTGATTATGTTGACTTGGATTTGGTATTTGGTATATTCTAGTCACAGAGACTTATCTTTGTGAAATTCGGGCTGCTCTCCCCCTGAGAGTGCGTCGCCGCAAGGTGGGTTTTTTTAAAAGATAAGGGTGTATTAAATGTTTTTGCAGTTAAACTAACCTGAATTCACATTCATATATATTATTTTACGAAATAGGTTTGTCATCTAAGACATGCATGTATTCTTTATGCATAGCCTATAATGGTAAAGCAGAAAGATTTGTAGTTATATCCAAATGGCAGGACAATGACTACATATTTGTCTTTTCCGCAGAACCAGAGTTTACCTTCTGTTAAAGACTTCAGCATGCCATCGTTACTTTCCCTGGACCTTAGCACAGCGCTGCTGGGAGGGGTGGTGCTGTTGTGTCTGTGGTGGTGGCTGTCCTCACGACGACCCCCGGGCCTCCCCCCAGGCCCTGGACCTGCCCTGCCCCTGCTGGGACACCTACACCTACTGGGCAAGGACCCACGGCCCCAGTTCTGCAGGTGGAGACGTCAGTACGGAGACGTGTTCAGTCTGTACATGGGAGGGAGGTTGACAGTGGTGCTGGCCAGCTATTCAGCCATCAAGGAAGCCCTCGTCACCATGGCTGACGTCTTCTCTGATCGTCCTCATAATTTTCTGACGGACAACATTTTCAAAAATGGAGGTAATCGTACAGCTTTTTTATTTCTTATATTTTTCAACTTGCTGAAAAGTGTAAAACAGGAACAACCCTGAGAGGCTCTTCACATTTGGTGGGACTGTAGGCAATGTCAACTATTTCAGTTTGATCAAGAACGTCTTGTCTTAGGATTGTATTCAAATCTACATACAATTAGTTGTCTCGCTTTAAGATAGACGGCATCCTTGCACAGAATCAAGGGTACAATTTTGAAAACCACAACACAGTAAAACATGTAAAATCGACTAAGAAATGGAGGAATAGCCCTTCCTTGTCTGCATTTGACGGAGCTTGTAAGGAATATATTTGCTAAGAGACACCGACAGACCTCAACGTGATGTCTACTTACACATCCTGTACAAATCGGATTCAGAAGATCTATTTGAGCGTTCGTCACTTCTATTCAACATAACATGCATATTACAGTTTGTTTCTTTAAATGTGGCAATTAGAAACAGACAGTCATACCGACTGAGACATAAACAGATTGATTAAATACAGTTGGTATCGTAAAGCTATTCGATACAGGCAGTCAAACTGACTGAGACAGAACCAGATATATAAAATACGTACAGGTTTTCTTCTTCATTGCACAATGTCTTCTGCATGTTCTGATTATCTTGAAACAGGCATAATACACGCCTCAGGCCCCACGTGGAAAGAGCAGCGGAAGGCAAGTCTGGAGATCCTCCGTGCCATGGGCATGGGCAAGAACGTGCTGGCCGAAAAGATCCAGGAGGAGGTCACTCACTACATCCGGGCCATCAAGGACCACCAGGGGGCGTCAGTGGACCTGAAGAATGTGACCCAAGTCAGCATCTCCAACAACATCGTGTCCATACTGTTTGGGAAGCGATTTGACTACCAAGATCCCGAGTTCATTCAATACATGAACAATTTCGATCACCTCATTAAGCTCGTTGGAGGTTTGAAACATTTTCCTTGTTTTCCTTCATTCTTGTGTCTTCTGTTTTGTGTTCGCTATCTGCATGAGCATGTTTGTCCCCCCCCCCCCTCTCTCTCTCTCTCTCTCTCTTCTCTCTCTCTCTCTCTCTCTCTCTCTCTCTCTCTCTGTTTGTCCGTCTGTCTTTTATGTTAATCTCTCTCTCTCTCTCTCTCTCTCTCTCTCTCTCTCTCTCTCTCTCTCCTCTCTCTCTCTCTCTCTCTCTCTCTCTCTCTCTCTCTCTCTCTCTCTCTCTCTCTCTCTCTCTCTCTCTCTCTCTCTCTCTCTCTCTCTCTCTCTCTCTCTCTCTCTCTCTCTCTCTCTCTCTCTCTCTCTCTGTCATGGTCTTTCGAAAGGGAGTGTATCTTTCTGCAAAATAAATTTGGTGGTATGGTAATCAAGAAGTAAAAGTAACTAACAAATATAAATTCCTAGGTGTTTTTTTCACCACAAAATTAATTTTAATGTCAGGATGGTTAGAAACGGCTAGAAAAGGAGTGGTATAAATTCTTATGAAAATGAGAAGACCAAGCTCTATTGATGCCTCTCTGTTCTGGAAACTTTTTGATACTCAAATAGAGCCAATCTTAACATACGGTGCTGAAATTTGGGGGCTCAATGAAAATAAACCAATGGAAAATGTACACACGTTTGCGATAAAAACAATTCTTAGTGTACCTCTACATTCGTCAAATAACATGTGCTATGGAGGATCTGGTAGATATCCTTTATTTGTCAGAACATATATATTAAATGCATAAGATATTGGTTGAAATTAATCCGATTACCAAATACTAGATTATGTAAACAGGCCTATCAAATGATTTTAATACAACAGGAAAAAGGGTATAGCAATTGGGTTTCAGATATAAAGAGGATACTGTTTGTAAATGTGTTTGTGTTTGTGTGGGTTCTTCAAGAAATAGGAAATGAAAAAGTATTCTTATCAGTTCTATTCTGTCTAGTTGACTGTGTCCAACAACAATGGCACTCTCGTATAACTGACAGTGAAAAATATACTTGGTATAATTCCTTTAAACATTTATCCCAACCTGAAAAAATATTTGAATTTAGTGACACACAGATGGCACTGGGCTTATGTAGTTAGATTTAGAATAAGATTGTTAGGTTTGTACGCCAACAAAATATGGTATGTTAATAGTGTTCCAGTTAATGCAACATGTCCACTCTGCAAAGAAGATATTTAAAATAAAGTCTATTTTTTGTATTTGTTTGTAAAGAATATAGTTCACTACGTTCAAAGTTTAATCTCTTCAATAAGTATATTGTAAATCATAACCTAAGAAAACTCTTTAATAATGAGGAAACTGTACAATCTACCACTAAATATGTTGCTGAAGCTTACAGTCATAGAAAAAAATACTTCACTCAGTAGAAAATACATAAATTATGATATAAGAAAAATTCAAATTAATATGAAATTATACTGAATTTGGTTAATCATTTTATATGACATTATATATTTATCACTTGGCTATGTGTATAATTAATTACCTTTGGCTGATTAATCCACAATAGTATGCCTATTATGCCGTTCTACTTATCATATGTGAATGTACCCGTACTCTTACTTGCCTTGCGTAGCTACTAGCAGGTATATTATAATGTTTACACTACTGTTATACATGTCTCTTTACTTGTCAATCAGTTGTTTCTATGTTGTTGTTTTGTTGGGTTTTTTTTTGCTGTCCCATCTTCTGGGCCGTACAAGTGGCGTTGCTCCCACGCCGCTCGTTCCGAATCCCAATTCGCAGCTACACCCCGGTTTGTTCAAGTCGCAGAATCCGAGACCAGCAGTCCAAGGGGAGCGAATCTATCTTCTTCCTTCCTTCTCTCCTTATTACTTAGTCTCTCTCTCTGGCGCACGCGTGTTCTATTGTTCCTTTCTGTCACTTCTCTTCGTTCCACGTATTTATTGTTCTTTTCTTACTACAATAATACCATTAAATGTTTCATTTCAGATTTGGCTGCCATAAATGCACTACCATGGCTGGACAACATTCCCGGGGATGTGTTCAAGCGAAAAGAATTGACGGAAAGATATGAGCTGAACAGATCCTTCAGCAAGGATCAAGTGTCTCAGCACACGGGGATACTGAAGAAGGAGGGTGGAGGATCAGAAGCGGAGAATGACAACGATTTTATATTCAGTTACCTGGGCCGGATTCACAAACAAGAATGTCTGGGGAAAGGGGGTTCCACGTTGAATGGTATGTAGAATAAATTTAAGCAGAAAAGTTGGACATCACGTCACTAGGATCCCCCCTAGCATAGGCCTATAGGGTGGAATCATGTTATTATAGTCTATAGTCTATTATTGTGGAAATCCAGTCCCTGTGATAGACTATTAGATAAACATTCTGATTCGTACTTTCTCCCTCTCCCTCTCTCTCCCTCTCCCTCTCTCTCTCTCCCTCTCCCTCTCTCTCTCTCTCTCTCTCTCTCTCTCTCTCTCTCTCTCCCCCCTCTCTCTCTCTCTCTCTCTCTCTCTCTCTCTCTCTCTCTCTCTCTCTCTCTCTCTCTCTCTCTCTCGCTCTCTCTCTCTCTCTCTCTCTCCCCTCTCCCCTCTCTGTTTCTCCCATTCCTCTTGATGTCTGCTTGTCTGACATTTTAGCTAGATAAGCTTTAATATTTATTTATTTATTTAAGAAAATGTATATAGCGCTTCACCTTTAAAGGTGGACCCTGACGGATGAGCTTTTGCAAGAAACACATCGAGATCACCATGAAAACACCATTTTACAGAGATCGCAACACTCACTTTGCTCTGGTTTCCTAGAAATCAAACCTTGAAATCGGCGATTTATCCTTGGCGGAGGTGCTGTAATTCAAATTATTTCACTGAAAGAGAAGGCGGTTGCGACCAAATTGTTTGCACTGATTTCGCAATACAAGCCTTTTTATTTATCTTTTTTAAATTGTATGCAGTTTATCTGAAAGAGTTTCGCTCACAACAAAGGAAATAGCTTCCTTTTTTTTTTTACTGCACTACAAAAAAGAAAACGCTTCAACCACAATGGGTTTGGCCTCCACCCACCCCATCCAAAATGGCTTCTCTCTCCGGCACCTCCGCCAAGGAGGAATCGCCGTTTTGACAGTTTGATTTTTAGGAAACCAGAGCAAAGCGAGTGTTCCGATTCTTGACAAGGCTGTCTTTCTGGTGATCTCAAAGTGTTTCTTGCAAAAACTCATCCGTCAGGGTCCACCTTTAACCTCTAAGCGCTTTCTCGGGTTGTTTATCTATATAACGGTGCCACCCCCGTGCAGACTCGCACCCACTGTAATTGTTTATTCAGTTCTGTGGATTGGTAAGCAGGCCAACAACCCGCTCGGCAAGTCATTCTTAACTTGAAATAGTACGGGTCGAAAGTTACCCACAACGTACGCACCGCAAAGAAAAAAGGCAAAGTACTGAGTGGAGCATATGTGTTGGCAGACGTCACTAGGACATCTGCCAACACATATGCGCCACTCAGTACTTTGCCTTTTTGTAAGTGTGTCTGCTCGCAAAGTGTTAATAAACTCTGTGCGTTCGAAACATTTTCCTTGTTTTGCTTTATTCTTGTGTCTTCTGTTGTGTGTACGCTATCTGCATCTGCATGTTTGTCCTTCTCTCTCTCGGTTTGTCCGTCTGTCCGTCTGTCTTTTATGTTAATCTCTCTCTCTCTCTCTCTCTCTCTCTCTCTCTCTCTCTCTCTCTCTCTCTCTCTCTCTCTCTCTCTCTCTCTCTCTCTCGTTTCTTGATTTAAGATGATTTCGTGATGGAATTGTTAAACTTAGAATAGGAGTCCCTCAATAGTTCTTCTTTTAGAACAACATTCAGTGAAGATATTAATTTTCTATGTCCTGTTTGTAAATTAAAAGAGGATGAAAACCACATTATTATATGTCTCTCTCGTTATATAATGATATGAGACTGAAATATTTCAGTCTCATGTATTTCTCAAATATTTCAGTGATCTAACGGATCTGTGTTTCAAATTCGTAGAATAGCTTTATATATTTTCTATTCCCTTCGAATACGGAAACGTATGGATGAGTATTTGGAGGTTAACCATGTTTCTTGTCTAGTGTTATTTTGAATATATGTACCTTGATCCTGTTTCTATGGGCTAATGTATGACAAAGAATCACCTGCTGTCTGCCTCTCCCTCCCCTACCTCTACATATTAAACACACACAGAACCAAATACACACGCGCACGAACGCACGCGTGTACACAAAATCACATTACTTCTACCAAGATTAGCCCTGTTTAATACAAGTTTAGTTTATTCTGGCATGCACGCGTGCGTTCGCGCGCGTGTGTATTTGGTTCTGTGTGTGTTTCATATGTAGAGGTGGGGAAGGCAGACAGCAGGTGATTCTTTGTCATACTCTTTCAGATGACAATCTACAGAAATGTGTGATGAATTTGTTTGCTGCTGGGACGGAGACGACTGCCACCGCCATACGCTGGGCCATGGCCTTCTTTCTCCATCATCCCCATGTACAGGAGAAGTGCTTCCAGGAAATCTCTGACGTCATCGGACCTCATCGTCCGCCCACCATGCGTGACAAACCAAACCTGACGTACCTGGAGGCCACCATCTGTGAAGTCCTCAGGAAAGGGGACATCGCTCCTTTGTCCGTCACGCACGCTACAGCCAGTGACGTCACGTTTCGTGATTACGTCATCCCTAAGGGAGCCATGGTGATTCCATTCTTGAGCAGTGTCCTGCAGGATCCTGACGTCTGGGGAGATCCTGAGAACTTCCGGCCTGAGAGATTTATTGGCCCTGATGGGAAGCTGACAAAGACAGAAGAGTTCATTCCATTCAGTTCAGGTAATCACGAGGCTGCAAACGTTTTGTGTTTTGGGCTCACTCGTGTTAACGAAGTGAGTCTATGTTCTCATCAGTGTTCGGTTGTGTGTGTGTGTGTGTGTGTGTGTGTGTGTGTGTGTGTGTGTGTGTGTGTGTGTGTGTGTTTGTGTGTGTGTGTGTGTGTGTGTGTGTATGTGTGTGTGTGTGTGTGTGTGTGTGTGCGTGTGCGTGTGTGTGTGTGTGTGTGTGTGCGTGTGCGTGCGTGCCTGTGTAATTGCCCTAGAATGGGGTAATCGACCATGCTTTTTCAGTTTACATTGGGGTAGTGTTTTAGAATGAGGCAATGCAAACTTACCTCTGTTGTTTTAAGGTTAGCAGGGTATTCCGAAGACCTAAAATGAGCCCTACATTCAATATAACTCAACTTTCCCATTTGTCGAGTTTTACTGTTTATCCGTTTCCTTGACGATAACAGACGTTTTTGAATTTCGGCACTTAGTATTTGTATGACTAATTAATTTTTCAACAATTGTTAGGGAGTGCCATCATTCCACAGCCTTAAGCTATAATTCTTATCGTTCTTGACAGAAAATGTAGTGTTCTAAGGGTATACCTCATTTTACCTTAAATACTATAGTCGGTGAGGAGCTGGGAGTTACCCTGCACCCCCCCCCCCCCCGGGCTAAACCAGGGTAGGTCTGAAATGTGCTCCAGAGTGTGCTGAATCCATTTATGCATGTTAACAGCAAAATATTTGGGTTGGTCTTAGAGTTATTGCCCATGCCGCAAGGGTACCCCCCTAAATCTCATTTTGGCAAACGCATTTTCAATAAGTAATCAAGTGGTATTAAAACTAGGAAAACTATAATTTGCTTCCTAGTTTAGTAAAAGCAATGAGTAAGTATCATAAAAAGAGCATTACAAATAATAATAAGGCTATAACTTGGCTTCCGTGACACGCGTTCTTCGCGTACTGTCATTTTCATGATTAAAAAAGGATGTCATCTCTCACACTTAAGAAATAATCAACAAATCCCTAACTTGGCTTGTATTTTCACAAACTACAATGTATTAGGGTCACTCAGGCCAAGTTTGAAGGTTCTGGACCGATTAGGTATGTCACAGTTGCAAAAAGATCATCCCTACCCCAAAACCTGGAATATCGCTCGGAATCCTTAAAAACGTCTTTTTGGCAGATCTTGTTCATTTTTGACCACGTGATTGCTTAGAAATCATGTCTTGTATTAAAACCTTCTATTACATACAAATTGTAACACAATTGCAGATGACTGAGGGGTGCAGATCTAAGAAGTAATGGCGTCACGAAAGCGAAAACACAAAGATTGTGCCACCACCTCATCTGAACAGGAAAAGCCTCGAGTTTGTGTGAATCACTTCCAGGATTCAAAATCTGACACTTTTACATACATGTCTGAATTAAAAGAACCTGAAAACAAACTTACAAAGCTCAAGGGCATCCGTAAACGCAGACTTTTGGAACCTCCTGATTCTGACTATCGCATGGAATATTCTTGCAGGTTAGTGCCTGAAGAACTGAAACAAGAGCATGGCTATCAGAGAGACTGCTATCAGAGATTCACAGGTAACCTTGGACGCTTACAATGTACTAGTACCACATGTGACACTTCCCAGCCTAGACCTTGTTCTGCCTGATTGTATTTTCTGTAATAAGACAGGTTGCAAGAAAATAAAACAGAAAGGTCTTTGGACCACAGAATCCATAACAATATTTGAGAGAGATGGGTAGAAATCTATACTTGAAGCTGCAGAACAAAAGAAAGATGAAAACCTCTTACACAGGATCAGAGGCTTTGATTTATTTGCTTGTGAAGCAAAGTATCCTCCTTGGTCTGTACATATGCCGTGAGAGCCAGACGCTCTAGACATTCAAACATTGTCTTGTGACAATGGGGTACTCTGTCATAGTGTTTGCCAGATAAAACACCATGTAGGGAACCTGAAGAGATCAGTCCAGCCTCCAACAGAATGTCTGAATGGCCAGAACCATCCATCTTCTTGCCTATCATTTTCAGGTAAGCACAAATCAAGTGAAAAGTACCAATCAGAATTGTGTGGTCTTTGAAGTGCTGTGGCTGACTCCAGATGATGGGGTATGCTTTCATACACAACCCAAGGTCAAAAGTGTTTATGACGTATTGCTGCCCAACATCGTGTGTAGCCATCTCTGCCTGTCTGAGACATTCTTCAACAGTTCTGTAATCAGTGATGGGATTATAGATCACAGGATAATAGTCTGTTGTTGTCTTTCTTTGTGGTCTATTGCCTGTGAGAGAGATGAACCTGACCATCAAGATTCCGCAGTCGAGCAAGAATCCAAATTATGTTGATCTTTCTGGCTTGTGACTGTGCATCAATGCCACCAGGAACTGACTTTTGATTTGTTGGAAGAATTGGACTTTTCCTGTTGGTGACATAACACACAGGGAGTTCTTCCTGACACACCTCTAGAGTCTGAGCATCAGTTCTTGGATAGATGGCATTTGGATTGTACTTCCTCCAGGCTGCTCTCCCTCTATGTCTTGCAGCATTATCCCATGGGCAGTGTGGATTGATCCTTGTCCTTCTAGGACATTCAGTAACTGATCAAAATTGTCGAATTCCGAGTGGAACACTGAAGGTGCAGATTGGTTGAGGATGATCTGTGTTGAGAGAAGACTTGACGACTCTTGCAGAGACTGCAGTGGCAGTTTCTAGTTCTAAGCTGAACTGATAGTTCTCCGAATGACCAAGTCTGTTCAGCAGGGTGGTGAGTGGGTTGCTTCAGAAGAGATGTCTCAGTGCCATGCAAATGAGGACATGAGGACATGTTTGGGCAGCTTCCACTCTCCCTTTGTGACTGCTCTGCAAATACCCTGTCTTATTGAACTTGCAAGTCTACTGACTGTCGCTGTTTGATTGTCTTTGTCAGCCAACAGGTAATTCAAAAACCTTTTCAGGTCACCATGAAGTACATCAGACGGTTGCAGAAACGTGTCAGTTGGTGGCCATAGCAAGCTTTCTGCCTTTTGAATTGACTGAACAATTGTGTTTCTGAGCTGGATAGCAACACCTGTTAACCTGTCAGCAGTTGCCAAGCGAAATGCATGAGCAACAGTCTTTGAAGTGTCCATACCAGTACTGAAAGCAAGATACTGCATGTCACTTGGAGCAAACGACAGTTTTTCTCTGTAAGTCAGTTTTTTCAAGTTTTGCTTTTAGCTTTGCACTTCTGTACTTAGAGTTTGGGTACTTCGTCTTGGCCAAAGCTGAGACGTATGTGTCATGGAAGTCTGTGAGTTTCATTACTTCTTCCTTCTGGATAACGTTCTCTTCTATAACCTCACAGACTTTCTGAAAGGCTCTTCAAGCTCCTCCTGATCTCTCTTTGCTGCTTCATTTCTGCTCTGCCAATAAGGTGGTTTCTACAAATACTGCTTGGCACAGCTTCTGTGATACTTTGCTTCACAAGCAAATAAATCAAAGCCTCTGATCCTGTGTAAGAGGTTTTCATCTTTCTTTTGTTCTGCAGCTTCAAGTATAGATTTCTACCCATATCTCTCAAATATTGTTATGGATTCTGTGGTCCAAAGTCCTTTCTGTTTTATTTTCTTGCAACCTGTCTTATTACAGAAAATACAATCAGGCAGAACAAGGTATAGGCTGGGAAGTGTCACATGTGGTACTAGTACATTGTAAGCGTCCAAGGTTACCTGTGTTACCAAGGTTACCTCACCGAGTACTAGTTTACCCCAATTTAGGGTCTTTACATGTGTGTGTGCGCGCGCGCGCGCGCGTGCGTGTGTGTGTGTGTGTGTGTGTGTGTGTGTGTGTGTGTGTGTGTGTGTGTGTGTGTGTGTGTGTGTGTTGTGTGTGTGTGTGTGTGTGTGTGTGTGTGTGTGTGTGTGTGTGTGTGTTGCGTCTTTTGCATAAACGTTAATGTTGGCTTTGTCTCAGGAACTAGAAGGCGCACATCGTTCAAACTTTGCATACACATAGATGTTTATTCAAGCTTTCTATAAAGATGATTTGCATGATCAAATTAATCAATGACCGTGACCTTTGACCTTCAACATGCAATTTGTGTATTGGCCATATATTTTACATTTTTATACTTACGGTCCCCAAATTTGGTATTTTGGTGTATCAGCTTAGGGTGATTAGGAATGCAGGTCACTTTTACCCTATAGACTTTGACCTTGACCTTTGACCTTGAACAACGTCATTTTTTGTTTTGGCCATATCTTTTGTATTTAATGGCAGATACAGAATCCGAATTTGGCTAATAGGTCGACTAGATTAAGATCATATGGAATGCTAATTATTGTTGACCTCGGCGATCTCAATGACCTTAACCTTTTACCTTGGATTTTTGCTTGTTTCAATATCTTGGCCTTTGACCTTGAACATCGTCAATTATTTGTTTTGGTCATATCCTTTGTATTATAACAGATACAGTTTCCAAATTTGGCAAGTAGGTAGACTAGGTAGACTAATATGGAATGCTACGTATTGTTGACATAGGCGACCATGATGACTTTGACTCTTGACCTTGGATTTTTGTCTGTCGCAATAGTTCATATGAACTGCTGCACAGATTTGCTTAAAAGTTTGCATGGTGGTATACCACATCAAGCTGGTGTGTCCAGTATATGCAGGGTTACTTTTACCCTATTAACCCTAACCTTAACCGTTGACCTTGAACATAATCAATTATTTGTTTGGGCCATATATTTTACATTATGAAAAATACAGTTTCCAAATTTGGCAAGTAGGTAGACTAGCAGCTGCAGATCATATGGGATGCTAAATATTGCTGATCTCGGTGACCGTGATGACCTTGACCTTTGACCTTGTGTTTTTGTCTATCGAAATATCACACGAACTGCTGCACAGAATCGCCTAAAATTTTGTATGGTGGCATACCACATCAAGCTGATGTACCCAGTAAAGAAGTTGTTGCTGTTCTTCTTCTTCTTCTTCTTCTTCTTCTTCTTCTTCTTCTTCTTCTTGATGTGCATTTGTATTTCACTGTTGTTTCTCATTATGCTCTTGAATTTGGATCCATTGTTTAAAACACTTCATTTCAGGAAGAACTTAAGTCTGCAAGAATTCATACTCTAAGAAAAAGCCTTAAGTAAAAAGAATCTGTTGTTGTTGCTGTTGTTGTTGTCTTCTTCTTCTTCTTTTTCTTCTTCTTCTTCTTCTTCTTCTTCTTGATGAGCATTTGTATTTCATTGTTGTTTCTCATTATGCTTTTGAATTTGGATCCATTGTCTAAAACACTTTCATGACAGGAAGAACATAATTCTGCAAGAATTCTCACTCTAACAGAAAGCCTTAAGTAAAAACAGTCTTTTATTGTGTAAAGGGGAAGTTGTAAACTAATTGTAAAACTATATGAATGCACAAGGTTGTTTGCTACATCTAAACATTTTTGCCTGTCCTACGTTCGAAAGATTTTAGCGTATACCGCAAAACAAAAAAGCTAAATAATTACAATGATCAGATGCTTTTATATTGTAAGTTTGAGCAAAATCATCAATGAGTTTGTACTGAACTAGAAATGCTGTTTGTTATTCTTTTAAATGACCAGAAAATGCCAAATGTCTTGTTAAACAGTTCTGCATTTATGCATTGTTTACTTGTATTTTAAAAGCCTAATATTTATTCTGATTGTCTTTAAGATAATTATTTTGAATATCGTTTTGTTTCACAACTGAATTTAATTTCTTTGCAAGAAAAACCAACAACTTTAAAACTGTAAGAAAACTGTTTAATGTATTAAAAGCTTTGAAGGTACAACTACATGAGTATTTTTTTAAAAGAGCTTATTATGTTATCTCAAATACCTGACCATTTTCAGGTTTTTGCAACATATGAATTTATATGCAATTTTAACTTTGAAATACAGTTAGTTCCAATAAGTCAGTGAAGTCTGACCAACATTTTAAATATACTATGTTCACCGGACGAGAGCTGTATTACAGTACCAATGAATTATATTCATTTAAATAAGAACTCGTTCCTGACTGATCGTATCTGCAGGTCGCCGTGTGTGTCTTGGAGAGTCTCTGGCCCGGATGGAACTGTTCCTGTACCTGGCCACTCTCATTCAACACTTCCGCTTCCTGCCACCGGAAGAGGGACAGCTCCCATCTTTGGAAGGCGTTTTTGGACTGGTGATGTCTCCTCAGCCTTACAAGATTCGTGCAGTTCCAAGAATGTAAATTGTACTCACAATAAATCAACAACAACAAAACAACAAGTCGGTCCCTGCATGGTCTGAACACTTGCGAATAAAGACGACAACAAAAGCAACAGGTGCACGCACACGCACACACACACACACACACACACACACACACACACACACACACACACACACACACACACACACACACACACACACACACACACACACACACACACACACACACACACACACACACACACACACACACACACACACACTCCTTCTTGGATTTGCCCAATGTATATGCACGTACTTATACATGCAAACATGTCTTTATATGCATATATTATTGGGTCGGTGTGTGGGTGTGTGGATGAGTCAGTTCTTTAAGTTCTGTAAAACGATTACTTATTGTCATCGCCGTTATACATTTACCTTTGCTTCTTTTGACAAATCAAATCCACAGAGAACTTGGATATATATTTGATTTTGATTATTTGTAAACACGATATGAAGACGGATTTGTATAATAAAGACAACCAGATTTACCAATTTCGTGGTTACTCCCGGAACTTTGTGCACATTTAGCGAACGAGCTACCTAAATTTTAGTAAATCACGAAAGATTAAATGATGCTATTAAGACTACAATGATGTATGGGTTTTTGTTTTTAAGGACAATGAATGAAAAATACAATTAATGTATACAATGTTGACTGCGTGAAATAACTCATTATCAGGGGGAAATAACCAGGATTTTAAGAAAAACAGACAATATTAAAGAAAACAATAAAATAAAATAAGAATGAAAATTCAGGTTTGAACCACTTGTATTCCCAACACATTTTTCATCATTTGCATTGTCAGAAAATTAAACATATTCTCTGTGGTGTTCTTGGCATTTACCTTCTGGTAGCCAGATTGATATGATTGGCCACGGTTTGCTTTACAAAATGCCAAAAAAACCTACATCAAAAGCATCCCAAAATTTCCTGAGAAACAGTTTCAGACCCTTCTCAAATTATGCCAACTAAAAGGAAGGGACGTAACTCAGTCTTTTAAGATATGTGCTATTGAGTAGGTTATATACCCATAAGCGATTCGAAACTCGGTCCTGGGAGTGCAAGGTTTAAAATAAAGCAAATCATTGATTTTAACAGTCTAATGTAAAATCAAATATTTATATTTAATCAGTGGGTTTTTTTTTATCCTGAATTATTATGTTAGTGGAATCATCTCTAATGTGTATTATAACACATCCATTCAAATGTACAGTTTAACATGAGTTTTAATACGTTTTTGAAGGAGTTTTTGTCTTCGAATTGTTACTACAGAAAAAATCGAAAAGAACAGTTTTTGACATAGAATAGGCCTGATTATATTTATTCAGATAAATACTAAATAATGTTAATTCTATCAGTTGAGTGTTCGCGTTTCGTTTTCAAGTTCGCATTTATTTTCTAACGTGCTTTTATGCTAATGATGTTATGGGGTTGTGGGAGTCTTTTATTTGAAACTCTCTCTCTCTCTCTCTCTCTCTCTCTCTCTCTCTCTCTCTCTCTCTCTCTCTCTCTCTCTCTCTCTCTCTCTCTTGTCAATTTAGTGTGTGCATTTTAATGTAATCAGGCAACACAAACTTAGTAAACAGGTTTAGCATGTTTCAAGCTTTTAAGATTAGAGATGCATTATGATCATAGCGCACTTTCAGTGCTAATCTTACACCTATTATGTTTGATTATATAATTTTGCTATTTGTTTGTTACTTTGTATGACACTCCCCTTCATTAGGGGCCATGGCCTAGATAAATAAAATATATTTTTCATTTTTTCTATTTCATTTAATCTCTCTCTCTCTCTCTCTCTCTCTCTCTCTCTCTCTCTCTCTCTCTCTCTCTCTCTCTCTCTCTCTCTCTCTCTCTCTCTCTCTCTCTCTACGCATACATAAGTTTTTTTGTGGATTCCTGCTAACTCAAAACACTGGATAACTCACAATAATGTTCTGCCCTTAATGTTATGAAGTTCTACTAAAGCTTCAGTGGGATACTAAGCGTTGTTGCTTTCTAAATTAAGCAAACCGATTTACTTAATTTAGAAAGTAACAACGTTTAGTTTCCCACTTAAGCTTTAGTAGAACTTCATCAAATTAAGCACAGGTTCCAGTTTAATAATCTTTATGCTAAGATGTATTTTTAACTCAACATATTGGCAAGCTCAAAATAAAATTTCAGTCCCCTCAATTTTGACTTAAGCGATTTTCACTGTACACACACAGAGTCACACGATACATGGACATATTTATTTACTCAATTATTATATGCGAAACACTACATCTAGTTTTGGGGTTACCTGCTAGTATGCTACTCAACACTTGCTTTGCATCACTTTTTGTTTTGAAAATTGTGGAAAACTACTGCTTGATTTGCGTATGTAGTTGATTGATACTGACACTGACTTCAGTAATTAATGTCCCTGTAGTATTGTCACGGTTTTGGCCCGCAGTTTTGCGCAAGACCGAAACCGGACTAAAAGGGTAGGGTCAAGAGAACAGACCAAGTAAACACTTAAGGCGCACAATCACCCAGACTCGCACACGCACACTCTGAACAAAGATTAAGCCGTGATTTTGTGTCTTCTTTGAAAATTATAATTTAAACAAAATGACAAGCCAAAAACATGGCGCCAGACAATGCGAACATGTAGTTAATATTTACATACAATTAAGGGTAAAGCAAAATTAACAGTAGCCAACAAGAACTCCTCCGCCTGATGCCCAGCCTTAAACAAATCCCGGAGTCCAGTGAAGGACTAAATACAGACTGACAACAAAACCCTCTCTTGACCAGTCCAACGAAGGACTAAGAAATTGACCCCGTGAAAATAGAATTCCCCCTTAACCCCTTCAAGGGTCGGAAAAACTGGCCATAAGTCGGCAGGAGCCCAAACAATGAGATGTTAACTGAATAATAAAGGATATTTAAAACAAACACCAGTCACTTGGTAAAGCTAGGACAGCTTTCCTTGGGTAGGCTCGGTATAACAGCACATTTTCCCCCAAAAGAAGAAAATTATAATTACTGAAACTCTTGGCATTAATCACTCATATACCACTTTGTAGACAACTGTCCCTGCCTGAGTTCATGTCGGTCACTGTTTCCTCCCGGAAACACACTGGTCACATAACAAATATTATCTTTTAACACTTAGCTGTTTAGAAGCTGAATCCCCAGACTGGGTTCTCTCACAGCACTAGAGAACCACGGCCGTTCCTCCACAGAAAGTCCCTCCGCTCTGAAGCTCCTCACACGGCTGGCCGTCGTTCTTCGGGAGCGCGCCGACCCTCCCAAGACAAGCTGTCGTCCTCCAAGGCGAGCCGATCGCTGGACAGGCTCCGTACCCAGCCGGCTGCTCTCGTCACCGCTGGCTGCTTGGTTTCCAGCGCCGAGGACTTAAGGGGACGGGGCAAGGAGGAGGGCAACAAGGGATGGCTTATGAAGGGGGGGGGGGGGAAATGACGCGAGGACCCTCCCCGGCAAGGCGTCGGATTAGGGCGGGGTAGCACTCCAGTCTGTCCGCTCACAAAACAAGAAAAAGAAGTAGGCCTGCGAACAGGCCGGGTAAGTATCACTCTCAGTTCAGCCGAGTCATAGTGACCAAGGTTTGGATTTCATAGAAGCGGATTGAGAGATTAAGTCAAAAGCTTCTTAATTTTGGAATTTGGAATTGAAATTGAAATGGCCAAATTAAATTCCCAAAGAAAACTTCCTTTACAATGGCACTAGCTGAAACAATCACTTTAAAAAGATATATTAAAACTAAGAGGGTTAACATAAAAAGTTACTGTGTAAAAATGAAGACGAAACTAAACCAAAATAATAAAACAAGCTCAACCAAGTTGCACGGCCTGCAGCCCGACAGCTCACCCTGAAAACACAACTGCCGATTGTTTGAACAAAAGGGATATAATAAGGTAACAAAATATCCTAACAATAAGGAAGAAAACGAAGAAAATTGATTGTTTGAAGGAAACTGTAGGACTAGAAAACTGTCGGACTAGTTAACTGTCGGACTAGTGAGACTGACAACAATTCTCGAAAATGCCAACCCAGGACTAAAACCATTTAAAAACTACCACCCCCGTTCAATTTAGACTTCTGAAAATGAATACAAACCTTCCCACACACATTACTCACCCATCAAACCCGTGACTGATACAATATTTACATGGGGTCCCAGAGAGACCCGAAAACCCCTAAGTTGGTGGGTAGGCTGACGAAGCTAAACCCCCTTGCCAAACTTAGACCCTGGCTTCCCACAAGAACAGAGCTATTCCTGTGGCGAAACACCAGTAGCTGACCGAACAGCCGTGAAGAAACCTTTGAGCAGTAGGTGCACTGCTCCCTGGGACGACCAGAACACAGCCACAAGTTGCGCTGTGGAGACCTGTGATGAATCTGACTAACCCTGCCCTGCTACAGAATACACACCAACCGGTTGACCTGAACTCACTCAACTTTGAATCGACTTGCACGAGACAAGCGAAGAAACAATAAAAATAAAAACATCCTACCACTGACGCACACACACGCCTAGAGATATTCGGGCGCTCCATTCGCGTGCACACAGATCTGCGCTCACACGCACGTTCCTTCTGGTAAACCGGAAAGAGTTAGGATTTTAAAAAACATTCTCTTTCTGACTATACACACGTAAGCATTGCGAAAAATGGCTTTATTTACACAGGTACAAGAAAGCAAAAGTAACAACCTTCCATACATAGCAAAATGGACAGAAAACAATGAATTAACCCCAAACTGATGAAACAAACCGTATCCTACTACTATTCCTGTAAGCTGGGTCACCAACAAACCGGGTTGTGAGGAATGGGGTGTGAGAGGGGGAATTCGGGCCTCCTTACGGGGAATCCCGTAACACGCCCCCCCCTCAAGGCTCAGTAGCGCCTGAAGCACTGAGCCAGGCACAATTCCTTACTCGAGCATCCTGCTGAGATAATCAGCCTCGACGTTCCTTGACCCAGGAATGTGTCGGAATGTGAAGGGTGTCGACTGCAGTTCGATAGCCCAGCCCATGAGTCGCCGGCTGACTGGCCTGATCCGGTGAAGGTACTGAAGAGGATGATGATCCGTCTCCAGCACAAACTCCCTCCCGTAGAGGTAGGGATAGAATCGTCGGATGGACCAAACGACGGCAAGACACTCTTGCTCGATGGTGTGGTACTTGCACTCAGCTGCTGATAACTTCTTGCTGGCAAACATCACAGGTCGCAAACCCTCCCCTTGGTCTTGCATGAGGGCAGCCCCTATCCCCGTGGCCGAAGCGTCTGTCCTTAGAACATACGGAATGTCCTGCCGGGGCAGCTGAAGCACAGGGCTCGCCAGGAGTTCACGCTTGAGGGTCTGGAATGCTTCCATTCCTTCCTCATCCCACTTGATCTTCTCAGGCTGTCTCGCCTTCGTCCTCTCGGTCAAAGGAAGGGCTTTCTCGGCGAAGTGGTCTACAAACTTTCGGTAGTAACCGACGAGGCCCAGAAATGATCGCAATCCTTTCTTGGTCGTTGGCGGTTCGGCTGTCTCAATCTTGTCCAACTTCTCTTCTTCTGGCAAAAGGTGTCCCGCTTCCAACACATGTCCCAGGAAGCTCACCTTGCTCTCCCCTATCTGGCATTTTGTTGGACGGGCGGACAACTGAACCTCTCTTAGCCGAGTCAAAACCTTTCTGAGTACCTCTAGATGTCTCTCCCATGTTGTGGTAGCCGCGAGCACATCATCCATGAAGTTATGAACTTCCTGCAATTCCAGTGGTTCCAGCATCAACCGCATGACCCGGCTGAAGACTGCACCTGCGGTCTTCAGCCCGAACGGCATGACCCGCCACTGGAACTGGCCTTGGGGTGTGGTGAAGGCTGTCATGTGCTTATCTTGTTCTGCCATGGGTATCTGCCAATACCCCTTCGACAGATCTAATTTCGTGAAGTACTTGGCATTCCCAAGCTGGGCGAAGATGTGTTCGATGTCAGGCATGGGTTCCGCGTCAAATCTCAACACTTGGTTAAACCTACGAAAGTCAACACAAAAGCGCATCTTCCCGTCCTTTTTCTTCACTAGCAATATCGGGGAAGAGTATGGAGACTTGGCTCGTTCGATGACACCCATCTTCAGCATCTGTTGCACTTCCTCTTTCACTACCTCTGTCTGAGAGTGGGGAAGTGGATACTGCTTCACGGATACGGGTCCTTCCTGTGTGACTTCCAAGGTGCATTCCGCAAGCGTACACCTAAGAGGAAGGTCAGTAAGTATATCGGAAAAATCTTCACACAAGGCTTGAGCCTGGGCCCTTTCTTTCTCCGTCAACGCTTGACTGATCTTGACGTCTTTCCAATTCTCCTCTGATTGGAGTGGTATGAAGGGTATAGAATGATCAATGGTTTTGGGCATGGACAGGTCAACGACGACAGGCGTATATCCTGCAGCGCAACTTTCATGGCAATCTTGGCTGGCTTGCATTTCCACACCTGAACTCAACTCCTCTGTCACCCTTGTCCCAACCTGACACTGCTCCCGGCGCAAGTATCGCTTGACGAGGTTGGCGTGAACCAATTTGTCCTTCCCTCGGATTCGGAGGCGGTAATCCCAGTCACCAACGCGCTCTACGACTCGGAACGGTCCTTGCCAGGCCAGCTGTAGCTTGTTGCGTTTAGTGGGCAGCAACAGGAGCACTTCATCACCGACATCATACCATCTCTCCTTTGCTTTCCTGTCATAGAGTTTCTTCTGCTTCGCTTGAGCCTTCCTCAAGTGATCTTGTGCAATCTTGCATGTAGTCTCGATCCTGTTCTTGAGATCTAAGACCAACTCTACCTCGGTTCGTTGCTCCTGGTCAGCGTCTTCCTTGACCCACACTTGCTTCAGTAGTTGCATCGGTCCCCTGACTGTCCTCCCGTACAGTAACTCAAACGGAGAGAACTGGGTGCTTTCCTGGGGTACCTCTCTATAGGCGAACAACACAGCGGGTATGAACCGATCCCACTCTTTTGGTTGGTCGATGCAGAGCCGTCTCAACATCTGCTTCAGAGTTCCGTTGAAGCGTTCCACCAACCCGTTCGCCTGGGCGTGGTAGGGCGATGTTGTCTCCTTGTGTACACCAAGCATTCGGTATACTGCTTGCATCATCTCGGATGTGAACTGGGACCCCCGATCTGAAATCACTTTTTCTGGAATCCCAGTCCTAGTCCACATGGTCCAAAGCGCCTCAGCCACTGTCTCTGTGTCTATCCGTTTCAGAGGGACTGCATCCGGGTATCTCGTTGCATAGTCAACCGTCACAAGGACGAACCGATATCCACGAGTTGAAGCTGGGATGATGGGCCCAATGAGATCAACTGCAACCTTGGCGAATGGCGTAGAGACTAGCGGCACTTTCCCAAGGGGTACCCTGGTATTGTGTCCTCTTGGAGTCGTCCTTTGGCAAACATCACACGTTTGGCAATAACTCCGTACGGCCTGGGCCATGCATGGCCAATAAAAATCTTGTTGGATGCGCTCCAGTGTCCGTTTCTTTCCAAGGTGGCCCGCCATCGGATTGTCATGGGCCATCTGCAATACGCTGTCCCGCAAGCAGGTAGGAACCACCAACTGTCGATATTTGGCACCTCCTGACTCGAAAACCCTGAACAAAATCCCCTTGCCCTCTTCAAACCAGGACCTCCCGTTCTTCGCCTGTTTCGGTACGACCCCGACCAAGCTCCGGGGTTGTGACAGGGTGGTGTCTTTTTTCTGTAGGTCACCGATCTCGCTAGGTGTCACCTTCAATGCTGCCGGGATAGACACTGGATTCAGCACAGGCTTGAGCTTCTGCTGCTGTTCCTCCGCTTGAGCACGCGTCACAACAGCACAACTCGCAGTCGCCGGTAAGTCCGTAGAAACCATGAGCTCCTCCCCTCCAGCAAAAGTCACACGGTTTCCAATAAGGAGTGAGTGAATAGGCTTTTCAAGTGCCACGGCCCAAACGTTGCCCTTGAAATAAGGTGTGGATGCTGCGATGAGTACGGTGGGCCTTCTGGCCTGAAACTGGGACTCAACACCGGATATCACACATTCGGGTCCCTGTAGTGCATCCTTGGGGACTAGATCGTTGTCTACAAACGTTGTACTGGCTCCAGAGTCTCTTATCGCATGTACTACTTTCCCCTCGACCACAGCTGCGAACACCGGGAAAGACGATGCAGCGTCGCCAGTAGTACCGAACGAAACGTAAACCCTTCCACCCCTGCCTCTTCCTCCTTGATTCTGTCGCTGGAGTTCATCGCGGCGAAGTTGGGGGCAGTCACGCTTGAAGTGTCCCAAGCTCCCACACTTGTAGCAGCCTTGTTGTTGCTTCTCGGTTTCCCGTAGGGGCGGTAGAGACGTTCCTGAAGAAACTGGGGTAGTCGTCGAATCCTCTCGTGCGTGACCCTTCTCGTTAAGCATGGTTCCCCCTCCGGGCCGCTTGTTCATATCCAGCCTGAGCGGTACCGCCCTGCGGACACGGCGAGCATCAGCATGGGCCTCGGCGATCTCCAATGCCTTCATGAAAGTCTTGGGTTTCATCTCGGACATCTTGAACTGGAGCTCCGGGGACACCCCCTGAATCAGCTGCTCAATGAGCACACAGTCCTCCAAAGATTGCTCTGCCGCCTCAACCCAGTAGTGGAGACTCCTCTTCAACCGCTCCCCAAACTGCTCAAACGTCTCGGCCGTCTCTTTCCGCATCGACCTAAACCTTTGGCGATAAGCCTCTGCAGTCATGTGTAGCCGCTGGCGCAGTGCCTTCCTCAGCTGGTTGTAAGTTGGGTCCGGGGGTAAATTTACAAAAGCCTCTTTTGCTTTTCCCGTCAAGTTACTGATAAGGTACAAGGCCTTCTTCTCATCAGGTATCCCATAGGCCCTAGCTATGGAGTCAAAATGTTCCAGGTAAATGTCTATGTCTTCACCAGGGAGATACATAGGGAGTTTCAGCCGAGGCGGCTCCACAGCAAGGGCTCCCTCATTCGTCCTTTTGGGGCTATTCCCCTTGGTTAACCGCTCCAGTAGAAGGCGCTGCTGTTGCCGCTCGGCACGCCGTTCCTCGAGCTCTTCCTCAAAACGTCGCCTCTCCCCTTCCATCCGCTGTTCCTCAGCTTCCTTCTCCTCCTTCCGTCTCTGTTCCTCGGCGGCCTTTTCCTCCTTCCGTCTCTGTTCCTCCTGTCTATAACGCTCTTCCTCTCTCCTTCTCTCCTCAGCACGCTCCTCACGACGGCGCTCCTCTTCTCTGCGCTGTTTTTCCACCTCCAATTGCATCCAAAGCAGCATGGGGTCGGCAGGGGGCGGCTGATTTGGTGGATAATGGGCAGGCTGGCGTTGGATAAATCCGGGAGGCACGGTAAACCTGGTATCCTCTCCAGTCTGGAGCTTGCCCCTCCCGCGTCCCATAAACATCCGTGGCGTCGTCTCTGGGGTAAACACACCCAATGGCGCAGATGACAAAGTAGTAGTAGTAGTCACAGACCGGCCGGTGGTGACAATGGGTGTGGTCACGGTGGGGACACTAACAACAGGCGGGGCCTCCATACCAGGAAGGACTCCCACAGCACGGGTTCGTAATTGATACCTGGGCGCTGCAGCTCCCTCAAGGTCACGATCATCCGAATCCATGGTCACAAAGCTGGTCTTCCTCCAAATGATAATTTGTTTTTCTTCAAACACGCCTCCGAAACTAAACCAGAATCCTGGGTTTTGCGCTTCAAAATCCGGAAACTACCCACGACAACTAGGTCGCGATACTAACACACACAAAAACTATTACGGTATTCCCATTCATGTTCTTTTTTTAATTTTTACCGCAAAAATTTATCCCGAAAGTTTTATTAAATTACGACACCAATTAATTTTTTTTTTAAATTTCCTACAAAAGCTTACAACCAAATTAAACCTTTACTCGTAAGATGAAAAGACTCATCCAGACACTCTCTGAACCACTCCATTGTTTATTGGCTCACATCCTCACAAATGGCTGCGACTAAAATAACTCTAAAGCAACCATAAATCTTAACAATTGCAACTAGACAGCCTAAAGCAAGTGAGGACAATAAATTTTAGAAGTCGTCAATTTCTTGTAATTAGCAACCATAAATTATCCGACGCACAACAAATTCGCGAACGGCAAGCAAAATTTAATCCCTACCTAAATACCTCTCTAACCCTAGGCCAGAACAACTACTGGCACCGACGAGTCAAAAGCCGCTGGGGTGTGGTGATGCCTTCAAATTTCTTCTCTCTATTTGAGAGCCTGTTCTTTTCCCTTCACTATCTTACTCCTAAAGCCAAAAATACATGAAGTGAAATAAAACCAAAACAAAAGGAAAACTGCAATTCCTTATCTTTCTTCACAGCAAAAATGAAACTAGGAGGAGGGGGAAGGAAAAACAATCAGCAAGCCATGATCCCAGGGCAAGCGCAGGACTGGCAGCCGCGTTCTCTGGGAGCTGGCAGGGTCTCCGCCCAAGTTGGTCCCTGCACCCTCCTACCGCCCACTTAAACTAAGGTGTTCAGCGGCGCGGCGCGGGCGTGGATGAAATGCACAACCTCAGTGTTCACTGTCTACCCCGCATCTCCACCAATGTGTCACGGTTTTGGCCCGCAGTTTTGCGCAAGACCGAAACCGGACTAAAAGGGTAGGGTCAAGAGAACAGACCAAGTAAACACTTAAGGCGCACAATCACCCAGACTCGCACACGCACACTCTGAACAAAGATTAAGCCGTGATTTTGTGTCTTCTTTGAAAATTATAATTTAAACAAAATGACAAGCCAAAAACATGGCGCCAGACAATGCGAACATGTAGTTAATATTTACATACAATTAAGGGTAAAGCAAAATTAACAGTAGCCAACAAGAACTCCTCCGCCTGATGCCCAGCCTTAAACAAATCCCGGAGTCCAGTGAAGGACTAAATACAGACTGACAACAAAACCCTCTCTTGACCAGTCCAACGAAGGACTAAGAAATTGACCCCGTGAAAATAGAATTCCCCCTTAACCCCTTCAAGGGTCGGAAAAACTGGCCATAAGTCGGCAGGAGCCCAAACAATGAGATGTTAACTGAATAATAAAGGATATTTAAAACAAACACCAGTCACTTGGTAAAGCTAGGACAGCTTTCCTTGGGTAGGCTCGGTATAACAGCACATTTTCCCCCAAAAGAAGAAAATTATAATTACTGAAACTCTTGGCATTAATCACTCATATACCACTTTGTAGACAACTGTCCCTGCCTGAGTTCATGTCGGTCACTGTTTCCTCCCGGAAACACACTGGTCACATAACAAATATTATCTTTTAACACTTAGCTGTTTAGAAGCTGAATCCCCAGACTGGGTTCTCTCACAGCACTAGAGAACCACGGCCGTTCCTCCACAGAAAGTCCCTCCGCTCCGAAGCTCCTCACACGGCTGGCCGTCGTTCTTCGGGAGCGCGCCGACCCTCCCAAGACAAGCTGTCGTCCTCCAAGGCGAGCCGATCGCTGGACAGGCTCCGTACCCAGCCGGCTGCTCTCGTCACCGCTGGCTGCTTGGTTTCCAGCGCCGAGGACTTAAGGGGACGGGGCAAGGAGGAGGGCAACAAGGGATGGCTTATGAAGGGGGGGGGGGGGAAATGACGCGAGGACCCTCCCCGGCAAGGCGTCGGATTAGGGCGGGGTAGCACTCCAGTCTGTCCGCTCACAAAACAAGAAAAAGAAGTAGGCCTGCGAACAGGCCGGGTAAGTATCACTCTCAGTTCAGCCGAGTCATAGTGACCAAGGTTTGGATTTCATAGAAGCGGATTGAGAGATTAAGTCAAAAGCTTCTTAATTTTGGAATTTGGAATTGAAATTGAAATGGCCAAATTAAATTCCCAAAGAAAACTTCCTTTACAATGGCACTAGCTGAAACAATCACTTTAAAAAGATATATTAAAACTAAGAGGGTTAACATAAAAAGTTACTGTGTAAAAATGAAGACGAAACTAAACCAAAATAATAAAACAAGCTCAACCAAGTTGCACGGCCTGCAGCCCGACAGCTCACCCTGAAAACACAACTGCCGATTGTTTGAACAAAAGGGATATAATAAGGTAACAAAATATCCTAACAATAAGGAAGAAAACGAAGAAAATTGATTGTTTGAAGGAAACTGTAGGACTAGAAAACTGTCGGACTAGTTAACTGTCGGACTAGTGAGACTGACAACAATTCTCGAAAATGCCAACCCAGGACTAAAACCATTTAAAAACTACCACCCCCGTTCAATTTAGACTTCTGAAAATGAATACAAACCTTCCCACACACATTACTCACCCATCAAACCCGTGACTGATACAATATTTACATGGGGTCCCAGAGAGACCCGAAAACCCCTAAGTTGGTGGGTAGGCTGACGAAGCTAAACCCCCTTGCCAAACTTAGACCCTGGCTTCCCACAAGAACAGAGCTATTCCTGTGGCGAAACACCAGTAGCTGACCGAACAGCCGTGAAGAAACCTTTGAGCAGTAGGTGCACTGCTCCCTGGGACGACCAGAACACAGCCACAAGTTGCGCTGTGGAGACCTGTGATGAATCTGACTAACCCTGCCCTGCTACAGAATACACACCAACCGGTTGACCTGAACTCACTCAACTTTGAATCGACTTGCACGAGACAAGCGAAGAAACAATAAAAATAAAAACATCCTACCACTGACGCACACACACGCCTAGAGATATTCGGGCGCTCCATTCGCGTGCACACAGATCTGCGCTCACACGCACGTTCCTTCTGGTAAACCGGAAAGAGTTAGGATTTTAAAAAACATTCTCTTTCTGACTATACACACGTAAGCATTGCGAAAAATGGCTTTATTTACACAGGTACAAGAAAGCAAAAGTAACAACCTTCCATACATAGCAAAATGGACAGAAAACAATGAATTAACCCCAAACTGATGAAACAAACCGTATCCTACTACTATTCCTGTAAGCTGGGTCACCAACAAACCGGGTTGTGAGGAATGGGGTGTGAGAGGGGGAATTCGGGCCTCCTTACGGGGAATCCCGTAACAAGTATTGAAAAAGTGAGTAGTGGCAACGTAATGCTCCTTTTTTGCGCGATTCCACGATGTCTACATGGCCCAGCATGATCGCTATGGAGGAGGCTCACATCTGGTCTGGGATGGAATCCATGTGCATTGACAAAGCAACCTTCATGTGCTCCTGAACGGAACCATGACGGCAGCCAGATACTGGGATGAAATCCTTGATCCATACGTGAAATCCTACGCTGGAGCTGTTGGCCTGTCCACACAGAGCACACGTTGTGGACCAGTACCTGGACGACGAATCTATCGAGCAAATGGAAGGGCCAGCCAGGTCACCTGCCTTAAATCCCATTAACCATGTTTGGGACACGATTGGAAGAGCTGTTTGTGCATGTGTCAACCAGCCACAAACCCTGGTTCAGCTTGGGCAGGCCTTTCAGGAGGAATGGGATGGGATTCCCCAGCAGACTGTCCCAAACCTCATCTGCTCTATGTGCAGGCGATTTCGGGATGTCATCGAGGTGCATGGAGGTCACACACGTTACTGACAGTCAGTGTTCAGTAAGTTCTCCAAAAAATTCAAAGTTCTTAATTCAATGAAGTTTTTGCCCCATATGCCGAAAACCCTAAAATTAGAGGATGGGCTTGATTTAGAGTCTTTCAAACCTTTTACGTCTTCAAAACTCTATTGTTATTGATTATGTTTTGTTGTCAGATGACCGGACAATTAGATGGATACATTTATATTTGAATATACGACAGCGTTTGTCAAAAACGTGATGCAAGGCAAGTGTTGAGTAGTATAGAAAGTACACTCACCTATCAAACTATATTATACAGGCATAAGAAAGATTTTAAAGTCTCCGCGTTTTTAATGCGAATGCAAAATGATTTATTGCATTAGAATACAGCTCCAGTAGCAATTCGGTGCGATTTAGCAAGAACAAAATAACAGAAGAAAAAAAACAAGAAAAAAACCACAGCGCGATTAGTCTGACATATTTTCTTCAACATTTTATTTCTTCAACAATTTTGTCACAAATCCTTTTCGGATATCAATCAAAAGCAGTGGTCGAAGGTGGGTCAAAGCTGGAAGTCTCGTGCACACTGGTTGTCATCCCAGATAATATACAGGCTAAGGTCACGCAAAGTTCCCATCTCTCGCTCCCCTCGTGCGATGTCAGCGTGTTGTGTTCTGGGTGTCAACGTGACTGGAATTATTTGCGCTTCCTGCACTTTCGGAAGTTGATATTTCTTAATATTGTGTTACAGCATGTGCTGGATATTTTTTGTATCAGTTCTCAGCCTTTTTATTTAGAACAACCTCCTACAATTCTAGGGTGCTCTCTACCAAGAGAAAAACACACACTGAAATGATCGCAAGAGCAGCCAGCGAGGGACTGAATCGAAAGAAAGTATAAGGGTGGTATTCAATGTTGTAAAATACAAGAATAATCAAACATGAAAATTGTACAATCGATTAATATGCCGATAATTAATCAGTGATGTTTAGTAAGCACATGTAAGCTTACATTGATGCAATACTTTCCTAGGCTTAAAACTGTTCCAAGTGTTAATAAATCGTATTGTTTTCAGTTTGTATAAGAACTTTTTTGTTTTAAGTTTCATACATGAAAGAATGTTTCAACTGGACATATTTGACAGTGGAATTGTTTATTGTCGAACTTGATTTGCAGATGCAAGCAGCCATGTAAGTTTTCAATGCAGTTTCTGTTTATACAATGGTGTTGTAATTTCGTAGCATGCTATTATTGCCGAACGCATTCTGATTGCAATGCACTTGGGGGTCCGTACTAAGAGGGTCCATTTTACTGACTCTCAGTGCGCGCAGCTGATTCCGATGCAAGGTGGCAGATTGCATACGATGTTCTACTCGGTGGTAGATGGTAGGAAGGGCGACGCAGTATCTCCTTCCTCACTACAGGGAGTTGAGCGACTTGCAAGCTGACAGGGTCGACGTGAAGTGTTGTTAAAGGTGTGTGCATTAATGTATGCTCAGGAGTGCCTCATGAATTTGGTCTTTGACCTTGCCATTTTTTTTACCTGCTGGAAAGATTTACAACACCGGACCAAAAAGGTTGAAGACACCTAGAAGCTAGTGATGCAATGGCCGTAGCAACAGTGTTTGATGGCAGAACGGAAATGAGGAAGAGCATGAGAATAATTATGTGGACACCTAAAGAGGCTTAGCCTCGTTTTAGATCAGAAAAGAGTTGATACTTAATCTCCAACCCAAAATGTTATCTTATTTGCCTTTGCTATATTCCCCCTTTACACCCACAAGAAGACTGAAGTGATGTAGGTGGGATAGTTGAGTTTAGAAATTTAGCCAATGGGAACAGTCCATACTAAGTCTTAATCTCCAAACCAAAACGCTGTCTTTATGGTTTTCCTCCCCCTGCGCTTATAACTTCCTCTAATATGCCACTCTCTTTGACTCTGCCTTTTCCACTTTCTTTCTGTCATCTACCCTCTTTCTGACTTATTGGCCCACTTTCTAGCCTTTTTGTTTAATCTTCAAAATATTTGTTCTCCTTTGAAATTCTCCAAAATCGGAATGTGTCGGCTGTACATAGCGGGGAGACCAGTGAAGACTGAAAACCGGACACATACATTACCCATTATGGCCATATGGCCCAGAAATGCTGAAGAAGAATAAACTAAGGTGTCAGAGAGTGTAGTCGTGGGCTATGTGATGGATGAAACTTTGTAAGTGGTACGATTCCTTAACACCAGTTGGTGTTTGAAAAAAAAGATGAAATTACAAACACTAAAGACAATAGTCTTCCCTAAACACAACAAGCATGGTAATTGGCTCCGCAAAACACGAGAGACGATTGGGTCTCCAAAATAAAACAAGAAAGATGATTGGCTCCACAAAACACAAAATAAAGACTTGCAAGATAATTGGCACCTCAAAAACATGAAAGATGATTGGATCCTAAACATATAACATGCAAGATGATTGGTTCCCAAAATATTCATATGCTGTGCATGTGACTTAACCCTTTCACCGCCAAAGTCGCATTTTAGCACCACAGTGATTTAACGCCTTTGTCACTAAAAGGCATCAAATTGGGGTCTATTATCCAAAGACCCTATTGTCTTAGTTTTGGGAAGTAAGGATAGACCTTATTTTATATATGTTACAGAAGAATTCCCAGTCCTGCAGATGGATTTTGTTCTCTACCCAGGTAAATTTAATGGACATTTTTGGTTGAAATATGGTGGGCGGTGAAAGGGTTAAACACACAAAAGATGATTGACTCCCACAAACAAACAAACAAAACCACAAAACAAACAAGATGATTTTTTCCTGAATGATTTACATGCTGTTCGTGTGACACGACAATTATACTCATGACAATCATCTGATTTATTACGCTTTCGGTTTTCTTTTTTCCTTCTGGCCAGTTTCTACTCTTTATTTCTGAATACCCTCCTAAAGTTGCACAGCCACAGAATAGTCAACAGCGTCTGTAATTGCTATGCAGAAGGAAGAAAAAATGTGTGTAATGTTTTTTAAATTTCCAAACAAAGCTGGTGTCCGATTGTTTTTTTTTTCTCTTTTATATTTTTCACAATTGAAAATCATTTAGAGCAAAATACTAAACAAACATAAGGCCTGTGTGTTTGTATGTTACTTCTCACTAAACGACTTTGGTATTTTGATACGCTAAAACAATTTTTTTTTCTTTCTTAGGACTAACACACAAGTCCAAGTCCTCACTGTGCTCCAGGTTCCGAAAGCACGGACACGCATACGCACGCACATGTACACACCCACACATGCACACACACACAGGCACTCACACACACACAGGCACTCACACACACACACACCTGCACACACACACGCACGCACACACGCACACGCACACGCACACACACACACACACATACAAACACACACACATACACACACACACACACACACACACACACACACACACATACACACACATACACATACACACACGCGCGCGCGCACGCTAAGAAAACAATTATCACTTGCAGAGATTCTGGACACTGTTCGGAGACCGATGACACACTGTCCCGGGTCCAAATGTTTTTGCAGCCTGCACTTTAAAACGGCCAGAAACTGGTTATAAGTGGTTCACCATTACACGTAATAATAGAGGTAAACAGTTGTTTGCTATCAACACAAATGCTAAGTCACTGTCCCTGTTTCACTTTATCATTCAATTAGTCCATGTCATGCTCATACAAGCCCCAACCGATAAGGGCACTTAACATGTGGTGCACTGACAGGACACAAACAATACACCAGTGACAACAGACAACGGCCTTTTCTTCCATAATCATAGTCACCAAAATCATGACTGTGACTGGTAGGGCGAAGAGGTCACAAGGAGAGAGATATAGAAATAAATAAACAAATGAATAAAGTAAAAACAGAGAGGAAGAGAGAGAAAAGAAAGAAAAAAAAAACGAGAGAGAGAGAGAGAGAGAGTGTATCATTGTATGATGTGCCTAAAGTTTGTCATTGAACTTTTATTTTTTAAGCGTCTAAGGTTTTGACTAACTTTCATTTAAAAGTTTGTTTTTTAATGTATTGCATTTTAATTACCCTTGTGTATTCATATATTAAACAATATAGTGACGACCACACGATCAAATGTATATTGTTTCCTTAGACACAATTGCAAGTATTAACGGCGATTTCTGCCTTTAAAAAATGTTTAAGAGAGAATGGACGAGCAAAAGTAGGGGAAGACGGGGTAAAAAAAAAAGCGCATGGGCGGGTAAGAAGCCCACCCCACTTATCTCATTAAATGAAGCAAAATTTCAGTCACATTTTGCCCATGAGGAGAAGGTTAATGTTTAGCATTCGTCTCATAGAAAACATTTCACTGAAAGTTTCTTTATTTAATGAGATAATTGTGGTGGGCTTCTTAACCGCCCATGCGCATTTTACCCCGTCTCCCCTAATTTTGTTTGTTTCTGCCTTGGACTTTTTTTCTTTTTTGAAAAAAAAAAGGAAAGAATTTGTGAGAAAACATATTTTGTTTTGTTTTGTTTCTTTCTTTCTTTCTTACACTATTTTGATTTCTGTTTTGAAAAAGAGAGAGCGAAAGTATCGTTGTGCTCTCTCTTTCTTATGTTGATCTGTTTCTCTGCCTGACTGTCTGTCTTAGCTCTCTCTGAATTTCTCAAGTCAAGTCAAGCCAAACTCAGAATCTTTATTGAAGATAAAGGAATAAGCTTGACATCTTGTTTTCATCCTGTCCTCAGAATGAAAAGTAATACGTGTGTTAGTTGTGTGTGTGTATGTGCGTGTGCGCTTGTGTATGTGCGTGTATTTTTGTGTGTGCGTGTGTGTGTGTGTGCTTGTGCGCGCTCGCATGGTGTGTCCTGTCTGTATTTGTATGTCTCACCTCGCCACACGCATAGTGTGTTTGTGTGTCACTCTGTGTGTTAAGTCAAGTCAAGTCAAGTCAAGATCGTCTTTATTGAGGGTTAAAGAATAAAGCTAACAAGGCTTTTATTTCATTCTGCCCTCCAACAAAAATACAAGCATCATGAAAATGCATAATAATAATAATAGAAAAAAAACCCACAGAGAACATTTATAAATGAGTATAAATTTAAAGAAATAAAAAGTAACAAATAAAAATAAATACATATATATATAAATCAACCGAGAGACGAGAAGACGCGAGAGAGAGAGGATGAGAGAAGAGAGACGATCGGCACAAAACATAACACTTGGGAGAAAAGGAAAGAAAAGAAAAAGATAGGGGTGGGGAAGGAGGAGAGTGACATTTTTTTAAAAACATTATTTATCTACATGCGAATATACATAGTAATAAATTAAAATTTTACAATTTATTCAATCAAAAATACTTCTTAAAAGTTCTTTTAAAAGTACGATTTAGAATTTACATAAATTTCAAGAATGCTGGCAAGTTGTTCCATGTGTTTTGTGGCATTGGGTGTGTGTGTGTGTGTGGTGGGTGTGTGTGTTGGTGTGTGTGTGTGTTGTGTGTGTGGTGTGTGTGTGTGTGTGTGTGTGGTGGGTGTCTGCTTGCCCCCCCCCCCCCCGCTGACACATGCACGCACTTGCAGAAGCATTCAAGCATCAAGATCCATGCTCCGACCTCGCTCATGTTAACGGTTCTACAACGTGTAAATCGTAGATTAAGCACGTGTTATTCGATAAACGATATTTTGGAGCCATCGTTTGTGAACATATTTTCCCCCTCACTGATAGAATTGAAAGAAAGGGAGGGAGGGAGGTTGGGGCGCGGGAAGAAAGAAAAGAAAAAAAAAAAAGAAAGAAACGACATAATTTAAAAGAAAGAAAGAAAAGAAAGAGAAGGCAAAGGAAAGACAGATCTATGAAAGAAAGAAAAGGAAGGAAGAAAAGAAAGAAAGTAAGAAAGAACCAAATTGCAAAACAGAAAGTGAAGGACAGAGGAAAGAAAGATATATAGAAGAAAAAACGAAAGGAAGAATAAAGAAAGCCAGAACGAACAAAATATGTGCCCAAAACAAAAGAAAGAAAGAAAGTAAGAAATGAAGAGAACGAAACGAATAAAGACAGAAAGAATAGAAGAAGAAAAAAAGAAGCAAAAAAAGAAAGAAAGGAGGCAGGAAGACAGAAAGAACAAAGAAAAGAAAGAAAGACAGAAAGAACAAAGAAAGGAAGAAAGGAAGTTAGGAAGGAAGAAAGAAAGAAAGTGAGAAAAAGAAGGAAGGAAGAGAGAAAGGAAGATAAGAAAGAAAGAAAGGGAAGAAATAAAGAAAAGTGAAGGAAGGAAATGGGAAAGAAGGAAAAGAAGGAAGAGAGGAAGAAAGGAAGGAATCAAGGACAGAAGAAATAATGAATGAACACAAGAAAGAAGGAAGGAAGAAATAAAGAAATAAAATAAGGAAGAGAGGAGGGGAGGGGAAGAAAGAAATAGAGAAAGAAAATAAAGAAAAAAACGAAACAAAGAAAAGAAAGAAAAGCAAATGGATAGAAGGTTGCTAATCCACTGGCTGCACATTCATTCACACCTCCTCTCTCTCTCTCTATCTCCTTCTCCTCTCTCCCATCTCCGCTCGGCCTCTCTCTCTCTCTCCTCCTCTTCTCCTCTTCTCTCCTCTTCTCTCTCTCTCTCTTCTCTGTATGAAAACTGGATGACGGCCACTCGATTTTGTTCATTTCCATTGTGTAAAATGTAGTCACCTGTGCCTACATTTGCTTGCCGGACACCCCACGGTAGCAACAGGCTTTCCTGGCATCATGATAAAAGTTTACAACGGAACATATCACAGCGATTTAACAACAACCAAAACCCCACAAGTGTTAAACGTAAAACGTATCTACGTTTTCCACAGTTTTTGAACACCCATTAGCGGAACCCCCCCGGGAAGATTCTTACTTTGCTGATTTTGGTCCGGCCAACAGTTTGGGAGCTTTGACTCTTCTTTTTTCTTTTCCCCCTTTCTTCACCTTTTGTTCCTTTTTCTTTTACCTCTTCGCATTTAAACTTTCTACCTCCTTTCTCCTTACTTTGCCTCTTTCTTTTTTCCCTTTCCCCACCTCCTCTTCTTTTCTCGACCACCCTTTCGTCGACGAACAAAAATACCAATGGACACTGGAAAGGCGCTTTCGGACAGTCCGTCACATGATAATAGTCCTTCTTTGAGTGTCTTTGTTCTAATAGAGTTGGCCTACCCTAACGTAACCAACCACTGTGTTTCTACCGTGCGCCTGTGTTGTGCTTGTTGAGACAAACTGACCCACTTTTATTATATATAAACGTGTTGTAGTTGTTTACGATTTACTCGGCTTCGTTCTTTCTGCTTTTCTTTCTTCCTCTGCACACAATACAACCAACATACCCCAACACATACATACTTCACTTCAGAAATTGTGATGGGATTTACATGGGTGTTTCACCAAAAAGCCTGAATATACAAAGAGCTGGCACTCCGCAGCTGACTGAAGCCGGTGTTTTTTTTACTCCCAACCTTTCACCTACACTACAGCTGGGTAGTGGTGAGATGAACTCACTGTCTACAACAACACTTCCCACCTTCCACCTTTTCACCTTGCAGGTGGGGAAGTGAGAAAGTTGGCTCCAGTATTTGCAAGGTTTTGTAGGCTGCGAAGTAACCAACTCTTTGTGACATTAATCCTTAGGCTTTTTGGTTTCTCTCTTTCGGTTGTGGGAAAGCGTAAAAGCTAGTGCGGGGTATACTTAGGCCAAAGTGTAACAGCTGCTATGATTGTTTTGTTCCTGTGTTGCGCAAAAGGTGCCCGCAACTACTCTTGGTGGCTGTAACTTTTTAGAATTTTGCAGAATATAGATGCATCTTGTGTGATACTATTTAGTATTTGGTACTTAATAGTCACAGAGGCGTCTCTGTGAAATTCGGGTTGCACGCACCTGGAGGGGAGCAGCCAGAGGTGCGCCACCATACTGAGGTAGGTCCAGGGACGGAACAAATGTAACGGTTGGAGGGGGGTGGATCCAGGGAACTGCATAGAACCAATGATAGGTTCCGGATGATGTTGTTTTGGGGGTCCAAGGGGTGAAGCCTCTGGGAAATGTTGCAATTTAGTGATTGTTGAGGTACAATTCGAGTCATGTTCTTACTTTTTACATATTGGGAGAGGGGGGGTAGTGATGTCCGAAAACCCAGGACCCCCTCCCCACCGCCCCTGAGGCATACGCCGTGCTAAACATGTGTTTGATAACCGATGCTTTGTATTTGAAGCTTGTGAATGAGCATTATTTTATGTCAACAACTGCATCCTGACACACCTTGTCACCCGACGTCAGCTCTCTCTCTCTCTCTCTCTCTCTCTCTCTCTCTCTCTCTCTCTCTCTCTCTCTCTCTCTCTCTCTCTCTCTCTCTGTCCATTATGGCAGTTTTGCTATTGGCATTAAAAAAAGATCATTTGAACATTTGTCATTTGTCATTTTGTCTCTCTTTCACTCTCTCCTGTCATCTCTCTCTCTGTCTCTCCGCTCTCTCTCTCTCCTCTCCTCTCTCCCTCTCTCTCGCGTCTCCCTTCTCGTCTCTCTCTCTCTCTCTCTCTTCATCTGCAGGGTAGGGTTCGATAGTCCGACGCATTAAGTTCCGAAGTGGCAATAGTCCGACCTTTCAACACGTGGCAATAGTCCGGCATTTCAACACGTGGCAATAGTCCGACGTGGCGAATGTTCCGACCACGAGCGATTTTGAAAATAATGTGTCCGACGTGACATTGGTTCCGAAGTAGCATTGATTCCTACGTGGCAATAGTCCGACAGCTAAGAGAGAGAGAGAGAGAGAGAGAGAGAGAGAGAGAGAGAGAAACAGAGAGAGAGAGAGAGAGAGAGGACACTGGAAAACTTTATTTGATAAGAATAAAGATTTTAGGCGATGCCTATGCTTACAATCTTTCGGACATTGGTCCGAAGTAGCATTGATTCTACGTGGCAATAGTCCGACAGCTAAAAGAGAGAGAGAGAGAGAGAGAGAGAGAGAGAGAGAGAGAGAGAGAGAGAGAGAAGAGAGAGAGAGAGAGAGAGAGAGAGAGAGAGAGAGTGAATAGAGAGGGAGAGAGAGAGAGAGAGACGAGACAGAGAAGAACAGAGACAGACAGACAGAGAGAGAGAGAGAGAGAGAGAGAGACGAGAGGAGAGAGAGAGAGAGTGAGAGGAGAGAGAGAGAGAGACAGACAGACACAGAGAGACAGTAGAGAGAGAGAGACAGAGACAAAGAGACGCTGATATTTGAGTAAGTGCTCGCGACTTTCTGTACACACACGCCACCTCTCTCTCTCTCTCTCTCTCCTCTCCTCATTCTCTCTCTCTCTCTCGTCTCGTTCTTCTCTCATCTCTCTCTCTCTACTCTCTCGTCTCTCTCTCTCTCTCTTCTCTCTCTCTCTCTCACGCACACCACACACATTCCCTCTCACGCTTTTCGCTCTGTGTGTTTCTGTCTGTCTGTATGTTCATCTCTCCATCCAACAGGGTCCTCCACATATTCTAACTTTCTCCAACCGTCATCTCTACCGCACTCGTTCTCTTCTCCCTCTCTCTCTCTCTCTCTCTCTCTCTACTTCTACTCCTCCTGACCTCTCCCTCTCAGATCTCTCTCCTCTTCTCTCTCTCTCTCATCGTTCAATGTGCTGTCTGTCTGTCTGTCTCTCACTCTCTCTGTCTTTCTGGTTCTTTCTCTCTCTCTCTCTCGTCTCTCTCTCTCTCTCTCTCTCTCTCTCTCTCTCCCTCTCCCCTCCCTCTGCCTGTCTGTCTATTGCTATCTATCTCTCCCTCTTTATCTCTCTCTCTTTCTCTCTCTGTCTGTCTCTCCGTGGTCTCTGTCTCTGTCTCTCTCTCTCTCTCTCTCTCTCTCTCTATGTCCCTCTCTCTCTGTCTCTCTGTATCTCTATCCTTTCTTTCCTTTCTCTCTCTGTCTCTGATGTCTCTCTCTCTCTCTCTCTGTCTCTGAGAGAAGCAGACAAATAGAAAAAGACAGACAGAGAGAGCTACAGGCAGATCGACAGACAGGCAGATAGAGACAGAGAGAGAAAGGAAAAAACAGACAGACAGACAGACATAGACAATGATATGCAGACAGACAAAGTAGATAGAAACAGAGATTGTCACAGACAGAAACAAGACAGACTGAAAGAGAGAAAGACGGAGAAAGAAAGACACGCAAAGAAAGAAGGAAGAGAGAAGAGGAGAGAGATGAGAGAGAGGAGAGAGAGCGACCGGAGTAGAGCGGGAGAGAGGAGAGAGAGAGTCAGAGAGAGAGAGAGAAGAGATGAGTAGAGAGGATAGAGAGAGAGAGAGAGAGAGAGAGAGTCAGATCAGACAGAGACAAGAAAGTATACAGAGAGACAAGACCGACAGACAGGCATAGAAAGACACAAACAGGGAGAGGGGTGGGGGGGGGGGGGGAGAGAGGGAGCTGGGGGGGGAGAGAAAGACAAAACACACAGAGAGATACAGAGACAGACACAGAGGCAGGCACTGGAGGCGAGACAGCAAGAGAGAGAAAGACGTGAGAGAGACAGAGAGAGATGAGAAGGAAGAGTTATGACGGAGAGAGAGAGACAGAGAGCGGGAGGGAGAGAGAGAGAGAGGAGGAGAGAGAGAGAAGAGTTGAGAGAGTAGAGAGAGAGAACGATGAGATAGAAAGTCGGAGAGAGAGAGAGAGAGGAGAGAGAGGAGAGAGAGAGAGAAAGAGAGAGAGGAGGACGAGAGAGCGTCCGAGAGAGATGAAGAGAGAGAGAGAGAGAGCCTAAAGAGAGGCATTCACACAAATGTCGGACCAACGCTACGTCGAACCAATGCCACAGCACCGTCGGACACATTTTTTTTGAAAAAAATGTGTGGGACTGTTGCCTACGTTTCGGATGACCAATCCCACGTCGGAACTTTAAAAAAAAAAACGTCAGACCATAGCCACGTGGGAACTTGAAACGTCGGACTATCGAGATGACACCGTAAACTATATGGGCCGCTTGTTCGCCCCGACAAGGTAAGTCAAAGGTCACTTTATAGGCTTGCCTGCTTCTATAATTTATTTTTGTTTGACGTTAACAAACACTTGGGTGCTTAGTCATGCTTAGGTTATATGATAGTTCTTATCTTGATGACTGAGGCTAAAATAAAACTGCAGCGACCCACAGTAAAGTGCACTATTACCACAGTCACATATTATTATGACGCTGTGTTAGTGTACATAACATTTAGGATATTTACATTATTACCCAGCCAGACAGACAGACTAGATATGCGATATTGTTTCGGGTCTGTCTGTCTGTCTGTGTGTCGGTTTAAAAAACCCACCAACACAACTTCTGGAAGGATTTTGTAAACATCTTACTAAGAAAGTTTTCTTTCGATGTTCAACATCTTGCTGGTCATTATTGAGTTTTTATTCTATTTTTCGTTCTTGAAACTGTACATGAATCTGGTTTTCTAAAAAGAAAACAAAAAAACGGCCAGGTGGATTTTAATCAGATTTTGTATGTTGGTATGTGTTCATCCTAATTGTCATGATCCTGTTGATTTTTGTTAATTTGTTTATGATTTCTTAACATTTACCTCTGCACTACAGGGAAACCATTCTTAAAACCCTTTCAACGCTAGCCATTCCTCAGCCAAAATGTACCATTAAACTTACCCGGGTAGAGAAAAGATTTCGTCTGCAATATTGGGGATTCCTCTGTGACATGCATAAAATAGGGCCTATCCTTACCTCCCAAAATGTTAAGAAAATAATGGTCTTCGAAACAACAGAACCCTGATTTGATGCCTTTTAGTGACATGGGTGTTAAATCATTGTGGTACCAAGAGGCGACAGTAGCGATGAAAGGGTAAAGACCCACCAGATCCATGAGTGGAAAATCACGGGTTTCACGCGTGATGGTTAATCTTGTTTTGACCAAGGGTTTGAACTCCCATGCAAATGCCTTCAAATTGAACCCCCTCTCCCCCTAGTCTATATATTTCTCGCTGGTCCTGATAAAATCTTATTTTGACCAGGTCGCCCTTCAGTACTCCTTCACCGCCATGCAATGCCTTCCCCCCCCTTATTCCAACCCAATAACCGTCATCCGAGCTTTTTTTTTCCCCATTTTCCCACTTCATCCTGACTTTGAAAGCGAGAGACAGCTCACTTAAAGAGCAGCCTCACTTTGAAGTTGGGGGCATTAGTATATATGGGTCACGGTCACGCCTACACAGAAAACACACACCAAGGGACTTAATCTTGTTGGGTCAGTGTTCCTGTAGCCCTCTCACTCTGATCAATCGAACCGATAATCGATCCTGAGTACCAAGTGATGGGAAGTAACTCCGAACGTCACACCAAATCTTTTATTTAAAAAAATCACCCAGAATAAAGTCTAACTCACATTTAATTTCTGAAAGATGCATATTGAATAGCAATGATGATATTTTCATTCGAAAGCTAACACACTGTCACACAACAAACCATGAATTGGAATTTTTTAAAATCCGTAATGGCGCTCCGAGCATCGCGCCGACGCTCCACGAGTCCGAATACTGCGCACGTCACGTGGAAAGAAGAAAAAAATTTGGGGTCACTTCGAAAAAAAATCCGTTCAAAAAGACTAGTGGGTGCTTTCCCTTGCTGTAAAGGCCAAAAACGGACCAGCGAGACTGAGGTAAAGGAAGAACTAACTTAGTATATTGCATTGTGGGTAGGGAGAAAGTGAAAATGAAACTACTAGACCTGGCGTTCAGCGGGGGGGTCGGTAGCAATCGGCGTAAAAAACGGGAGCCACTGGTAAAAAACAATTCGGTCATATTTGGCGTCTGTGTCCCAGAGATAGAGTGACGCAATTTTGTTCTGAGTCACTGTGTGGGCGGGCCTCTCATACGTTTTGCCTTCAAAATCAACTTTCAAAAAAAGCCAAATTTTGAACCAGACATAGCGGAATCACGTCCCAACGCGTTCTTCTGGAACTGTATGGCAAGCAAAAGTCCGACATCTACGCGGTATCCGAGTTTTTACGTTCTTGTATACTTCGGCCCTTCGTATTACCCTTATAAAATTATAAGCGTATTACATTATAGATTAATAACTTTATTTATTATTGTAAGCGCTTAGAGCGCTTACTGATACACGTACTGATAGAGGTAAACAGTTGTTTGCTATCAACACAAATGCTAAGTCACTGTCCTTGTTTCACTTTATCATTCAATTAGTCCATGTCATGCTCATACAAGCCCCAACCGATAAGGGCACTTAACATGTGGTGCACTGACAGGACACAAACAATACACCAGTGACAACAGACAATGGCCTTATCACGACAACAGATACTGAAGGACAAAGAGGGGGGAAATGATGACAGCTGAAGAACTCAGCACACACACACACACACACACACACACACACACCACACACACACACACACAACACACACACACCACACACACACACACACATACACACACACACACACACACCACACACACACACAAACACACACACACACACACACACACACACACTCAAAGATTCAAACGATTGTTTAAGCCTTTGACCCCATTAGGGACATGGACACAAATCAGCTAAATATCAAATGCAACAACTGAAAACGATTGCAAAAGATAACTAATATAAATAGCACACCAAATGCAATGTCACACAACTTTGTTGTAAACCAACATTCTCGTCATTCTAAGGAACACTGCCCGGCTAAGCCTTGTGACATATAAGAAGTGAGTTTGATCGTTCGTCCGTGGAGGTCAGTTTGTTTGACTGTTTAATACGTGCGCTCCTCCTCTTTTTCTTCTTCTTTCATAATCATAGTCACCAAAATCATGACTGTGACTGGTAGGGCGAAGAGGTCACAAGGAGAGAGAATGAATGAGAGAGAGAGAGAGAGAGAGAGACGACGAGATGAGAGAGAGAGAGAGAGAGAGAGAGAGAGAGAGAGAGAGAGAGTACAGAGAGAGAAACAGAGAGAGAGAGCGGACGCAACAGGAGAGAGATGGAGAGAGATTAAGAGAGAAGGAGAGAGAAAGAGAGAGAGAGAGGAGAGAGAGAGAGAGAGATGAGTGAGGAGAGAGAGAGAGAGAGCCTTGAAAGTAGAACAAATGAAAAAAATAAAGTCAAAAACAGGAGTAGAAGGAGAGAGAGAGAAAAAAAAACTAGAGCGTGTATGTCATTGTTTGATGTGCCTAAATTTTGTCATTGGACTTTTATTTTTTAAGCGTCTAAGGTTTTGACTAAATTTCATTTAAAAGTTGTTTTTTAATGTATAGCAATTTCATTACCCTTGTGTATTCATAAATTTTAAAAATATAGTGACGGCCACACGATCAAATGTATATTGTTTCCTTTGACACAATTGCAAGTATTAACGGCTAATTTTGCCTTTTTTTTTAAAAGAAAGTATTGACGAACAAAAGCATTTTGTTTGTTTGTTTCTCTCCTTGCGTGCCTTTGACTTGTTTCTTTTAAAAAAAAAAAGATGGAATGCACAATAAAAAGTATTTTGTTTTGTTTTGTTTGTTTGTTTGTTTGTTTGTTTCTGTCTTGGACTTTTTTTCTTTTTGAAAAAAAAAAGAGAATGGACGATGAATAGAGAAAAAGTATTTTGTTTTGTTTGTTTGTTTGTTTGTGTCTGCTTTGGACTTTTTGAGTTTTTGAGAAAAGGAAAGAATGGATGAGAAAAAGTATTTTGTTTTGTTTGTTTGTTTGTTTCTGCCTTAGACTATTTTATTAAAAAATAAAATAAAAGAGAGGGCGAACGTAAATAATCTTGTATCTTTTGTTTTGTTTTGTCCTTTTTGTTTCTGTCTTGGACATTTTGAAGAAAAAAGAGAGCGGAATGGACAATAAAACGTATTGTTTGTTTGTTTGTTTGTTTCTGCCTTGGACTTCTTGTCTTTTGGAGAGAAAAAAAAAAAAGAGAATGGATGACAAAAAAGTATTTTGTTTTATTTGTTTGTTTGCTTCTGCATCGAGCTATTTTTTTAAACTTTGAACCAAAAAAGAGAATAGACAAGATAAAGTATTTTGTTTTGTTTCTTTCTTTCTTTGTTTCTGCCTTGGACTTTGCTTTCTTTTTCTTTTTTAAAAAGAGAGCGAAAGTATCTTGTATCTTTTTTTCTGTCTTTTTCGGACTGAGAGAATGGACGATAACATGTATTGTTTGTTTGTTTGTTTCTGCCTTGGACTTCTTGTCTTTTGGAGAGAGAAAAAGAGAATGGATGACAAAAAAGTATGTTGTTTTATTTGTTTGTTTGCTTCTGCATCGAGCTATCTTTGTTTACTTTGAACAAAAAACAGAATGGACAAGAGAAAATATTTTGCTTTTTTTCTTTCTTTGTTTCTGCCTTGATTTTGTTTGGATTTTTTTTTTAAAAGAGAGAGCGAAAGTATCTTGTATCTTTGTTTCTGTCTTGGACTTTTTTTTCCTTTTGAAAAAAAGAGAGAATGGACGATAACATGTATTGTTTGTTTGTTTGTTTCTGCCTTGGACGTTTTGTCTTAAAAATTAAAAAAAAGAGTGAATGGATGAGAAAAAATTATTTTGTTTTATTTGTTTGTTTGTTTGTTTGTTTGCTTCTGTATTGAGCTATTTTTGTTTACTTTGAACAAAAGGGAGAATGGACAAGAGAAAATATTTTGCTTTGTTTCTTACTTTTTGTCTTTTTGAAAAAAAGAGAATGGATGAGATAAAGTATTTTGTTTTATTTGTTTGTTTGTTTCTGCATTGAGCTATTGTTGTTTACTTTGAACAAAAGGGAGAATGGACAAGAGAAAATATTTTGTTTTGTTTGTTTGTTTCTGACTATTTTTAAAAAATTATTCTGAAAACGAGAGAGCGAAAGCATCTTGTAACTTTTGTTTTGTTTATTTTTGTGTTTCTGTCTTGGACTTTTTGTTTCTTTTTGGAAAAAAAAAAATGAACGAAAGAAAAGTATTTTGTTTGTTTTGCTTCTGCTTTAGACATGTTTTTGGAAAAAGAGAGATAATGGCCGAGAGAAAGCATATTGTTTTGTTTAGTTGTTTGTTATAAACACACGCACGCATGCAAACAAGATTAACTTTTTCATTTTTAAAGCAAGCAAATCATACAAACCTTTCTCCCATTCGCAAACTTCAGCATGTCTAGACGCAAAACATTAACCCTTCCCCCATAGTATGAACAAAACAACTCGCGTCAATACCCCTAAAGCGGGCGACAGACTATGTGACTGCCTCATGTGACTTGATCAGGTCGTGACGTTTCACCTCATTTGCACGCATCCAGCATACCATCCTGCTTGATCAGTTTGACTCAGTCGGGCCCAGTTAGGTGACAGGGCCGAATAGGGCGGGTTCTAAGTTTCACTGATCGAGTCTGATAAACTAATTAACAGCTTATTCTCGCACAGTTCTGCTATTTTCATGTGGGAATCATTTCCCGTTGTTCCTCGCTCCTGTGTGACTTTAATCTAATCCATTCCCGTTCCTGTTTGTGTTTTAGCTTATTTATTTGTTTCTGCGCTAGATTCTTAAACGTTTTTGGCTATGTTGACTTTTCGTTACCCAAGGAACAATACATTAGCTTTTTTTGCAGTTGAACTAAATGAGAGACTTAGTGCGATGTTTCTTACGCCAGAGGGCATGACGCTCGTGTGGGGCTAATCCTCTCTATATTATTAGTTGGGGATAAAGAAAGAGAGAGACAGTCAGTGGTCCTACCATCACTCTCTCTCTCACTACGCCCAAGTAAGAAAATCGCGTGATAAGCCCCTATTGCATTGACTGCCCTCTGGCGTGAAAAATATCGCCATAGGTTGACCATTCAATTCACATTCAAATACAGGTTTTGAAAAATATCTGTTGTAATCTAAAACATGCATGTATTCTTTATATATAGCCTTTAATGGCAAGGCAGAAATATGTATTATAAAAAATAAATAAAAGAATGACAATGACTACATAAAATGTCTTGCAGGTATGTGCTCATGCAGCGTTTTGTTTTAGTCAACAAGCTGTTTATTTGAGTATAATAAATACCATTTGGGCTTGCGCACTTTAGATCCGCAATCCGCAAGTTCCATACCGAAACCATTCACTTGTATAAGATATAAGCGGATGGGATTGCGGATGAGTGTCCGCGTGTAATGTGTACACTTCATATTCCTTACTTCCATTTTTTTTGCGCGCATGTGTGTGTGTATGTGCACTTATGGTTCTATTCTTATTCATATGATACTTTTAACACTTAAACATTACATTTTCTTTCCACAGAACCAGAGTTTACCTTCTGTTAAAGACTTCAGCATGCCATCATTACTTTCCCTGGACCTTAGCACAGCGCTGCTGGGAGGAGTGGTGCTGTTGTGTCTGTGGTGGTGGCTGTCCTCACGACGACCCCCGGGCCTACCCCCAGGCCCTGGACCTGCCCTGCCTCTGCTGGGACACATACACCTGCTGGGCAAGGACCCACGGCCCCAGTTCTGCAGGTGGAGACGTCAGTACGGAGACGTGTTCAGTCTGTACATGGGGGGCAAGCTGACGGTGGTGCTGGCCAGCTATTCAGCCATCAAGGAATCCCTCGTCGCCATGGCTGATGTCTTCTCTGATCGTCCCCATGTTGTTGTGATGGACGACATTTTCAAAAATGGAGGTAATCGCAAAGCTGTTTTATTTCTTACATTTTCAAATTGCTGCTGAGTGTGAAATAGGAACAACCTCGAGAGGCTCTTCACACTTTGGTGGGACTGTACAAAGTCAGCTGATTCAGTTTGATCAAGAACGTCTGATCTTGGGATTTTATTCAGATCTACATCAGTATTACATTTATACAAAATGTGATGGTGCATGAGAAAAGGAGACGTAATTGAACTGTTGCATACATTGTGGCTTAGATTTCACTATATGGAGGCAGGGCCGGATCTAGGGGGGGGGGGCTGGGGGGGGGGGGGGGGGTGCTTTGGGTGCTGCAGCAAGCGACCCCCCCCCAAAAAAAAATGCAAAAGGAATGCAGGGGTTGTGGGGTGCCAAGGTGCCAGTGGGGGTGCCCCAAAGCATCTGCTGCAAAAAAGGGCTCTGCTTGCAAACAGATGCGTGCAGAACAAAAAGAACCAGCCGTGGTGGGTGGTTGGTGCTGCAAAAAGAAATGCCAAAAGCAACCGAAAGGGGAGGGTGGGGTGCTGCAAAGGCAACAAGGGCTGGCAAGTGCAAGCTGCAGCTGCAGGATGTTGCTGCAAAAGAAAAAAGGCAGAAAAGAGGGAAAATGTCTGCAACGCTCTTCAGGGGGTGGGCTGCAAGAAGTTGCACGGGGTGTTCTGAGCTCACAGGAGATGCCACCAGGGTTTTGCCCCTGGACTCCACCGGGGCCGAGGCGGCTCACAGAGATGCTGGACCCCGGCCTAAAAAAAAGTTTCAAGCACCCCCCCCCCCCCCCCCCCGCCCCCCCCCGTTCAAGAGTCTGTGATCCGGTCCTGGGAGGTAATTCCTGATATAAACACAGAAAACAGAATTTATATATTTTTTTGCTAATTTTGAATAGAGGAATAGACGATTTTTGAAAACAACAACGAAGGGAGAAGCATTTCGTGAAAATTTAGAGTTATTTACCCTTGACCTCCAAGGCGGACACAAATACCATAGCAATCATATGGTGTCGAAGCTTGAAAACCGCAGGATGCGAGTCAGCGACTTGCAAACATTTTTTTAAAATGAGGGGTGGCCAGTGGCCACAAAACTGATTCAACACTTGCAAAATGTGACTTAAAATATAAATTACATATAAATTTTAGAAATAACGCACTGTGTTATATGTTATGCGCTTGCTGTGTGTCTACTCAACATCATTCCTGTTTGGGGAACGCCTAAAAGACCCGCCTCTGCCAAGCCAGACCACTCCCACACACCATGAAATTACTCCTATCCCCTTAATTATGTCCGAACCATTCCTATTGAGAGGCATTTGAGGCTTGGCATCCAAGACACACAGTTTATAGAAAAATACGGGGTATATTCTGGTAGTCCTGAATGCAACGAATCCTACGTGTCAATGGATTTACCAACCCTAATCTTAACAACCCTAACCCTAACCCTAGGACCCAACACCCAAACTTCTGCAAGGATGACAGCTACTACAGTCTGGGCAGAGCTGACCAGGTCATCCTGTTCAGACTCCGTACAGGACACAACAGAATGCATGCCCACATGTATCAGAAAATGAAAGTTGGCCAGACGGACAGATGTCCATGTGGCACTGCCCCTATGACCAGCGAACACCTCCTCCAAGACTGCCCGGACCACGCCGCACTCAGGCAAGCCACGTGGCCAAACTCCACATCGCTGAGGCAGAAGCTGCACGGGGACCTCGGGGACCTCTGCAGGACGGCAGCATTCGTCAGGGCAACTGGTGTGGCCATCTAGCGTTCGACAAAGAAAGAAACCCTAGGACCAATGACACGTAGGATTCTTGACACACTGGACTATCGGGACGCTCCTGAAATACAGTCGAACCCCAGTAAACTGACCACCCAACAGACTGGTCAAAAAACAAACTCTCCGTAATAGTGAGGTGCCCGCTATACCGAATCACTCCATGCAAAGGCAAAACATAATTAGGTTTACAATGAAAAGAATGACTTTATTTTATTGACAAACATTGACTAACGAAGCAAAGGAATGATTTTCACTCAACTTTTCCGTGATTTTTCCTTGAATTTGATTTTTCAAGTTTCCTTTCTTGTGATTTTTGCTTTTAAAATATAGCCTGTATATTTTATTTGACTATGCTCAGGGCTTTTGATCTGTTCCCCTCTTAAGGGTTATGTTCACTCCCTGTTTAGAATTGTAATGCGTATTTTCACTCCTAGTTGCAAATCAAAGGCAAAATCATGGGAGAAGCTCCACCCCCCACCCCCACCCCCCCATGCGCAATGAGCTTTCAATGATTTGGGCTTTCTGCGCGATCCAGAAGAATTTTAGATCTAGCATAGACAGCTTGCGGCAGAAAGGCCTAGCAGACAATTGAAATTCGAAGGACGTCATTAACTTACTGATCAGTAACGGTTGTGTTCTCGCACGCGTCATCATTTTAAACGTCATTTCAACCCCTAAATGAGACTTTAAAGGGTAAATCTCACGCATAATTTCAGATTCTAGGGGTGATTTGAGAGCTCTATAGTACGTAAATACGCACAATCTGTACGTTTTCAGAAGCCTTGATGCTATTAGAAACTCGTGATCAGGGTGGTCGGAATACTGAGTGGTCAATCACACTAGTTAATAGTGATTCAGACTGAGATCACTGTCCGTTGTCCTAATTAGCGGGGTGGTCGCTGTATCGGAGACACCCGTAGTAATAAATAAGAAGGACAAATAGCAGATTGACAAAAAACTGTCCGCTATACTGAGGTGCCCACGATACTTTGGTGCCCGTTAAGTGAAGTCCGACTGTATGACATAGAAGAGAGAGCATCGTCTCTTTATGTCTGTTGATTTGGCCTCAATTAAAATGATTACACAAACGAGGAAATCATTCCAGAGTTTTTGGTTTAGATGTATTTGGATATTATTACACTATATATAGAAATAAAAATGAATACGCTCAAAACATACATTTGATACGTTTTTGGTTGTTAACATTTTGTGTGTGTTTTTACTTAAATGTATGCAGCAGAAAAAGACCATAACTGTCTTGATGTAGTTATTAGTCTCGTTTTAAGACGAACGGCGTGCTTGAACAGAACCAAGGTATGGCCTACACTTTTGAAAACATGTTTTTACAAGGGCATCGCCGAGCGGCAGCAACGCATTGTGACAATGCAAACCTGGCCAGAGTTATGTCCTTCCCCCGCCCCCAATAAACACACCACTTTCCACCCTTACAGAACGCATAAAATACATAGCCCAAAATTTGAAGCGATTCTCTTCAGTAGTTCACGAGATACAGCTGAACTTTTATACAAACTTCCTTGCACCATGTCCTCTCCCCCCCCCCCCACCCCCCCCCCCCCCCCCCCCACCCCCCCCCCCACCCCCCCCATAAACACACCACTTTCCACCCTTACAGAACGCATAAAATACATAGCCCAAAATTTGAAGCGATTCTGTTCAGTAGTTCACGAGATACAGCTGAACTTTTATACAAACTTCCGTGCACCATGGTACACCACCACACAAAAGTTGAAGCGATTATGTTCACTAGTTCACGAAATAAAGCTGGGGGAAATTACATAGCCCAAAGAAGGAAATTTCGGTTTTCAAGGTCAAACTTCAAGGTCAAGGTCAGCACGGTGTTGATTAACGAAAGGAAGCTTCCTTTTCAAACTGTCTACCCCTCTGCCAGACAGACACACAGACACACACACAAACCAATCGCAACGCCTCGGCCTCTGGCCGGGTAAAATGTAACATCGACTAAGAAACGAAAAAATGTCCCTTCCTTGTCTGCATTTGACGGAGCTTGTAAGGGATATTTTCTTAGACTTAGAGACACCAACAGACCTCAACGTGATGTCTGCTTATACACTGATCCTGTACAAAGCGGATTCGGTAGACCTGTTTGAAAGTTCGGTCTCTTCTATTCAGCATAGCATGCATATTACAGTTTGTTTCTTTAAATTAGGCTGTTAGAAACAGACAGTCGTATCGTAAAGCTATTCGATACAGGCAGTCAAACTGACCGAGACAGAAACAGACGTACAGGTTTTCTTCCTCAATGCACAATGTTCTCTGTTCTGATTATCTTGAAACAGGCATAGTGTTCGCCTCAGGCCCCACGTGGAAAGAGCAGCGGAAGACAAGTCTGGAGATCCTCCGTGCCATGGGCATGGGCAAGAACGTGCTGGCCGAAAAGATCCAGGAGGAGGTCGCTCACTACATCCGGGCCATCAAGGACTACCAGGGGGCGCCAGTGGACCTGAAGAAAGTGACGCAAGTCAGCATCTCCAACAACATCGTGTCCATACTGTTTGGGAAGCGATTTGACTACCAAGATCCCGAGTTCATCCAATACATGAACAATTTCGATCGCATCCTTAAGCTCGTTGGAGGTTTGAAACATTTTCCTTGTTTTCCTTTATTCTTGTGTCTTCTGTTTTGTGTTAGCTATCTGCATGTTTGTCCCTCTCTCTCTGTTTGTCTGTCTGTCTTTTATGTTAATCTCTCTCTCTCTCTCTCTCTCTCTCTCTCTCTCTCTCTCTCTCTCTCTCTCTCTCTCTCTCTTCTCTCTCTCTCTCTCTCTCTCTCTCTCTCTGATGCTGAAGTCAGCATCCATGTAGGTTGTTGATCTTGATGCAGGTGTTGGCATCTATTAGGCGGTAGGAGACTTGAGCATTGTGAGACAAGCCGAAGGTTGTCCATGTGCTCCTGTAGTCCGCTGATCTTGTTTCGTTGGTGTAGTCTGAGCAGACGTCTTCCCCAAAGGCCGTTTTCAAGGCCATCGGGCGACCTACGCCGTAGCGGGAGCTGGTGTCGTCGCAAGCTGTCAGGAGACATACAGGCGAGGTTGGGCCGTCTCTGCAGGCGGGTGTGGTCCTTCAAGATTGGTCCCCTTCCCAACAGTGAGTGGCGCTGTGCTGAAGTCAAACACCCCAGAGGATGAGCCTGCATGTCCCACCCCCTGGGCAACAGCACAGCCAAAGCCCACTGCTGGATGCCGGCGAATCATTGACGAAGTCAAATCAGCAGAGATGATTCAATTTGCTGCATGTTGTCGTGTCAGCTTGCACGTCCCTCAACTCCATCTGGTGAGGGAGGAGTTACTGTGTCGCCCTTCCAACCGGCTGCCACCCAGTATGACTTCGATAGCAATCTGCCACTTTGCCTCGGAATCATCACATGATGAGAGAGTCAGCATAGTCGACCCTCTCACCACGGACTTCCGGTTGGGAATGACCTCGGCATTTGAATTTATTTTTATCTCCCTTCTCCTTCTTCCTTCCTTCTCTCTTTATTACTTAGTCTCTCTCTCTCTCTCTCTGGAGCGCGCGTGTTCCAATGTTTCTTTCTGTCACTTTTCCTCGTTCCATGTATTTTATTTTCTTTTCTTATTACAATAATATCATTAAAATGTTTCATTTCAGGTTTGGCTGCCATGAATATACTACCCTGGCTGGACTACATTCCCGGGGATGTGTTCAAGCGAAAAGAATTGACGGAAAAACTTGAGCTGATCAGATCCTTCAGCAAGGATCAAGTGTCTGAACACATGGATATACTCAAGAAGGAGGGGGGAGGATCAGAAATGGAGGATGACAACGACTTTATATACAGTTACCTGAGCCGGATTCACAAACAAGAACGTCTGGGAAAAGATGGTTCCACGTTGAATGGTATGTAGAATAAGCAGAAAAGCTGTCACGTCACTAGAATCCCCCCTAGTATAGGCATACAGGGTGGAATCATGTTACTATAGTCCATAGTATATTATTGTGGAAATCCTGTCACTGTGAGACGCTATTAGATAAACATTCTGATTCGTACTGTCTCCCTCTCTCTCCATCTCCCCCCCCCCTCTCTCTCTCTCTCTCTCTCTCTCTTTCTCTGTCTGTCTCTACCCACCCACCCCTCTCTCTCTCTGTTTCTCCCATTCCTCTTGATGTCTGCTTGTCTGACATTTTAGCTAGATAAGCTTTATTTAATAATTTATTTATTTAAGAAAATGTATTATAGCGCTTCACCTTTAAGCTCTAAGCGCTTTATCGGGTTGTTTATCTATATAACGGTGCCACTCCCGTACAGACTCGCACCCACTGTAATTGTTTATTCATTTCTGTGGATTGGTAAGGAGGCCAACAACCCGCTCGGCAAGTCATTCTTAACTTGAAATAGTACGGGTCGAAAGTGACCCACAACGTACGCAGCACAAAGGGAAAAAAGGCGAAGTATCGGGTGGAGCATATGTGTTGGCAGAGGGGGTATATTGTAAGTGTGTCTGCTCGCAGAGTGTTTATAAACTCTGTGCGTGCGTACATGCGTCCGCTCGCGTGTGTATTTGGTTCTCTGTGTGTTTGATATCTAGAGGTGGGTGAGGGAGAGGCAGACAGCAGGTGATTATTCATGGTATACTCTTTCAGATGACAATCTACAGAAATGTGTGATGAATTTGTTTGCTGCTGGGACGGAGACAACTTCCTCCGCCATACGCTGGGCCCTGCTCTTCTTTCTCCATCATCCCCACGTCCAGGAGAAGTGCTTCCAGGAAATCTCTGACGTCATTGGACCTCATCGTCCGCCCTCCATGCGTGACAAACAAAACCTGACATACCTGGAGGCCACCATCTGGGAAGTCCTCAGGAAAGGGGACGTCGTCCCTTTGTCCGTCATGCACGCTACAGCCAGTGACGTCACGTTTCGCGATTACGTCATCCCAAAGGGTGCCATGGTGATTCCATTCTTGAGCGGGGTCCTTCAGGATCCTGACATCTGGGGAGATCCTCAGAACTTCCGACCTGAGAGATTTATCGGCCCTGATGGGAAACTGACAAAGCCAGAAGAGTTCATTCCCTTCAGTGCAGGTAATCACGAGGCTGCACAAGTTTTGTATACCCCAAAACAAAACAAAAAAGCAAAATAATTACGATGATCAGATGCTTTTATATTGTAAGTTTGTGCAAAATTATCAATGAGTTTTTATTTAACTAGGAATACTGTTTGTTATTCTTTTAATTGACCAGAAAATACTAACTGTCTTGTTAAATAAATCAACTCAAATCAAATCAAATCATCTTTATTATCTCATAACTGAGAAATTGCAGCCAGGTGCACATAAGAAAAACAACAACAATAAACACATTTATCAACCAAAACAACAACAATTAACACATTTATCAACAATTAAAGAATATAAACTAATAACTAATAACACTGCAATATTGTTGTTAACAAACTGGGCGAATATGAATACAAATTCAATCCCAAGGAGATGGACAGGCTGCTCAGCAAAACAATCACTCGATGCAGTGCATTAAGAGTTCAACAGATGAATTGATCTTGGTAAGAAAGTTTTCAGTGCTCTTATTTTCAGTTTTAGAGTTCTGTATCGACGGCCCGATGGTAATACTTCATAGTATTTTGCCAGAACATGACTGTTATCATTAAGAATTTTCCTGGCTTTCTTGACTACTTGTCTGTCATGCAACTCTTGCATACCACTCTGCCTTGCACCCACAACTTTACTGCACACATTCACCATATCACCCAACACGCGCTTACGTTTTACACTCAAGCTTCCATACCAACAGATAAATGACACAGTAAGAACAGATTCAATGCAACATCGGTAGTAGGTTTGAAGAATATCTGAACAGACACCAATATTCCTTAGCCTCTGTAAACAAAAGATCCTGGACTGACTCTTCTTATGTATATGCTCAATGTGTTTATCAAAAGTAAGTTTCTTGTCTAAAACTGTGCCTAGGTATTTGTACTCATCAATTCTTTCAACCGTTTCACCATCAATTTCCAAATGTGGCACTGGCACTGGGTTTCTACGAAAATCTACAAGCAGTTCTTTTGTTTTAACAACATTTAAATCCAGATAATTATCTTTGCACTATGAACAACACCGTTTGACAAATCTTCGATGGCAGAATCATCTGAGTATTTAATGACAGGTGTTTCTTCAGTGCCTCTACAGTCATTTGTGTACAATGTAAAAAGAACTGGGGACAAAACTGTTCCTTGGGGGGCAGCTGTAGAAGTGGAACGTTCTGAGGAGATTGCAGATTGAAAGCGGACAGACTGAGTTCTATTGCGTAGGAAATTGGTTATCCAGAGAATGAGCTTGGGGTTAACATTCAGGTCTAGTAGTTTCTGGGCCAGTAAATGGGGCTGTATTGTATTGAAGGCAGAGGAGAAATCGATGAATAAAATACGAACAAAAGAGTTGGGGGTATTTAAGTGAAGAAAGGCATTGTGAAGAAGGGTCAGTATGGCATCGTCTGTTCCTCTACACCGTTTGTAGGCAAACTGAAAGGGGTCAAGGAGTAGGTTAGTAAAAGAAAGAAGGCGATGAAGGACGATCTTTTCAAAACATTTCATGGCAATAGACGTTAAGGCAACAGGGCGGTAATCATTCAGTGTGGCAGGGTTCTTTTTCTTAGGGACAGGAGTAACTGTATCTTTTTTCCAGATACATGGTACAACACAATCACGTAAAGACCAGTTAAATAGAGAGCAAAACACACCACACAATTGAGAACAGCATGCTTTCAACAATCTTCCACACACATTATCTGGTCCCACAGCTTTCCTCACATTTAGTTTCTGAAATATGGACTGAACATCTCTTTCTTGAACCTCAAATTCATGATCTTCATTTGCATTGATAATTTTTTCTCTTAACTGTGACGTTACCCCGTTTAGATCTCCCTCTAGATCATTTCTTTCAAACCGACAATAAAAGTCATTTAGCTCATTAGAAAAATCCTTCTGTTCTTCTCTGGTCATTTGGCAATTTGCTGTTCGTTTCTTTGATTGGCCAGTTAGAGTTCGAAGCCCATCCCATGCATCTAAGATTCTGCCTGTCTGAAACTGCTGTTCTACTTTATCCTTATACTCCCTCTGCCCCTTCCTTAACTCCCCTCTAAGATTAGATTGAACCACGTTTCTTTCTCTTTTATCTCCTGTTTGAAAGGCTACTTTCTTCTCATTTTTAAAAAAACCTGATTTAATAGACTTGGAAATCCACGGTTTGTTGTTGGGAAAAATCTTTATAGTCTTTGATGGAATGATCATATCTTCACAAAAATTAATGTAAGACGTAACAACATCAGCAGCTTCATGCACAGTTTCACAGGAATCAGTCAGCACACTCCAGTCAGTACATTCAAAACAACCCCTCAATTCATCCACACTCTCGGTCGTCCACTCTTTCACGCTCTTTTTCACCACAGGTTCAGTTTGTATTTTGGGTCTGTTTGTTAAAGAGATATACATTTGTGCATTGTTTACTTGTATTATGAAAGCCTAATAATCATGCTGATTGTCTTTAAGATAATGTTTTGAATATCTTTTTGTCTCACAACTGAATTTAATTTCCTTGTTCCTTACAACAACAACAAAACTTTACAATTGTAAGAAAACTGTTTAATGTATTTTGGTTTAAAAGCTTTAAAAGGTACAACTAGATGAGTACTTTTTTTAAACAGCTTATTATACCTGATCACGTTCAGGTTCTTGCAACATATGAATTTATATGCACTTTTAACTTTAGAAATGCAGTTAGTTCCAATAAGTCTGACCAACATTTTAAATATACTATTTTTACCGCACGAGATCTGTATTACAGTACCTATGAATTGTACTCATTTAAATAAGGACTCGTTCCTGACTGGTCTTATCTGCAGGTCGCCGTGCATGTCTTGGAGAGTCTCTGGCCCGGATGGAACTGTTCCTGTACCTGGCCACTCTCATTCAACACTTCCACTTCCTGCCACCGGAAGAGGGACAGCTCCCATCTTTGGAAGGAGTGTTTGGACAGGCGGTGTGTGCTCAGCCTTACAAGATTCGTGCAGTTCCAAGAATGTAAATTGTGCTCACAATAAAACCACAACAACAACTAAACAACAGAGAACAAAAACAGAGAACAAATCGGTCCCTGTATAGTCCCAACCCTTGCGAGTAAAGACGACAACAAAAGAAAACAGACACACACACCCACACACCCACACACACACACGCACACACACACACACACACACACACACACGCACACGCACGCACACACACACACACACACACACACACACACACACTCCTCCTTGTATTTGCCAAATGTATTTGCACGTATTTATACATGCAAGCGTGTCTTTATAAGCATACATTATTGGGTCGGTGTGTGGGTGTGTGGATGAATCAGTTCTTTAAGTCCTGTAAAACGATTACTTATTCTCATCGCCGTTATACATTTACCTTTGCTTCTGTTGACAAAACAAATCCACTGAGAACTTGGATAGATATCGATAGCTTTTCTCGCTAGACCACCAGCAGCCCCCAAAATGCTACCCCACAATATTAATAACGTGAAGCTATGTGGATACTTACACCACTATTTTCCAATGTATTCCTTCTTGTATAGACTTGTCTGGGTCAGGGTCATCGTTCAAATATGGAACATCTATCTCTCTCTCTCTCTCTCTCTCTCTCTCTCTCTCTCTCTCTCTCTCTCTCTCTCTCTCTCTCTCTCTCTCTCTCTCTCTCTATATGTGTGTGTGTATATTTTTCCTCTCTATGTCTTTCTGTATCCGTCTGTCTTTCTCTTATCTCTCACGCACGCACACACATACGCACACGTGCGCGCGCACACACACACACACACAATTGCACGCATGCACACGCACATGCGCGTGCGTACACATACACACTCACACCCCCACACCATTCGCACGTACATATATATACACATGCACACACACGCGCGCGCGCGCACACACATATACACACACGCGCGCACACACACACATACACTGCGGACCTGCTCACTACACCGTCGGTACTCCATTTTGATTATTTTTTGACACGATATGAAGACGGATTTGTATAATAAAGACAATCAGACTTACCAATTTTGTGGTTACTCCCGGAACCTTTTGCACTTTTAGCGAACGAGGTACCGAATGTATTAATAAATCACGAAACATTAAATGATGCTATTAAGACTACAATGATGTTTATTATATTAGTGGGGTTTTTTTTTAAAACGGAAAATGAATGAAGAATACAATTAATATCATTGTCAATGTTGACTGCGTGCGTGAAATAACTCATTATCAGGGGAAAATAACCAGGATTTTAAGGAAAACAGACAATGTTAAAAAAAACAATAAAATAAAATAAATAAGAATGAAAATTCAGGTTTGAACCACTTGTATTCCCAACACATTTTTCATCATTTGCATTGTCAGAAAATTAAACATATTCTCTGTGGTGTTCTTGGCATTTACCTTCTGGTAGCCAGATTGATATGATTGGCCACGGTTTGCTTTACAAAATGCAAAAAAAACCTGCATCAAAATCATCCCAAAATTTCCTGAGAAACAGGTTCAGACCCTTCTCAAATCATGTCAACTAAAAGGAATGGACGTAACTCAGTCTTTTAGGATATGGGCTATTGAGTAGGTTATACCCCCTAAGCGCGTCGAAACTCGTTCCTGGGAGTGAAAGGCTTAAAGTGAAACAACTCATCGATTTTAACAGTCTAATGTAAAATAAAATATTGATATTTAATCAGTTTTATTATTCTATTAGTGGAATCCTTTTTAATGAGTATTAGAACATATCCATTCAAATGTACAGTATAACATGAGTTTTAATAAGTTTTTGAAGGATTTTTTTCGGCTTTGTAGAAAAGGCCTGATTATAGTTATTCAGATAAATACTAAATAATGTTCATTCCATCTGTTGAGTGTTCGCGTTTCATTTTCAAGTTCGCGTTTATTTTCTAACGTGCTTTTATCCTAATGATGTTATAGGGTGTGGGAGTCTTTCATTTGAAACACTCTCTCTCTCTCTCTCTCTCTCTCTCTCTCTCTCTCTCTCTCTCTCTCTCTCTCTCTCTCTCTCTCTCTCTCTCTCTCTCTCTCTCTCTCTCTCTCTCTCTCTCTCTCTCTCTCTCTCTCTCTCTCTCTCTCTCTCTCTCTCTCTCTCTCTCTCTCTCTCTCTCTCTCTCTCTCTCCTCTCTCTCTCTCTCACTTGTCAATTTCGTCTGTGCATCTTAATGTCATCGAGCAACGAAAACTTAGTGAAAAGGTTTAGCTTGTTTCTACATCAAGCTTTTAAGATTAGAGATGCATTATGATCATAGCGCACTTTCAGTGCTAATCTTATGCCTTTTATGTTTGATTATATAATGTGTGCCATTTGTTTGTTACTTTGTATAACACTCCCATTCATTAGGGGCCATGGCCTAGATGAATAAAATAATTTGTTTTCATTTTTTCCCATTTCATTTCATTTCTCTCCCCCTCTCTCTCTCTCTCTCTCTCTCTCTCTCTCTCTCTCTCTCTCCCTCTCCTCTCTCTCTCTCTCTCTCGCTCTCTCTCCCCATTACCCCCCCCCCCCTTCTTACCCGCTCACCTCTCATTACCCCTAGCCTTTCCTCATCTTTTTTGTGTAACCCATTTGCCTTTTCCCCTTTATGCATGCGTTACTTGGCTTTGTTGTTTGAAGTTTTCATATTTGTTTCCCCAGGGCAGGGCTTGTTTCCCCAAAGCATTGCATTGCTTATCTCATGTTTCCATGGTTGAATTAAATTTTGTTTTCGTTTTCTCTGTGTGTGTGTGTGTGTGTGTGTGTGTGTGTGTGTGTGTGTGTGTGTGTGTGTGCGTGTGTGTGTGCGTGCGTGCGTGCGTGTGTGTGTGTGTGTGTGTGCCAATGTGTTAGGCTATGTTTTAAGCGTGTGTTTATGTGTTAGTGGAAGGGAAAGGGGCAGTTTTTGCGAATGTGTCTAGATTAAACCACGCTACACACAAACAAGCGCTGCGTTTTCTCCGTTGGCCTTGAAAGTGTAAATGGTCAGCTACACACCTACGAATCGTATCCGAATGCGATGCGATTTTGACGATGTGAGTCATAAAGCACGTGGAATTCATGTATTGGGTCTATTTGAGTACAGTGAGCGAAAATAGTAGAGTTATTTTTAGACGGAAGTATTTCACGTGATTCATAACTCACCATGTCAAAATCGCATAGCACTACTCCAACGTTGACTGGGAAGGGAAATGGAAGGGAGAAAAAAACAAGCGCGAAATCGCAATAGTTTGTGGCACGCGGTCTATTTTTACCACTCCAATCATGAGTCACCTCCCCTGGCTTTTCAATAATTTTAATCTGTAAACCGGAATGTTATGTCTGCACCATTTCGTAACTTTTTATATCTTTTGGAAAACATTTAAAACTATGTATCCTACTTATACTCATCGAAAGAAGCACCGCATACTCGTCGTGTCTATTGTAGTGTCTGTATTACGTATGTTTATTATTTTGTACGCTTTTAAAATACATCATTTTAAAGAGCGGCCTCAATTTGAAGTGTAGCCTCGATTTGAAATGAGTGTCCCATATGTGCCTTCCCAGGTCGAGAGGACGTAAAGCTCAAATTTACGATTACGCCTCGATTTGAAGTGCGACAATTTTGTCAAAATGTGCGACAATTTTGAACCGACCGACAGACAGACCGACCGACCGACCGACAAAGTGAGTTATAGGTTTGTGGCTTGAGCCACAAACAGAAACCCAATGAAATAATGCAGTTCATACATGACGCCTTTTTAATACAGAAGGTGACAACCTACACGGAGGAGGATTAATCCTACACTGGATGACTGGGTTTTAGTGAATGATGAGCATCTCATATCTGACATTGTCCACCTGGGTCCGATTGGGAGAAAGTGACTATGATGTCCTGCTTTTTCAGTTGTATTATTTCAAAAGAGAATGTTGAGAAGGAACAAACATACGAGTATAATTTAAATCAAGGAAATTAACCCAAAATGAGACAGATTGTTGGTGAACATGACTGGAGGGGGGGAGGGGGGGGGGGGGGCAATGTTAGAGATGGCTGAGGAAGCCTGGAAACATATGAAAAATGTTTTACTTAAAGGAATGGAGGAGTGCATTCCGAAAGTAAAAAAGGGTTTTAGAGCAAAACATACACCTGTATGGATGGATAAGAAAGCATTGAAATCAATTAAAAAGAAATATGAAGCATTCCAAAGGTACTTGATTACTAAACCTGGACACAATTGTTTTTTGAAGTATATAAGAGAAATAAATAAATCCAATAAACTACTTAAAAATCTAGAAAAGAACATGAACAAAAAGTAGCTAAAAAATCCTAAAATATTTAAGAAGTATGTCCAAGATCGACTGAAAGTTAACACAGGTATCAGTGCTCTGAAACGACCAGACGGCAGCATGGCTGTGAATGATCAGGAAAACGCAGACACTTTGAATGATTTTTGTTTGTGGCTCAACCCTATAACTCACTTTGTCGGTCTGTCTGTCGGTCGGTCTGTCGGTCCAAAATTGTCGCACATATTGACAAAATTGTCGCACATATTGTAAAAGAGAAAAAAATACTTGGGCAAAGAGTAACATTTCAGTTGTCATATCTACAGTCCTTAGGTATGGAAAGAATTGTATACTGAACAGAGCACATGAATCTTCATTTTAAAGCATACAAAATAATAAACATACGTAATACAGACACTGCAACAGACACGACGAGTATGCGGTGCTTCTTTCGATGAGTATAAGTAGGATAAATAGTTTTAAATGTTTTCCAAAAGATATAAAAAGTTACGAAATGGTGCAGAGATAACATTCTGGTTTACAGATTCAAATTATTGAAAAGCCAGGGGAGGCGACTCAGTGTATGTAATGATTGGAGTGGTAAAAATAGACCGCTGCCACAAACGATTGCGAATCCGCGCTTGTTTTTCTAGCGTCTTTACACGCGAAGATCTATCGAATGTACCTCATTTAGACGAAGGTTCTTACTCAGATGGAGCATTTATATCAAGTGTGAGGGTATGTCCTCTAGCTGTCAAAATAGAATTAGCTAATTTAGATCCTAATAAGTCCCAAGGCCCTGACTTTATGCCGCCTCGTGTA
>CM065681.1:39292532-39305032 GCA_017654935.2 Phymorhynchus buccinoides | reverse complement strand
TCGCTTCATTTGTTGAGTGACTTACATCAACGCTCACCTCTTTTTAACTGGCTTTCCGAATAAACTGCTGTTGAACTTTTTTCTATTCCTTCTCTTTTTGTCTCGTGATTCATCTTCCCTTTATTTATATATTTCCAAGCAGCTACAAACTGCAGAAAAATAACTCTCTCAAGTTGTATAGATCAACTATATCAGCAACAACAAGACGAATATCACCCTGTTTTAAAGCAAACAAGTACCCAAGGGACAACATACCCAAAATATATAAAAGAAATCCTGCCTACACACCTTGAATGTTTACTATTCCTTAAAGCTTGTACCATAAAATTGAGCCCATGAATAAATGAACATCGGGTTTAACTGATGTCCGCTCGGCCCCGTCATGTTGGACGAAACCACCAACCAGCCATCATTCAGCAAAACCTTTTTCGCGCAATAAAAACTTCAATCTATCCTTCACAAGTGGAAAAGTAATGGAACGTATCTAACGTGATTCATCAAGTGTCTTCAATATTTTAGTATACATTTTCTCTCGCAATTGTGTATGGTATGAAAGTACGACATTATTCGAACGAAAAATGGTGTTTTACGTCCTCTCGGTCTGGAACAGACACATATGGGACATTTGTAGATACAAAGATGGTGGGAACAATACTGGAGGCAATGCCCGGAGGCAATACAACTCCAGTAAAGTCCCGATTTTTTAACAATACAGATAGGTGTAGCGTTGCGAGTATGTACGACATTATTCATATTCGGTCCCAGTATTTGAATGGCTAGTAGGCTGTGGGCTGCATGTATGTATATTCCAAAATCGGATGGAATGTTCTTGGATTGATGCCCTAACTTGGCTTCGAACAAAATTTCAGTTAAAAAATCCACTCATTAATTTTAGTTCCCGAGCGAAACTTCGGGAAGTAATGTTTTTGTTTTAGTCATGTTTTCCACACACATACAAACGTGCCGATAAAGAAAAAACACACACACACTACAAGTAGGCCTAACAGACACGCAGGCAAAAAGACAACCAAATGATAGGCCTATGAGGCTGTTAAAAAACCCTTAGCAGGATCAGTAAGCCCTAACCCCACGAGAGAACTGGAAAGCATTGAAGCGGCGCCAAGGGGAACACAGTGACATTCAACCTCGTTTAAAAAAAAAAGGACTCTGAACTGGTTGAGGCTGCTAAGCTTGCTTTAGGAGGCGCTCTGCGCGAGAGGCTTAAATTTGAGAAACCCTTAATTGTTTTATTGCATAAAGAGTAGTGACTGCTGTACGCCTACCTTTTTCTTAAACCTTCCCTCTGAGAGCGATCTGAACGCTGTGTAACAGTCTTCAAAAGTTGTTTGCCGTAAAAAGGAGACCGTTGGTCGTTATCAGACCCTTAATATTGTGCTTGCGAATCGGCAAGACGATTCCTTTGTAAATGTCCACAAGGTACAATATCCAACAAGCTATGTAATCGTTTTCATAGCTTCTTTAACCCTTTCACCGCCAGCCATATTTCAGCCAAAAATGTCCATTAATTTTACCTGGATACAGAACAAAATCCATGCGCAGTATTGGGGATTCTTCTGGGACGTATATAAAATAAGGTCTATCCTTACTTCCCAAAACTAAGACAATACTAATAGGGGTTTTGGACAATAGACGCCAATTTCATGCCTTTTAGTGACATATGTGTTAAATCACTGTGGTGCTAAAATGCAACATTGGCGGCGAAAGGGTTCATTTCTCTTTGTCCCATTCAGGCTATTCAGGAACGGAAAGAGTATTAAGGTCTCTGTACACGTGAACATTTTTCACTCTGTCCCCATGACAACACAGTGGTATGTAAGTGATCGTATGACTGGCTATCACTGTGTTGCCATGGGGAAGTAGTAACAAATGTTCACGTTCATTGAGACCATTTGAGATACCACTATTCACACAAAAGGTTTACACTTTGACTGTTGTCTTGTGGCGCTGCAATACAGCGTTTTGTTAGCCAGGGGCACTACTTCTACTACACTACTACTTCTTCTAGGCCACGTGTGTGTGCTTTGCGAGGTTCACGAGATATGTGTGCCAGTACACAAACTCATACACACAGAGAGCCTTCGTGTGAATCAATCTCAACATTGGTGGTTGTGGCCTTTACAAACAAAATGCACACAGCGTAGCGGTGTCGTTCCCGACTTGGCTCTTCTCGTTGGTGCTGCACGAATTTGAATTGCTTTGGCCGTTTGGTGCTGGACAGATTTGGTTGATAGTTCGGCACAAGTGCAGAATACTTAGACCGTAAAGAGGTGAGTGTGGAACTGCTAACACACGCGCACACGCACACGCACACGCACACGCACACGCTGCGTACACGCACACGCACACGCACACACACACACACACACACACGCACACACAAATATGCACACACACGCGCGCGCGCACGCACACGCACACGCACACGCACACGCACACGCACACGCACACACACACACACGCGGACATAGATACAATCTTTGTTTGCAGCTGCATGGGCACCCCTCTGCTGTGAACAGCACCTCCTCTGGAAGATCCGCCCAGGGTTTTTCAGTATAAAGACTGCTTTTTTTTAATCCAGTTAACTATCCTCTTTATCTCTTTTCTTTTAATTTTCAAAATTCTTTCTCTGGCCTCCTTAACGACCTTTCTTCCGACATAATGTGGTGGAATCTCCCCGGTTCCATGGCAAAATAATAAACTTATTGATTGTGGCCATGCACAGTCAAAAAGAGAACGAAGAGAGCGAGATCGCTTTTAATGGAAGGACGTAACATCAAAGAGCAACACACACGCATAGTGTAGGCTTACATACTATTTGTAATGTATTGTAATTTAAGCCTTATGTATTAGGTGACTACTAAAAGCCGCCTCAGACTGTCCGACCTAGTTGGATGAAATTTGCTGTGACCTTTCCACAGTTAGCGTTTCTTTTGACAGAGTGAGTAAGAAATCACAAATGCAAATATTGGTCGGATGAAACTCTTCTAACCGGTCGAAAGGAATTGGCGACTGCACCATTTACTTCCAACTCACCCAGGCAGTTGAAGGAATACAGCCAATGCTTGTTGATAATGTGAAGACGGCACGCTGCCACAACTAATTGGATAAAGTTCACAACTGAATTTTCTTCTAACTAAAATGTTGGATAATGTGAGGCGGCTTTAAAGAGCTTTGGAAACCTAATGCGATTCTAAATTTAGTAACCAAACACAAGACAGACACATAATAATAATAATAATAATAATAATAATAATAATAATAATAATGGGCATTTCTAGCGCTTAATCTTAAATAAGTCATAATGGCTTACAATAATAAATAAGTTATTAATAAATTAATAATCCATCAAAACAAACAAATGAAAGTCAAAAATATGTTAAACACAAGCACACACACACACACACGCGCGCGCACGCGTGCGTGCACATGCACACACACACACACACACACACATATACAATAAATGCACACACACAAACGCGCGCGTGCACGCACGAACGCATGCACGCACACCCACACACACTAACACACACACCACGCATGCAGACAAACACACGTGCATAGAAGGGACAAAGTACTTTGAAAGGAAATGAAGCAGACTATGATTAGAAGAGAGTAGTTTTGAGAGAGAAGACTTAAATGAAGAAAGGGAGTTGGCAGAACGGAGAGGTAAAGGGAGATTATTCCAAGTGAACGGAGCCTGAAAAGAGAACGTTCGCCAAGGGTTCTGTTGCAACAACAAGGGATCTGGAGGAGAGAAGTGTCAGAGGAAGAGCGTAACTCTCTAAGAGATGTGCAAAGTTTCAGAAGATCAGCAAAATAAGAAGGAGCCAGACCATTCAGGGATTTGTAACAGAGTAGAGAGAGATTGTATTCGATTCTCCCTCCGACAGGAAGCCAGTGAAGAGATTCAAGCATAGGGGTAGAGTGAGAGAATTTTGAAGACACATCCATGCAACGCTTAGGCTGTACGTCATCTCATGAAACACGTAAGCTGCCCACAAAAAGTTAGGTAAAGCTTGCAAAACGCACTTGCTTTTCCTATTTGCTTGTAGCTTTTAAAGGCTTCACAACTGGAATGCCAAACTTTGCAGTCGCATGCGTAAGTGACATGGCCTTACACTGAGTTTTGCGCTTGCTGTTGGTTGCTATGGAAACGTCGGTTGCAAAGGCGCCCCCCAAAAAAACTGTCGCAGATTTAGCACATCAGTATTTTTCACCACATAGTGAATAGAGCAAAATTGTACTCAGCATTATGATACTCGGGGACTTTCATAATCAGTACAACTCACAAAAGATCCAAATGTTAACCAATGATATGGTGCAATTAATCACTGAATCACAAAGGTTGTATGGTGAAACAAGGCTTTCGGATCGAGGGAGAACCCTGGCGTGGCTGGTGGATGGTGTAGCTATGCTGAAATCGGGTCACCGACTTTAAACTCTCCCATCGGTCATAACCAGGCTGAAGCATCTAAGGACAGTAGAAGACCTCAACAACTCCACTCAGACAAGGTTAAGCGTCTTGCATCAAGTCCAGTTCAATGATCGTCACCCAACAAAGCAACTCAGATTATCTCTAGCTCACAAAGCTGCTCACCAGGACGGGTGTCGCCATTATAGACGATATTCACATCAACGTGGTTATTACTTCTGGTCACTGATGAGTTTCAGTTTACCCTGGATCATCATTATGTGCTCATGGAGGTTTGGAAAAAGATAGGCGAATGGTTCCATGAAGACTGCGTCCAGCACATGACAGCACATAGTGGGGGTTCCATCATGGTATGGGCAGGCTCATCACAGAACCCCACTGTAGCACGTTTGAGGAAACCTAAGTGGTCAGAAGGCACATCAACGAGACCCTAAGCCTTCTTGTTGTGGCAACAGTTTATGTGCTTGCACTAGGGAATGGGTTCCATGATGACAATGGTCGTACTCGCCAGGGTCGTGTCTCAAACAACCAAATCCAGCAGTCATGAGGGGTATGACTAACGTGGCTAGCGTGTAGCCTGGATCTCAACCCTGAAGAAAACCTTTGAGACTGCTAAGGCATCGAGCATGCAAGAAATATCCTCCGCAACAGACACTTAAACAACTACTGGATTTACTTCAGCTGGAGTGGCAGGTCATTCCACAGGAACAGGCAATGCTGTTCATACACTGCATGAGACGATAAAGTACATGGCAAATCCTGATGGATATGCTCATTTTTTAGTCATTATCAACACTCATAATGGACACTTTCTTGATACTCGTGAACTTATCTGATGTTCTGATTTGCATGAAGTAGCGTATCCTTGTTTAACATTTTCAACAAAATATTTCCACTCAAGAAATTGCTGTCGTTTTTACATATATTTTGGTAATGCGTTTACTAAACCATTGTGAACATTTCAAGGATGTAGCTTTTGTCATTATTGAAATATCGATGATTTGGTAAGCGCTCCCTAACTTTTTATGGGCGGCATAGTTCAGAACCAGATCTGACCAACCTCAATCCTGAATTCTGCTTTGGCTACTCCTATGAGTCACAGTTTGTAGGTCATTGACGTGGATGATCTCTGCGAAAGTTTTCACCAGACTACTGTTATAGCTATTTTGGCCTTTTCTGGAGCGTTTGATATGGTATCCCATGCCAAGTTAAAAAGCAAACTTGAAGGTTTTGACATCAAGGTCAACCTTGTCCAGTGGCATACCATCTTTCTCACCGAATTAATGTATGAAGGTTGTTGTTCAGGACAAGCAATCCAGAGAAGTCACCGTGTAATCAGGAATACCGCAAGGTACCATACTAGGGCTCTTTCTCTGTATCATCAATGATCTTCCTGTTGTTGTGAATTTACAAGTCCGACCTTTCATTAATGATTGTCAGATCAAAATATATGGCAACCTGCAAAGCGACCTAGAAAAACAGGGAGCCTGGGCACAAGGTTGGGGATGAACTTTAAAGCATCAAAATGTTACATCCTGAGCATCCAGTTCACCTAATTGTATTTTACTAAATGAACATTATCCTCCAACAAGTAAACTCATAATGTCAACATCTTGATGTCAATATTGATAACAACGTGTCTTGATCAGGGCATGTCAGAACGATCACCAAATGAGCAAATGCAAGTCTTGGGTTGGTAAGAAGAAAACCCACAGATAGGCGCATATATATGCCCATAAATATATATTTTTTAAAGTGGCATATACTTCTCAGCTTGATACGTCCTGGAGCATAAGCTGAATTGTATGGGGTCATCATCTTCAAAGGGATTTTGACAAGTTAGAGGGAGTACAACGCCGATCAGAGTGATTCAATAGGACTATTCTCTATGTCCAGGATGTAAAGAGGAAGGCGGCGATTGAAGCTTGTTTCTTTTTGTTTATTTGTATTTTGATGTGTCTTCGTGCGTGCATGCGTCTGTGTGTGTGAGTGCGTGCATGCGTTGCTGCGCGCGCGCGCGTGTGTGTATGTGTGTTTGTGTGTGTTCATTTTCAGGCTTTGCACAGCTTACTACAATGTCATTATTACTATCCCTGGATGCCACCTCCTTACTACTTGGAGGGGTGGTCCTGTTGTGTCTGTGGTGGTGGCTGTCCACACGACGACCCCTGGGCCTCCCTCCAGGCCCTGGCCCTGCCCTGCCCCTGCTGGGACACCTACACCTGCTGGGCAAGGACCCACGGCCCCAGTTCTGCAGGTGGAGACGTCAGTACGGAGACGTGTTCAGTCTGTACATGGGAGGGAGGTTGACAGTGGTGCTGGCCAGCTATTCCGCCATCAAGGAAGCATTTGTCGCCCATGCAGACCTATTTTCAGAACGCCCACATTCTTACTTAATGTACAAGCTCACAAAAGACAAAGGTGAGATGAAAATGTGCACCCAAAGTTGTCCTCAATTCACGAATGTGGAACGGGGAGTATGTTTTTGTTTTAGTCTGTATGTCTGTGGGTCTGCCTATCTGTCTGCCACACTATTGTTTTCTCCACAACTACTGATCTGGTTTGATAGAGGGGTACCGGGTTGATACCCCATTTCCAACACTTATTTTGTACAAGTTTCATAACCTCGGTGACCTTGATCTTAACATGTTACCTTAAAATTTGAAGTGTACATTTCTATCTTGAAAGTAATTTGTGACCACTAGGACATTTCTAGTTGTAACCATTTCTCTTACAATTTTGTTGTTAGTCACAACATTTGGTAAGTGGGTATGGTAGCTTATTCTAAGATGTGATGCCCAGTAATATAACCTTGTTGACCCTTAACCTTTGACCTTGAACATTTCAGATTGTTGCTTTAGCAAACATGTGACAGTGAACTTTGCCATGTAAAATAAAACATTGCTGTACCTATACAGGGATTGTGATTACCTCGGGTCGCACTTGGAAAGAGCAGCGGAAGACAGCAACAGAGATTCTGCGTGCAATGGGTATGGGCAAGAACGTGCTTGCCGACAAGATCCAGGAGGAGGTCACTCACTACATCCGGGCTATCAAGGACCACCAGGGGGCGCCAGTGGACCTGGCCCAGATCACTCAGATCAGCGTCTCCAACAACATCTGTTCCATCATCTTTGGAAAGCGTTTTGATTACGATGACCCTGATTTCATCAGCTACTTGAAACGCATGGATTGTAATTTTAAGCTGCTGTCAGGTTGGTACACATTTACAATTCAAGTTGTGAGGTTTTCTTTCGGTTGGATTCCTTTTGTGCAGGTGCATTCATGTTTGTCTCTCTTTTGCATTGCCTTACTCTGACGATCGTTGATTACCTAAGAAAATTTCTTTAGTACTTGAATATTTTCTTTTTAAGTCTTATTTACGCAAACATTGAATTTATTGAATGTATTAATTAAATATCTGGTGTTTTTGCTGATCCTCTTTTGTTATTCTGATTATTATTCTATTTCGTACTTTCGTCATAAGGATGGCCGGAGAGGTAAAGGCTCAGTTTAGCTTATTCATTTTGTCATGTTTTTCTTCTTTTGTTTCAAGATATTTTCCTTGTTAATGAGTCAAGTTAAGTTCTTAGTATGCATAAGCCAGTACACTACGCGCTATGAATCCCAGACATATGTTATAAGACATCTTTATTATAAAACAAAATTGCATGCTCTTGTTCTTTATTATAGTCTTGAATGAGTGAGTCACAGAGAGTGGGTTGAAACGAAAAGAGAATATAAAGAAAAACATGACGTGAAAAATAGAAATAGGTTTGACGTGAGAAGCCACTGCTACTGGTGGTACGCTACAGTAAAGTATGATATGTGAAGGTAATGTTGATGATATTTTGTTATAGTAAAGTATGATGTGTGAAGGTAATGTTGGTGTTAGTTTGTTATAGTGAAGTATGATGTGTGAAAGTAATGTTGGTGTTAGTGTGTTTTAGAAAAGTATGATGTGTGAAGGTAATATTGGTGTTAGTTTGTTATGGTAAAGTATGATGTGTGAAGGTAATATTGGTGATATTTTGTTATAGAATGAATCTTTAATTGAATGTCTTTTCACATAGATCGTGATTTTAGACAGCATGCACCAAAAAAAAAAAGCAAAAAGGTAAAATAACATGCATAAGAACTACATATTAAATTTAAAAAAAAAAAAAAAAAAAAAAAAAAAAAAAAAAAAAAAAAAAAAACCCTCTACAGTAGTCTTCCAATAGTTGAGGACAGCATTGCTTTTGCAATTACAGTAATGTCAATTTCTGCGTCATTTAAAATATCCTTGGTATTATCATACTTACGAAAAAAGTCCATATTGATCATTCGATATTTAGAGATCAATACTGGGCATTCTAATAGTAAGTGATGAATTGATAATTTATCACTACAAAGACAGTTAGTTTCCAAGTATTTAGTTTTCCATGAATTGAGTCGTATCTTATACACTAAACTAACTATCGATCTACTGTGCATAAAAATGTTAGATCTAAAGTCAGATGAGTTGATGTAAGTAGCTTTTTCCAATAAACAGTAGATTTCATGTGTTGATAATGGCAGTTTCTCATTAGAAACCAAGTTAGAGTTATTAAAAGCCCCTCGTTTGGCAGCTCTATCAGCAACTTCATTCCAAAAGAGTCCACAATGAGATGGCACCCAGCAAAAATCAATACCAATACCTTTTGCAACAATACAATGAATCAACTGTTTAATTTCAAAGACAATGTCGTTACGAGTTTTACTGTTACTTTGGTTTAGAGTTTGTAAAACTGATTTTGAATCCACACAAACTAAAATGTTATAAATTGAATATGGTAGATCATAAACAAATTCTAAAGCTCGCATTATTGCATATAATTCAGAAGTAAAGATTGAAATGCCTTTGCCTAAATAGTATGACTTTTCTATTCTAAGTGATGGAATAACAAAACCTGCTCCACTGTCTGACGTTTCTAAGACTGAACCATCAGTGTAAATTTTTAGATGATTTGAATATTTTGAATCTAAATGAAGTCGAACGTCAGAAACTAATTGATTAACTTCTTCATCTTTGTTGTAACTGGTATATTCTATATCAAATTTTGCCTTTCTTTGTTCCCATGGTGGCATTAGTGGTATAATAGGCATGGCTGAGATATTGTGGATATCTACCTTACTTCTACTTATAACGTCTTCAGTGAAATTCTTGATTGGCTGAAGAAACGTTATATTTTTTGCTCGCTTTGGATAATCTGTCTGAGTCTGTGAATATTTCCTCCTTTATATTGTTGTCAATAGAGAGACCTCTTACTATATATTTTGAGGCAGATAACTTTCTATATTCAGCTAATGACATTATATTGCTCTCTTTATATGTTCTAAGAGTGTTAGTCTTTTGTTATAGTAAAGTATGCATATGATGTGTGAAGGTAATGTTGGTGTTAGTTTGTTATAGTAAAGTATGATGTGTGAAAGTAATGTTGGTGTTAGTGTGCTATAGTAAAGCATTATGTGATAAAGTTATGTTGGTATTAGTTTGTTATGGTACAGTACGATGTGTAAAGGTAATGTTGGTGTTAGTTTGTTATAGTAAAGCATGATGTGTGAAGGTAAAAAAATGAATTTAATGATTTCTTATTAACTTCCTTTTTTCTTTTTGGAATCGTATACAAAGTCATAACATTATGAGTTCCCTTTCATGTGTGTGTCTTTCCCTGTGCTCTGAAAATTGTGTTTGTGCTATTCTAACCGTTATTTGAGTTATGTTCTGTCATCACAGCAGTACTGGTGTTAGCGTACATTTCAAAACTACTAATCCTTCATCTTCCAATTCCGATTCCAACATTTGCTGAAGACACTATCCATTGAATACGACAATAGGAAATTTGGATTTTAAAAAAAGGTTACTATTCGCAATCATAACTTATGTACTGCAACAAATGGGAACAGCAGTATTATGCGATATAAGTCTCCATCTAATATCACAAAATGTTGGGTGGCAAGGCTAAGGAGACCTGCTTTTTTGTTGTACTGTTATATATTTATTTTTGTTGTTGCAAGAACCTCTACACAAGTCTTTTATTATAAATAATGTGATAATTAGTACAGTTAGACCTCAGTTGATGTTGATGGTTTTCATTGTGTAATAAACTTAACATTTACATTAAACATTAGACACAAACGTTTTATTTTCATAACCGTGCACAGATGTACACGTGACAAACCTGTTTCTGATATAGGAATATATTGACATCATAAACAAATACATACCATGAGGCAATCTTTTCAACATTTTATCATTTTTTAAGGCAAAGAAGATACGAGTAATGCAACTTGAAAGTTGGCATTAAAAAGCACAATGCAATTGGTGTGCATGTGCTCAATAACACATCATCCAACACTCCCCACACCTCTCCTTTGCCATGCAACCTTTCCCTTTGCATTCTCCTTTGATTTCAAGACATAACAATCTACAATATTAATGTTTTTGTCCTCCAGAACACAGTGTTGTACAGTCTTATAACTCACCACCTCCTTGTCCTTTGGAGTCCAACAGCATTGCAAATGATATTGTTATATAATGTTTATAATTGTTTTCATTCATTATTTTGATTGCAAACACAGATGTCTAATACTATGTCCTCAAGCGAATATATAGGCCATAACCACTTTTCTTCTCTTTGACTTTAAGTGTTACTTTCTGCACAAGTTTCCTTGATTTCTATCCACTTCTCATCCTCGGTATCTCTCCTTCAAGCGCTTGATATACCCTGCCAGTATTCTAGCAAATTATAAATTGAACCTTCTTAAGCATAGCTGTTGGATACTTATGGGCTATTTTTAAAACTGTTTGTTTTAACAGGTACAGCTATCCTGAGCTTTATGCCACGACTACGATTTATTCCTGGAGACCCTTTCAAAATGCACGAGGTCATGGCCAACTCTGCTGCCATCTTCAGTTTCATTGACAAACAGATAGAAGAACACCAACAGATGATGGAGACAGGGGAAGAGTCCACGGATCAAGTTGACTTCATCTATAGCTACCTTCATCAGATCAAAAAGGCCCAAGACGATGTGGACACAACCATAAATGGTTGGTAGTTGAACATCAATATGTGTCTATATTTGTAATCAACATATCTTTAATTATTAAAATAAAAGTTTACAATACATTTAGACAGTTACCTTGCCCATTTGGAAAGGAAAAACAATGCTTGACAGGTAGAATAGTATGCTAATGACAACACCATTAGAACATTTTCAAAGGTGGTGTTACATGCAGGTTTTAAAATGACAGACGTTTAAGCACTGGTGCAACGCACAAATGGAAATGTTACACCATTTTTAGCGACTTGGCGAATGCTTTCATCATATCACTTTCAATAACCTGGCAAATGCTTTGAACAGTGTCAGCCAGGCAAGATGTTTGAGTATCATGAAAAAGTTAAGTTTGTAAAGAAATGCACTGTTTTACCTTCAGTTGTTTGCCATTTTGATACAAGATGTAAGTCTGCGTTTTGGACGATTGTTATCAATGCTATCTAATAATACATTAGGCATACCATTGATCAATTGAATCAAACATGGCTGTGTTTTGTCCCTAATAATGTTCGTGTAATATAAGTTACCCAATCCGCCAATACACTTAAAAGCAGTGATAATGATGTGGGCCCTACACATTATGTGCATTGTCATTATCTTATATGCATTATCTTTTTTTCCCAGGAGCAAATCTGCAAAAAGCCGTGGATGATTTATTTGTTGCTGGAACGGAAACAACAGCAACGGCTCTCCAATGGGCTCTGCTGTTCTTTCTCCATTATCCCCACGTCCAGGAGAAGTGCTTCCAGGAAATCTCTGACGTCATCGGACATCATCGTCCGCCCTCCATGCGTGACAAACCAAACCTGACGTACCTGGAGGCCACCATCTGTGAAGTCCTCAGGAAAGGGGATGCTGTTCCTTTGGCAGTACAGCATACATGCGACCATGACGTCATGTTCCGTGGTTATGTCATCCCTGAAGAAACGTTCATCATACCAAACCTCAGCGGTGTCCTGCA
>CM065681.1:39262532-39287532 GCA_017654935.2 Phymorhynchus buccinoides | reverse complement strand
GTGAAAGAGGTGGGTGCGTCTTTTATCTCGTTGTGGGCCTATCGCAAATGTGTGTGTGTGTGTGTGTGTGTGACAATCAGGGCAGGACCTTAGTTTTTAAGGAGTGGGGGCTAATTCATCGAAGTCAACCGACCCAGCACCAGCGAAACTTGTCCCTAAGAATGAAATAGTGAAGCCAAGAGAGGAGATGACGAAATTGAACAAAGGGTAATTACTCTCTTTTTCTAATTAACTCCCCTCCACCAAAGTTGATTACGATACCATTCACCTAGCAGTGCGTGGGTCAGAACCAAAGTGAGACAAGCAAAGCATCATTCTTTTTAAAAAAAATGTGCCAAGCTCGCCTTTATGACCCTCACCCACACAGTACACATCAACAATGGTGGAGAGGACAACATACAAACAAATCAACACATGTCCAAGAGTGGAATAGCCTTCTAACCTTGAATATGTTACACATAAACAACATACAACACAGAACAAACTGGTAAGCCTCGAAAGAAAGTTTGGTTAATCAAAGAATAAAATAGTGAGGCCAAGAGAGGAGATGACGAAATTAAACAAACGGTAATTACTCTCTTTTTCTAATTAACCCCCCTCCACCAAAGTTGATTACGATACCATTCACCTAGCAGTGCGTGGGTCAGAACCAAAGTGAGACAAGCAAAGCATCATTCTTTAAAAAAAATGTGCCAAGCTCGCCTTTATGACCCTCACCCACACAGTACACATCAACAATGGTGGAGAGGACAACATACAAACAAATCAACACATGTCCAAGAGTGGCATAGCCCTAAGAGGTCCCTAAGAGCTTCGGCTATGAGGACGCTAACCCTTTCACCGCCAATGTCGCATTTTTGCACCACAATTACTTAATGCCCATGTCATTAAAACCCTTAAAATCAGGGTATGTTTTTCAATAATATTGTGTTCCTAAGTTTAGACAGTAAGGATTGACCCCATTATAAATGTGTCACAGACAAATCCCACAATATTGCAGACAAAATCTTTTCTGTAGCCAGGTAAGTGTAATGGAAAGTTTTGGCTCAAAGATGGCTGGCGGTGAAAGGGTTAAACTCTCTACAAACAACAAATTCATCGAATGTGAGAAGCATCAAGACCCCTAAAGCTCCCCCGGAAAATATTTAATTCCGAGAAGCAAAATAGTGCTATCTGGTGCAATCTGGGCATGAAATAAAGGACTAATGCCTGTATTGTTCATACCCCTATTGAAACATGTTTTGAATCATTAAGTACCTATCAACTGGTGGTACTGCTGAGTGCTAGGTATAGCCCGCGAGGATATTTAGCTGCCGCTCGGCGACATGAATTTGTGGGTGGGTTTTTTTAGGAAAAAGGATGGGGGCTGCAGCCCCCTAAGCCCCACCGTAGGTCCGGCCCTGGTGTGTGTGTGTGTGTGTGTGTGTGTGTTCTGTGTGTGGTGTGGGGTGTGGGGGGTGCGTGTATGAGTGCGTGCGTGCGTCAGTGTGTGCGTGCGCACCCGCATGTCTGTTTGGAAGCGCGAGTGCTCACGTGTGTGTGTGTTTGTCTGTGTGTATATGTGAATCTCTCTCTCTCCCTCACTCCCTCACTCCCCCCCCCCCTCTCTCTCTCTCTCTCTCTCTCTGTCGCGCCCGCGTGTGTGTGCGTGTAGCGTATGTGCATATTGTGTATTTGAACAAATCACTCGCATTTGCATTCTCTCTGTCTCTGTCTGTCTATCTGTCTGCCTCTCTCTCTCTCTCTCTCTCTCTCTCTCTCTCTCTCTCTCTCTCTCTCTCTCTCTCTCTCTCTCTCTCTCTCTCTCTCTCTCTCTCTGTCTCTCTCACTCTCTCCCCTCTCATTGGGGGGGGGGGGGGGGGGGGGGTGGGCGCGTGTGCGTGTGTGTATGTGTTGTAAATTTGCACATTTTTAAGTTGATAAAATGAATGTTGATGATAATTATTCGCTTGGTATAATTTCCTTTCACACGTTTGATTAATGTTCTTTCAGTTATGTTGCATTTCGGTCATGTTGTTGCACTTAACCTGAATTTAGTTTATGTTTTGGAGATATCAAAGTATACTTGAACTTAAACTTGAACTTGTACATATGTGCGCGTGAATGTAGTTCATTTAGATAACCAACAGTTCTAGGTTGAGCAGAAGAATGCTTTGCTAAACATCGAGTCTATCAAAGCTAGTAACGTTTCCAGCAAAAGTGTTGATACACTGAAATTGTCACACAGTTTTGGATTTTTGTGTCTTTTAGGCTTCACGTTGGGGAAGGTCCCCAAAGCCAACCAGCCCCTTTGGCTGCTGCACTTAAGCCCAGTGCAAGTGTCTCCTGGTTTGAGAGTCATAGTCTCCCACAAAAAGACTAAGCTGTGTCATGATTTTCAATTAGCCTACTGTAGTTGATTGTACAGATAAGGTCTCACATTAATATTGCTCCCCAGCGTCAACCAATTATAAAAAGCCGTATGCGTTGTTGCGAGTGTGCATGTACGCTCGTGTGTATATATATATATGTGTGTGTGTGTGTGTGTGTGTGTGCATTTGTGTGTGTGCATTTGTGTGTGTGTGTGTGTGTGTGTGTGTGTGTGTGTGTGTGTGTGTGTGTGTGTGTGTGTGTGTGTGTGTGTGTGTGTGTGTGTGTGTGTGTGTCTTGTTATTTTTACAGTTTCTTACAATGTCATTATTACTATCCCTGGACCCCACTTCCTTACTACTGGGAGGGGTGGTGCTGTTGTGTCTGTGGTGGTGGCTGTCCACACGACGACCCCCGGGCCTCCCCCCAGGCCCTGGACCTGCCCTGCCCCTGCTGGGACACCTCCACCTGCTGGGCAAGGACCCAAGGCCCCAGTTCTGCAGGTGGAGACGTCAGTACGGAGACGTGTTCAGTCTGTACATGGGAGGGAGGGTGACAGTGGTGCTGGCCAGCTATTCAGCCATCAAGGAAGCCTTCGTCACCAACGCAGACTTCTTTTCTGAACGCACGCATACGTATTTGGCGTTAAAGCTGACGAACTACACAGGTGATGAAAATATGCTCTTACATTATTACTCATGTCACTATATAACTATGTTTGGCACTTTGTCAAATGGATTTTACTACTGGTTGACATTAGCCTGTAGGAGGGGCCAACAGTAACCTGAGTGCTGTACAATAATGGATTGTCTACAGAAATGGAAAATCATGGTACAGTATAGTCTCTTGCGGAAGACTATGAGTATGGCTCTCAAATGAGGGGGCCTTGCTGCAGCCAAAGGGATGGGTTGGCCTTTGGGGACTTTCCCCAACGCAGCAGTCCTCAGATTCCTTTGGCCGAGAGAGTGGGGATGTACCCTGGGCAAGAGATATCCACTATAAACAATGTAGCCCAGCCCACCAGAGTAGCATTTGTCCCTCTGTCGTCTTGCTGTCATGGTCGGAAACGACTGACTGGCGTACATATAGCTTGATATTTCTTCGTTGGACAGATATTTGACACTGTAGAGAGAAAACATGAAATGTGGAATGATTTAAGAATTCCAATGTCTGAATAAAATGGAAACACGAACAAAATAGGCCTACTTGCGTTGATTCGAGATCCTTTCAACACATAGATAGTTGTTGTTGTTGACGCACCCTGGCTAAAAGACTCCAGGGATCATCCCCACAGCCGAAGTACTTGAACACTGTGGTACAAGCGCATCAGCTAGGGATGAGAACATTACCTGTGTGACCGTTTTTTATTACCCCGCCACGTGGGCACCCACAATCCGTCTTCAGAGGATTTTGGAGACTGATGATGTTATGCTAGCTAGGAGCATGTTACATGGGTAACGACAATCCCTGCATGACTATGCATAGCATAACTGGTCTGACACAGCCTTAAGCCAGGGCAAAACACATAGTAATTTGAGGCTTAATGTCTTACCGCTTGCTCTATTGCAAGTTGAAGCTTACTTTCTTACCGCTTGCTGTACTGTAAGTTGAGACGGACTTTCAAATCACTTGCTGTATTGTAGTTGAGGCTGACTTTCAAATCACTTGCTGTATTGTAATTTGAGTCTAACTTTAAAATCACTTGCTGTATTGTAGTTGAGGCTGACTTTCAAATCACTTGCTGTATTGTAATTTGAGTCTAACTTTAAAATCACTTGTTGTATTGTAGTTGAGGCTGACTTTCAAATCACTTGCTTTATTGTAGTTGAGGCTGACTTTCAAATCACTTGCTGTATTGTAGTTGTTGAGGCTGACTTTCAAATCACTTGCTGTATTGTAAGTTGAGTCTAACTTTAAAATCACTTGCTGTATTGTAAGTTGACTTTAACTTTAAAATTACTTGCTGTATTGTAAGTTGAGGCTGACTTCCTTACCGCTTGCTGTATTGTACGTTGAGGTTGACTTTCAAATCACTTGCTATATTGTAAGTTGAGTCTAACTTTAAAATTACTTGCTGTATTGTAAGTTGAGGCCGACTTCCTTACTGCTTGCTGTATTGTAAGTTGAGGTTGACTTTCAAATCACTTGCTATATTGTAAGTTGGATCTAACTTTGAAATCACTTGCTCTATTGTAAGTTGAGGCTGACTTTCAAATCGCTTGCTGTATTGTAACTTGAGGCTAGCTTTCAAATCGCTTTCTGTATCGTAACTTGGGGCTAACTTTCAAATCACTTGCTGTATTGTAAATTGAATCTAACTTTTAAATAACTTGCTGTATTGTAAGTTGAATCTAACTTTTAAATAACTTGCTGTATTGTAAGTTGAATCTAACTTTTAAATAACTTGCTGTATTGTAAGTTGAATCTAACTTTCAAAGCATTTGCTGTATTGTAGCTTGAGGCTGATTTTCAAATCGCTTGTTGTACCATTTTGTGTCCCCGTTTTATACCCAAAAAACGATTATATAATTAATTTGAAGCAGTGCTCAATACAACTGTGTTCTCGTGATGTCACTTAATAATGTTTAGAGTTCCAGTCTCCCTTGTGAATGTGCAACTTTACTTTAAGTAAGAACAACGTTTTATGCTTAAGGATTGCATAGGGCGGGTCATTCGTTGTTAAAACGGGAAGAAAACGTAAATTAACGTGACTGAAAAATATTACAAATTAGCATTGTAATAAAGATATTGCTGTACCAACGCAGGAATTGTGGTCACATCGGGTCGCACGTGGAAAGAGCAGAGGAAGACAGGTCTTGAGATTCTGCGTGCAATTGGAATGGGCAAGAACGTGCTGGCCGACAAGATCCAGGAGGAGGTCACTCACTACATCCGGGCCATCAAGGACCACCAGGGGGCGCCGGTGGACCTGGCCCAGATCACTCAGATCAGCGTCTCCAACAACATCTGTTCCATCGTCTTTGGAAAGCGTTTTGATTATGATGACCCTGAATTCATTGGTTACTTGAAACGCATTGATCGTAACCTACACCTTTTATCAGGCTAGTGAAAAGCATCTTTCCAATTTGCTCCGTATTTGTTTGTTTGTTCGTTTGTTTTTGAATTCCGTTCAGTTGTTCTTGTTGTTGTTTACCTTGCTTTTTTGTCTATCTGGGCTACATTCGCGAACGGTAGGACAAATCAGTTGAAATTGTGTAGGTTGTGTATTACAGTACGAATAATCCAAGTTACAAACCATAGCTTTGCAGACCTTTATGTTGAAGTTTGAGCCTGAAAGCATAAACTTGTCGCCACTGCCATATCTGCAGATACCGTACCCACATTTGTTAAATAGGTCGGTGAGCTGGTAAATAGCTTAAAATGACACGAAGTGGTAAGTAGGCCCTACCTATTATTTTGTTGACATGGCCTTTGGACTCGCACATGCCAAATAGTTACTTTCAACGTATTATTCATATTTTGGCAGCACCAGTCCTAGATCCTCATATCTAAGGTTGGTAGATTAGAGCAAGGATATTATGCAGTGTTAAGTATTTGGGCCTCAATTATATTAGCTTTAATCTTTGACCTACTTGGGGTTTGTGTTTGTTTGTCGTAATAGATACCTTGTGAACTGCTGCATACAATCACTTCAATTCTTTTAGGGTGAATAGTTACCTGAAGCTGACATAATATCATGTGAGCATTTATAACCTTCCTAACCTTGAGAGTGTTACTTTTTGCGTGGGACATCTCGTGAATCTCACACGGTCTCATGCACTTCAAAATAATATTGTAGGGTATTTAAACCCGTAGTGCCTACAAAATCTGATATAGGGGAAGACGGGGTAAAAAGCGCATGGGCGGGTAAGAAGCCCACCCCAATTATCTCATGAAATGAAGCAAATTTCAGTCTCATTTTGCCCATGAGACGAGCGTTAATGTCTAGCATTCGTCTCATGGGCAAATTTGACTGACATTTTCTTTATTTCATGAGATAATTGGGGTGGGCTTCTTACCCGCCCATGCGCTTTTTACCCCGTCTTCCCCTACACATTAAAACCTTGATTACCTTAACCTTGAAGTTTGTCCTTAAAAAGTAATTTCTCTATGTTGGCATATATTTAACATGTTGGTAATTACAGTCCCCAAGTTTAGTCAGTCAGTATAGTCTATTATCTTATAGTGATGTGAGATACAGGGTCATTTGTCTGTCCTTTACCTTCACATTTGACCTTAGACATGTTAATTTCTTGTCTTGGCCACATCTGTCGTATTTGTGCAGTCACCGTTTGTAAATTTGACAAGCATTACTCTAAGATGACGCGGGCGAGGACAGTAATAGTGAGGTGGTGGGGGTAGGAAGAATGATGTTGTGTGAAGAAGTGCTGGAGTGGAAAATCAGTGGAAGTCATGCCTGTAACATGGCAACACTTTTCTTCTTGTTGTTTATTAGACATGCTTCCCTATGAGTATGCCTTTTTCATATTTGCCAGCGTAACATAATTTGAATACATTGTGTTGTTATACACTGAAGGTGGTTCCTTCCCAGAGACAATCATTTGTGGTATATTAAACGGGTCAATCCATTTTTACGTTTCTTGTAATTTCATGCTGCATTGATAGATATCCTTTGTGGAGTAGAGAGTAGCAAGCGACTATGTTCAGAAGTGTCAACCGGACACGTGAATGCTCCGAGAAAAAAAAAGAAGAAAAAAAGAAAGATTTTGTGGTGTACCCTTGTGTGTACCCTTGCTTCAGTTTAAATACCCCCCTGCCGTTGTTCTCTAAAGTAAATCCCTGCTCAGAGCAACACCAATATGAACAACCCCATGAAAAAAAGGAAAGCAGATGCCAAAATATAATTGTCATAGAAACGACTTTTTTTCCATTTAACCCTTTCACCGCCAATGTCGCATTTATGCACCACAATGGTTTAACACTCATGTCACTAAAAGGCATCAAATCAGGGCCTGTTACCCGAACACAATATTTTCTTAATTTTTTGGAGGAAGAGATAGGCCTAATGTTAAACATGTTACAAAGGAATTCCCAATATTGCAGAGACATTTTTTTTCCTACCCAGTTATGTTTAATGGCGAAAGGGTTAAAACACTAATTGTGTTTTGTTTGCAGGCACGGCCATCATGGCATGTTTCCCAGCACTACGTTTTATTCCTGGAGACCCTTTCAAAATGAATGAGGTTATGGATAACTATGATACAATCTTCAGTTTCATTGACAAGCAGATACAAGAACACCAAGAGGTGATGAAAACAGAGGGAGAGTCAATGGACACAGTTGACTTCATCTACAGCTACCTTCATCAGATCAACAGGTTTCAAGATGACGCAGACACAACCATAAATGGTTTGTAGCCTTATTGAACATTGTGGTCTGTCTTTGTGCGCATGTCAGGCGTTCCTTTTCCGTGGAGTTGTGAACCGCATATCGTTATGTATGTATTTCAAACTTGATCACATTATATAACCATATCTTGAATGAGTATATGGAGCAGCAGTGCAATCACTCCATTACTTTTTAATGACCTGGTGAATGCTTTAAACATGCTCAAATGTATCACGAAAGTGACGAAAACTCTCACGATGTTGACGTTTGCTGACAAATTGTGCACAAAGTCTTTTTTTTCTTTTCAGGGGCAAATCTGCGAAAGGCAGTGGATGACTTATTTGAGGCTGGAACAGAAACGACAACAACAGCTCTTCGATGGGCTCTCCTCTTATTTCTCCACTATCCCCACGTCCAGGAGAAGTGCTTCCAGGAAATCTCTGACGTCATCGGACCTCATCGTCCGCCCTCCATGCGTGACAAACCAAACCTGACGTACCTGGAGGCCACCATCTGGGAAGTCCTCAGGAAAGGGGACATTGTTCCATTGGCAATTCCTCATTCCTGTGATTCTGACGTCAAGTTTCGTGGTTACGTCATTCCCAAAGGAGCAACTATCTTTCCAAACCTCAGTGGTATCCTGCAGGATCCGGACATCTGGGGAGACCCTGAGAACTTCCGGCCTGAGAGATTTATTGGCCCTGATGGAAAACTGACAAGAGCTGAAGAGCTCATTCCCTTCAGTATAGGTAAAATATTCATTGCCATGATTGGAATACACGATTACAAGCACGATTAGATCATACATTTTATACAAACCCAATGTTTCATCTTTATTTTGTAAACTAAAGTTTTCGATTTAAACATCTTGAGAAGGATATGTTCGTTAGCTTCAAGAAAGCCCATCCAGCCTAAAACAAGTTCAATTGTTATTCATTAGTTTATGGTTGATTATTGTATTGTTGTTGATGAGCACACTCACACACATAGGTGCACACCCACATATATACGCACACGCACGCACGCATGCACACGCACACACACACACACACACACACACACACACACACACACACACACACACACACACACACACACACACACACAATTGTCCCTCTCATTTTAATTCATTGACTTTTTAAAAGTCTAATATCACCATTGTGAACAGACGTTAAATTACATGAATCAAATCAAATCAAGTTCTATTGTTTAACTTATGCTACCCATGCCAACTCATACCAACCATATATGCCCATTTACGAGATAACTCGTAACACAACGCCATCCTCAAACTGAAGCGTCTAGCTTGGTTCTCATTCACAAATTGTTCACTTTGGTAGCTTTAGCCTGTTTATAAAAGCTTCCTTTCCGTTCACACTCAGAGTTTATTGATTTTAGAACAGATTTCTATTTTTCCGTGATTTGTTTTTCGATGATGGAATTATAACCATGTTGTCTGAGTAATTAAACGGCAAGTTAAATCGTGTTTAAGTGGACCGAGGAAAATTCTAATGACAACAAAAGCAATTCTAGATGATTTAATTTTTAGCGAATCTAGGTGAAGTAGTAAGCTCTACTTTCGAATATTGCATAAAGAACAAACGTTTTTATATAATTGGTTTTTTTTGTATAAAAGAGCTATATTTAGAACCATAATGCTAGTTTGAAAGTGTATGAAACTTTTCAAATGGATAAAACACGCATTTGACAATAACATTTTGACATATTAAAGCGATACAGCGAATACTTTGAAAGTTCTAGGAATTTTTCTAGATATTTCTCTAGTTATACTCAGAGCTCTCTGCACAGCTGGGCCAGGGAAGACAAATGTGGCTCCACGGATGGAATAAAATGTGTTAATGTCACTTTGATTTATCAGAAAACGAACTGTTCTAAATGCTGTATGTTGTTTTTCGACTGGTAAAATCAGCAATTATGATAGGGCTATGGTTAAAATGAAACGAGTAAATAGAGCACACTGTCGTTGACACTTTAGAATGCTTCAGTATCTGTTTTATAAATGCTAGCTTGTTTGGCAGCGTTTTCTTGAAAGTTGTTGAACTACTGCATCAGCTTTTTTCGAGATGCATTAAAGAAATGTTTCTACAAGCAAAACATGTCTGGCTTTGTTTCAGGACAAATATTATGTGATTGAACATAACAGCATAAGTAATTTCCCAAATATTAGTGGCCGTATTTCGTGTATAAAGATAAAATCTTATATTCACCAATTCACTCCAACTGATCAACTGTGAAAACAGTTATTATAACACAGTGTTAATTACTAATGTCTGCACAAATCTGTTAAAATTGGTGTGTTTTTTACACAAAAAAAGGATGACAGTGCTTGCAACAACTTGTGACTTAATGAAATATAAACAAATCGAAGCAACATAAGGCTTGGTTGCATATTTTCTTTGTTACGCACATTCTTTGTGATGACGAAAATGACTGAAGAAGACCATTACTACTGTTTAACAATTTAAGGCTGATAAGTCATTACTTTCTTTAACCAAACGTTAGTGTCCTCCCAAATCACTATTTTATTACGTGATCTTAACATAATGGTGAAAGAGCATTTCGATGGCTTAGAGTCAAAACAGACTGTCTTTAGATAGTCCATTGACTTATTATTGATGTTATTGCTTAAACTAAGAACTTGCATTAAAAAAGACTGCAAATAATGTAAATGGGCATTATGCTTTTTATATTTCTAGTCTTTTTTTTAAACAATTTATTAGTTTTCACAATATGTTCAATAATACGTCAATGGACTGTCTAAAGATAGCCTGTTTGACTCCAAGCCATCGATTTGATACTGTTAAAATTTATCTCTATATATTTATATTAATTCACACACATGCTATCATACATGCATGTTCCATTTATGTTTTGTATTGTTTTCACAATTTCTGTTTAGGTCGCCGTGTGTGTCTTGGAGAGTCTCTGGCCCGGATGGAACTGTTCCTGTACATGGCCACTCTCATTCAACACTTCCACTTCCTGCCACCGGAAGAGGGACAGCTGCCATCTTTGGAAGGAGTGTTTGGTCTGACGCACACCCCACAGCCCTTCAAAATCCGTGCAGTACCCAGAATGTGAAAACATTTCAGCAGTCGAGCATTAAGATTAATAGATCATTTTTATGGCATCAATAGACAACGTGAATTGACTCTGATACACTGTAGGGCCAGCATAGTATAACATTAACATCACATGCACATCGTGAACGGAACATCAATGTGGAATAATTGTTAACACTTGCTACAACGCCAGCCATGAGGACAGTTGATATTGTTTTTTCTAGAGACAGCTGAAGAATGCACGTCATGATTTTACTTCAGAAATCATAACAAGCAATTGTTATTTGTTCTTACAAAACAAAAATGACGATACTTGTCCCACCCCACCTTCACTTTAACTATTCCCTTTTCTTTTGAATTGGAAGCAGGCCTACTAACAAAATGTACAAAACAGAGATTGGCAGGACTGACCTGCATGTATTAAATTTCCTATTTAAATTAACACTCCAGCATAATGCTTCCATTTATCTTATGTTCGTGGCCTAAAATGTGATCCAACACAACGAAAAGGAAATTAAGTGTCAAAATGACCATTATGAGAAAATGGCACAGTTGGAACCTTCAGGTAATTTTCTTTCTAATGACATAGAAACCATTCTTATATCCTTTCTTGTTGCAGAGCTATGGGCATTTAAATGTAATAAGGTAAATGTCAGCCATTTTGATAAATCACAGTCTAAAGCTTAGCCTATCATAAGAAAAAGCATCAACCTACTCATTTTAAAGCACTTATTTCTGAAAAGTTAGAAGCCATATTAAAGATTATCTTTAACGATATAAAAGATAGGATGTTAGAGAGCACGAAAATACCCTTTACTCAAATTTAATTTTTTTTAAAGAGATTTTTGACTTTGCAAACCTGTTGTGAGAAACAAGCCGAGCAACTTAATGTCCCTTTCGTGGTGATCCTCTGAGGACAGTAAGTCTCCAGCAAGTGAACTTTGTTTTAATCGTAAAAACACATAATCTGAACATTACTGGACACGAACAGCTAACCCTGCTCTACCTGTCTGCACGCTTTTCATAGCAACTTTCATATTTTTGCCTCTTGATTAAAGACAAATTCATATGGTAATACATAGACTTTGTCTCAAGCAGGTGAAGTTTGTGTTTGTCATAATAATGGTACTGAAGGGCAAGTGACGGTCGAAACATAATGCATTTTTGCGCTAGTGCAATAATAGTGGGTAGTATGAGCAAACGCGTTTGTTCAAGTACACTTTAATATCTCCAAAAGAGAAATTCAGGATCATTCAGAAATTCATGGTGTAATCTTTATTAATCGTGTATATGTTACAGTCAAAATGAGAAATTAGTCATTACGGGTAATGCCTGGAATTTTTAGTCATTTCCGGAACTACCTGTTTCAATCAGCCAATATTGGAAATGGCTAAAAAGTTTAGTCATTACCAGTAATGCCTGAAATTCAAGAGGAGTTTGTACCCATTCTGCCTGAAATTCAGCCAATATGGGAAATGGTCTGGGTTTACCCATCTGGCTGAACTAGATATCAGGCAGAATGGGAAATGCATGTCAGCCAGAATGGGAAAGTGTTGATTGCAGTAAAATACTGAGTATTAGCCCATCTTTTAGTACAAACCCATCTCCTGTTTGGAAGGAAAAAGTGTGCAAAGGGTGAAACACCTTGTAACCCCCCCCCCCCCCCCCCCCCTCCCCCACTTTGCTGCTTGATTTGTGTGCCAAGAGAAACTGCGTGGTGTGCTTTGTGTAGAATACATTTTCTTGGTGACCTCTAATCACGTTTGAAAGATTTTGTTTTTGCATATCAGGGGCTCTTTAAGCAACGTATGTGCAAATGTTCAATTAACAACACACACACACTACACACACACACACACACACACACACACACACACACACACACACACACACACACACACACACACACACACACACACTCTCTCTCTCTCTCTCTCTCTCTCTCTCTCTCTCACGCACACACGCACGCACGCACGCACGCACGCACACACACGCACGCACGCGCACACACACACACACACACGCACACGCACGCACACACACGCACACACACACACACACACACACACACACACAGTGCCTCAATTTGTGCAAAGGGGTGGGTGAGCTTATACTCCTTTTTTTAAGGCAATATTTTTGTTTCAAAGTTTGGGGGCCCAAACTTTGGGCCTTCTCTCCTAAACTGTTTGACAAGTATTCACCACAGGAATTCAAACTGGTTTTGTCATTCTGGTTCACAATCATTCAGAGACCATGGCTTCAACAGCTGCAACAAATAAGCTTTTGAGATGACTCGATGTCGCAGTCAAATCAGTCGCTCGTTCAAAACAGATGCCAACGGTTCCCAAATGCTTCTTTCTGTCTTATAAAACGCAAACTATTAATTTCAAACTTAATTTCAAACCCTCCTCCCCCCTCTGATATTTGTTGCAAAAATTACACTGATAAACTGCTTTTTTAGTCTTATTAAAAGTTTAGGGTTAATATCAGCCTTCTTTCCATTTCATAAGATGGAAAAAAGCATATTAATTCACAAAGTTGCATCTGTTTTGAACGAGTGACAGATTTGACTGTCACACTCAATGTAGTAATTTTTAGTTATTTTTAGACAGTCTCTGCATGATTATGTGTGATTGTGTTCAAAGACTTGCTTTTAGCCTTGAAAAAAATATTTATTGTTCTGACTTTATTTCTTATCGTGCTTTTAGCCTTAAAATTTGTTTATTTTTCTGATTGAATGCATCATAAATTAAAAACCATTCAGGTTCACTATGGTGTTTTGTGTTTAGTCATTTCCGGTATTGACTGGAGAAAATGTTCAGGCATTACCGGTAGTGACTGAAAATTTTAGCCATTTCCAGTAATGGCTGTTTAAAACAGGTAGTTCCGAAAATGACTGAAATTTTCAGGCATTACCCGTAATGACTAATTTCTCATTTTGACTGTAACATATATAGGTGTGCGGACATGCGCAAGTGCGTGTAAGTGTTTATTGTTTATGTGTGGAAGTGTATGTTATGACTTGCTAGCTCTCATACCTTGCTTAATTTTCAGGCAGTCCATAGTTATTAACTCTTGAATGTAATTACAGTGGAACCTCCCTTATAAGACACCCCATTATAAGACTCCCTCCCACATAAGTATATCTTAAGTGACGCAGAAATTAACATTGCTTTAATTGCGAAATTAATGCTGTCAAGGCCTATTGGAAGCTTACTGTAAATGTTTTGCTTTGTGTGTTGTTATAATTGTTTTTTAAGCTTGCATGTTTTTTTGTTTTGTTTTGTAATTAGTTCAATTTCTGCATGTTGTCTAAAATCACTATTCGTGTGAAAAGACATTAAATTAAAGATTCATTCATCCCACATAAGACCTGCTTCTCTGAGACAGTGCCCTTCTTTGTAACTATTTAAATTACCTTATAAGACCCCTCCCTTATAAGACCCCTCCCTTATAAGACCCCTCCCTTATAAGACCTCATTTTGGATTATTTTTGAAGGTCTTATAATGGAGGTTCCACTGTATTATTTTGGGGCTAAAAGAGTACCCTAAGCCACCAGCAAATAAGCTGTGTCCATTAGGATTCTCAGAATCTTATTGTCTTTGTACAAATTCTACTTGTTTTCTTGTTTTATTTTTGCTGTTGTCAACAATGTTGTTTATATATACGTAACCAAGAAAAAAAGGGAATAACCTCTTCAACAAAGGTAATAATAAAAGCAAGGCTGAACCCCAGCGGATGCAAATCTCCCTCACGGTCAAGGTCACGCATGGACGGAGAGATGTACAGACAGAAGCCGCCCGAACGGACAAAACATCTTCTTTTTCTTCTTCTGCATTCCCAGGCCATATGGGCGTGTGTGTGTGTGTGTGTGTGTGTGTGTGTGTGTGTGTGTGAATCAGAATCATAATCAATGTGTATTGCCCTTTAAAACCAATACAAGATTTTATATGACACAAATATATAAATTATAACAATGACGGTAATGATAACAGTTTATAAAGTTCAATTACGAACATTTGTGTTAAACACTTCTTTTTTCTTTCTTTGTACTGGTTGCGCTACTGCTTGAGGCAACTGAGGCTATTGATTGAGACAACTGTGTATATATTTTGCAAGCTCACTTACAAGGGCGTCATTTGTAATTAATTTGCTAGGTGTAACATTATGTATATTGTATTTTTCTTGAACGAGTTTTATAAATTGTATTCTTATATCCGTATGTTTTGTACAATTGTCTAAAAATGAATTTTGTCTTCTACTTCATTACATTGTAAACATAACCTTTTCTCTCTAGGTATATTAGAATGTCTACCTTTTTCTATTTTAAGCTCATGGCATGAAGTTCGTAGTTTGCATAACATCTGGTTTTGGTTAAAGTTTATTAAAGGATTGGTCAAATATGGTTCAGTTCTGTATTCGCTTGTAATCTTGTTATAAAAGTTTAGTTTTGATTGTGTCTCAGATTTCCTTTTCTCCTAAATGAAATATATTCTTCTTTTAGTTTATTTTGAATTACATGACATAATTTATTTATGTTAAACGTATTTTGGTTATTTCAGACATGTGTCAATCCAAGGGCGTTAAAATAGATTTGACGAATATAACCCATGGTGACTGACTAGTTTCATTGTTTAACATTTCATTGTAAATGACATTAATGTAAGAGTCTTGTTTGGATTCTAAAATATGATGCCAGAATTTTATAATTTGACAAATTGATGTTAAGCTAACAGGAAAACTACTTAGCTCTCCAATAACCGCTAAATGTATAGCTTTTTATGAACCCCTAAAAAAAATTGAAAAACATTATGCTGGATAATTATGTTCATGATGTAATTTATTTGAAAGGCATTGGGTGAATAACTTTTCTAAGTTAAAGTTGTCATCTAATTTTATGGTAAATGGTAGCCAGACATCTACATTATAAGTTAATATTGGAGAGATAAGACTATCAAATAGTTTTAAAATAACTTGAACGTTTATGTTTTCATTTTTAAACATTCTGTTAAGGCTATGTGTTGCTTTATTTCCTTGCTTACTAAGATGCTCGGATGCTATATCAAGTTTTCCTGATTTATGAAATATAATTCCTAGGTACTTGTACTGATCTGTCGTTTCAATAATGTTTGTGCCACATCTAAAATATGTTCTAGTTTTGGGGTCTGTTTTTGAAACTATTAACACTTTAGTTTTCTCATTGTTAATGTGTATACCCCTCTAGTGCACTCTTTACAATATAAGTGCAATTTATCAAGTTTTAATTGTAAATCATGCTTAGATGTTGCAAGAAGTACGAGGTCATCTGCATATAGTAAAGAAGATATACATTTATTTTCTGATTGGCTAAGTTTGGGTGAATCTACGTCTGGAAACCACTTTATTATATCATTAATAAATATATTAAATAATGTGGGGCTTAAGGAGTTTCCTTGTAAAATTCCTCTTCGTACATAAATGGAGTGAGGACTCCCGTTTTTGCCGGATGAGCAGATTAAAACATTTATCGTGAATACCAATTTTTTGTAATTTTATCCTTTGTGTGATGTGTTATTGAATGCTTTTTGAAATTCGACAAAGCATGCATATAATCTACTGTTACGTGATTTTAATGTATAGTCTACTATACTGTTTAAAATGAAAATATTATCTGAAGTCCTATGGTCTTTTCTAAAACCGGCTTGTTCTCTTGCTAGCAGATTGTTTGATTCTAAGTACATGTAATCGTTTACTCTTCTCTTCTTCTTCTTCGATCGCTCAGACAGTTTCCTGTCAATTATGAGCGCAGATGCGTCATGCTGCCGTTATGCGCCTAAGAAAAGGCAAATTTTCTAAAGTCTTCCCTAGGGACTTAGCCTTTTAACCCATAGTTTAAGGAGTTTCCCTGTAGGCTAACTAAAAAATAGTTAGGCCCAGCAAAGCCGACTTTGGCTGGGGAAAATCTTTTTGAAACTATTTCTTGAAAAAAAGACAGGAAAATGGACCGGTAAGACAGACAGATAGCAGATGACAGTAAGCAAAGGGAAAAAGCAGAGTCAAAGAGAGTGACAGATTAGAGGAAGTTACAAGCACAGAACTTCCAGAAGGTGGAGGAACTATTTATACAAAAGACCCCCGGTATCCCCACGGGGGGGAGAGTGAGTAATCGTTTTTTCTAGAATTTAGTATTTGACATAATACATTACCTAGCGAACAGTTGGTTTAAACAAATGTTTTATTAACACACTTTTGAAGCAACAAAATATATATATAGACAAGAGTACAACAGGCCGAGGATTATAAAAGTACTCAACACATACAGACAGTACTAGCAACAGGCTGCATCACATTTTACAATCGATGGAAGTCAGTCACACTTTGTAAGATAAACTAAATAATGATCAATACAACTGACGCACTCTCATACAAATAAACACACTTTTTGTTTCTTTTTTCCGTCTAATACCATTAGTAGATAAACGGTAAATGAAAAGTGGACACACGTACGCACACTCCCACATACACAATTAAAACTATATAAATATTTTTTTTAAACATTTGTTGTACGCACACTCCCACATACACAATTAAAAATAGTAATTAAATTTAAAAAAACTCTCTTTTCCACATATAAGTTCTCAGCACCCTCTTCACACGACCCTCATTCTCTCTCTCTCTCTCTCTCTCTCTGCTCTTATTCTCTCCTCCCCCCCCCCCCCCCCTCGCTCCCCAGCCTTCCCCATCCCTCCTTAGTTCTCAGCACCCTCTTCACACGACCCTCATTATATCTCTCTCTCTCTCTCTCTGCTCTTATTCCTCCCCCCCCCCCCCTCTCGCTCCCCAGCCTTCCCCATCCCTCCTTCCCTCCTTCTATCTTGTTAGTTAGGTGTTTTTTGTTCAATCTTTTTTTTGTCTCCTTTCAACACTTAAGTGTCAAGAAGGTCTTTTCATTCCATTTATTTTTCAACATCTTCAAACGACCACGGTATAAACAAAAATACTTGTACAAAGCACAAGATATAAAGGCTAAAGCAAATACACAGGCTACAGGAGAGACAATGTGCAGTTAAAAATTACTGGATATAAACGCAAGCATACCAACACACACAGACCTGCATACAAGTTCATATCCACATACTCGCATTCCAGCGCGCATATACACACACCACACTCGCACGCACGTGTATGCGCAAGCCCACATAGGTCCATACGTTCCTACATCTTTCGCACGACAATAGCTAGAACACACACACACACACACACACACACACACACACACACACACACACACACACACACACACACACACACACACACACGCTCGATCACAAACGTACACACACACAGACACACACACACACACGTGCACGCATGTACATACATACACACACTCACACACACACACGCACGTACATATACACACACAGTGACATACACAAACAAACAAACGTGCGCACACAAACACACGCGTGCGCGCATACACACACACACACACACACACACACACACACACACAAATACACACAATGTCTGGATCACTTTTAGAGGAAGGACGTTAAACTGAAGAACAAGTACACACACACCCAACAGAGGCGCATATATGTAAACAAACGGCTTCAACCCATTACACACAAACATAGTGTTTATACCAGACATGTTAGGTTTTTAATCATGAACGCAGCATTCCATTATAGACAAGCACCATCGAAGAATTCTTGAAGCTATGAAAATAATTTCTTATTCATTTCAAAACGTTTTTCTACGTATTACAGTAGGCACAGAGAGAGAGAGAGAGAGAGAGAGAGAGAGAGAGAGAGAGAGAGAGAGAGAGAGAGTGTGTGTGTGTGTGAGTGAGAAAGAGAGAGCATGATGAGTGTGTGTGAGAGAGACACACAAAACGCACGTGCTCGCGCGCAAGTAAGCTTACACGCACCCAACACGTACAGGCGCCATTGCAAATAACCTATTACACACATACACTCAAACATGCACACATAAATACTACACAAACGTAACAAATATTTACAAACACACATGCATACGCACGCACACGCGCGCACGCACACACACTCACATACACACACACTGTTGTATGTAACATGTGTACACCAGGGAGGGGGTATATTTGGGGCCACGGAGATATACTCTGGCCTGGGCCAGTTTAAACCTCGGGGTATATTAGGGCCTAGGCCAGTTTATTTATACCGGGGTATATTTGGGGCCAGGGGTATATTCTGGCCTGTTACACCAGGAAGGACCAAACAAAAAATATAGTTCCCGCAACTTCGCTCGGGACCTAAAAAAAATATGTATGTGTATGAGAGTGCGTGCATGCATGTGAGAGTGTGCACATATGCATGTGTACATATGCATGCATGTGTGCTATGTATGTGTATGTATGCATGTGAGTGCCTCTGCATGCATAACAAAAAATTATGCACCCGCATTATGGATGGATTGATTTCACCAGGCAAGTCTACACTACACTACAGTAATACAATTATGCCTACACAGTTTCTTCGTGAGAGGGGGGGAAATGGCTTAGAGTCTCGTAACATGAAGACAGCCTCATAATGCACGCAGTCAAGCATAATGGGGCCCGCTACACGCACAATCTGGATCTGAATGCGATACGACTTTGACAATGCGAATCATGATTAACGTGAAATTCTTGTAATGGGTCTACTTGAGTATAGTGAGCGAAAATGGCAGAATTATTTTTTAGACGGAAGTACTTCACGTGAACCATGCCTCACGTGACCCATTCGCATCGCATCCCCATCCGAATTTACGCGTGTGTGGCGCTATGCCATGATCTCTACTTCTTTAGTGAAAAGAAGAACTGAGGCAATATTAACTGTAGCCCAAATTCACAAACAAGTAGGCCTATACACGTACTTGTTCCGGTTCAGTTGTCTCATTGACACCATTACCATTAAGACAAAATCAAATAGAGAGAGACGAATATATGGACCTACTCCAGTTGCGTAGGAACAGGAGGGGGGGGGGCGGTCAGAGGAGGGGGGGGGGGGGGCAGACATGACTTCAGTCCTGCCCCCCCCCCCCCCCCCCCCCCAAAAAAGTACAAAAAAACAATTCGAGCAAGCCAGCAAGCAATCACGAATAAAAGTTCATTTAACGTCATCCGATCTGGAACAGGCACATATGGGACATTATTAACTATAGAGATAGTGGGACGATCATGGAGGTACTGTAATACCAGGAAAATCCCGATGTTTTTTAAATAATGTGTTCAAGCAGTAGGCTTGAAACGGGTTATAAGCAAAAAGGAGAGAGAGGGGAGAGAGAGAGAGAGAGAGAGAGAGAGAGAGAGAGAGAGAGAGAGAGAGAGAGAGAGAGAGAGAGAGAGAGAGAGAGAGAGAGAGAGAGAGAATTTCCTCACTGTGATTACGTCCATATGGCTCGTCGTTCTATGAATCTGAAACCGTGTGCAGCATCAGCAATGTCCGTCTAAGGAATCGTGTTGCCAAGTAGATTACCAAGTTTCATGACGGATTGGTTTATGGCTTGTACCCACGTGTCGTCATATCCGGCCACAAGGAGCGTGCCATATTATGGGAGACCGCCATCTTAGTCAGTAACTTTGTTTAAAAAATGCCAGATCGATGCTGTTTACACACAAATCTGACTAAGATGGCGACACTTCCGTTGGAAGGGTCGAGATGCGCACGCAGGTTGGGGGGAGCCATTGGTTTAGGCGCTATGGATTGGAACACATTTCGATCACAGACGGGCGGACGGACGGACACACCGCACACGCACACACACACACACACGCGCGCGCGCGCGCGCGCGCGCACGCACGCACGCGCACGCACACACGCACACGCACACACACACACACACACGCACACACATAGAGGACAACGCACAGCGGCCCTCGTTCCCATCCCAATGTACTGTAAGAACTGGGAGTACAAAAACAAACAAAAAAGTACACACACACGCGCGCGCGCGCGTGCATGTACACACACATACACACGCGCACGCGCACGCGCACACACACACATACACACGCGCGCGCGCGCGTGCGCATACAAGTAAGTCACTGGGTTTTGTGTACCAAAGAGGATTGTTTTCCCTTAGCTTACTGCTTCTCCACGGAGTGGGAAACGCACACCCGCTTGTGACCTTGAACAAAACAACACGGCTTGATGTGTCACCATGACTCAGTGTCTGTGTGTGCGCGCGCGTGGTGCAAGCGCAAGACCTATAATTTATTGACTGTATGTTGGGCCGGTGTAACACGAGAAATTTACCCCCCGCCAAATTTACTCCGGAGTAAAAACCGCGTACGCATATTTTTACTGGGAGTAAATTTGGCGTACGATATTTTTACTCCCTAAGCCACGCCAGAGTTACTCCCTCCACGAAAAATCTGGCCCGCATAATTTTACTGGGAGTAAAATGCGCGTACGACAAATTTTACTCCCCAAACTGAAATTACCTCCCTTTTGAAGTATTGGCACCATGAAATGTCTAGCCAATAGTGTTTTACTGGCTAAAATGCGCTTACGACAAATTTTACTCCCCAAACTGAAATTACCTCCTTTTGTAAGTACTGGCACCATGAAAAATATGGTAAATAGTGTTTCACTGGGGGTAAAATGTGCGTACGACAAATTTTACTCCCCACACTGAAATTACCTCCCTTTTAAAGTACTGACACCGTGAAAAGTCTGGTAAATAGTGTTTTACGGGGGATAAAATACGTAAACAACAAAGTTTACTCCCCAGACACGAGAAAATCACGAACATATGAGGCTGATAAGCAGTCATCGTGCCGCAGCATTTTAGCTTTTCAGAGTGATAACTCTTTTGTGCCACAATCATAAGAGTGATTTCCCTTGACATAGGAACAATACTATTAATTTGTTAAATAATCAACTCACACATTACACATAAAATTTTAAAAAAGTTGTTCTTGCAGTTATTATTTTTTTAAAATAATGAATAATGCTACCCACCATCCGTCTTGCTGCTCATTCAGCTTAGAAAGAAAAGGGGAGTAAGTTTCGCGGGGGAGTAAAAATGGCGTGCGCGCAGGGAGTACTTTTCGCGTAAAGGGAGTAAAATCTGCGTACGCGGTTTTTACTCGGGAGTAAATTCCGCGTGGGGAGTACTTTCCTCGTGTTACACCGGCTGTAAACTTAGGCAGGCTAGGACTGGCCGACACTTCAAGTAGGTTGTTTGCGTGCCTGTTGTTGATAGAATATGTTCATATTCTGATCGCTTCTCGGCCTTTTGGCTAAGACAGTGATTCAGGAACATAATTTTTTGTTTATAACCTGGTTGGTTTGTTCAGCCCGTCGTACATGGCGAAAGCCGATACGCGACGTTAAACTGAACTTCCATCCTGTTGTTGTTGTTTTTCTCCCGCTCTTCTGGTTATTTTCTTCACCAGATCTCAAAAACCGGTATTTAAAACACAAATTTGTAATCATCATCACGTTGTATGCATCAGTTTATTAGTTTGCCTCGAGTACATTGACAGCTGAGCTTTGGACACTTTGTAGTAGCCTAAATGAGTTTTGCTTTGACTGTTTCTTTGTCGTCTTTATGAGTGTACTCGTTAGGGAAACGGATTGTTTCATTACCCGGCCTCTGTGGCCGGGGTTTTGCGATTGGTTTGTGTGTGTGTCTGTGTGTGTGTGTGTGTGTGTGTGTGTGTGTGTGTGTGTGTGTATCGATTATCTTAAAAACTACTGTTTGGACTTTGATTAAAATTGACAGAGGGGTAGACAGCTTGAAAAGGAAGCTTCCTTTCGTTAATCAACACCGTCTTGACCTTGACCTTGACGTTTGACCTTGAAAACCGAAAATTTCCTTCTTTGGGCTATGTAATTTCCCCCCAGCTTTATTTCGTGAACTAGTGAACAGAATCGCTTCACATTTTGTGTGGTGGTGCACTATGGTGCATGTATCTCGTGAACTACTGAACAGAATCGCTTCCAATTTTGGGATATGTATTTTATGCGTTCTGTAAGGGTGGAAAGTGGTGTGTTTATTGGGGGGGGGGGGGGGGGGGAAAAGGACATAACTCTGGCCGGGTTTGCATTGTCACAATGCGTTGCTGCCGCTCAGCGATGCCCTTGTTACATTTCCGATTCTGTTAGTGCTGGAGGTAACTTATTTTTTATATGTTACTAGCGCAACGCCCCGTACTGGTAACGCCTAGTACCGGTAACGCCTAGTACAGGTAACGCCAAGTACCGGTAACGCTGAGTACCGATTTCGCCGGGTCCGTGAAATATTATATTTTTACTTTTGTGGCTGAAAACCCAATTTTTAGATTCCTACTACTTTCAAGGCCTACCGATCTCCATGACCTTGACCGTGACCTTGATCGGTATGCAATCATCAGAACAACCGTAAGCCAAAGTACCTACATGCCAAGTTTGAAGTCCCTAAGACCAACGGTGTGGACGTTATAGCCCCTTAAAGATTTTCGGTTTTCAAGGTCATACACCAAGGTGAAGGTCACAACGGCAATAATGTATGCGCGGATGCCTTCCTCTCATGGTGACACGCCACCACACAAAATTGGAAACGATTCGGTGATGCGATTCGGGAGATATGCGTGGGACAGAAAACCCCAATTATTAGACCCCTACCACTTTCAAGGCATACTGATCTCCCTGACCTTGACATTGACCTTCATTGATACGCCATCAGCAGAACGGCCATAAGGGAATGTACCTCCATGCCAAGTTTGAAGACTCTAGGACCTGCGGTGTGGAAGTTATGGCCCCTTAACGGTTTTCGGTTTTCAAGGTCATAAGCCAAGGTCAAGGTGGCAAAAAGTTTTGCGCGGATGCCTTCCTCTCATGGGGACACACAACCACACAAAATGTGAAGCGATTCGGTCAAGCGGTTCGGGAGATCCTTGGGACAGACAGAAAAGAAGAACAAACAAACAAACAAACCAAAAAAGGAAACAAACCTGAACGAAAACATACTCCTTTGCGATCGTAGATCGGCAAAGGACTAAAAGGAAAAACGAACTGAAAGCCTACTTAGTTAAACCAGAGAGGTTCTTAATCTGTGGTTCAACCATTGTAGCTCCGTTTTAATAAATCTGGGGACCCACAACTAAAACAAAAAAAGCATTCATTCTTCTCCATGAACACCCCCCACCCTACCCCACCCCCAACCCCCAACCATCCCCCGTCCCCCCCCCCCCCCCCCATCCCCCCTTGAACACCCCCCACCACCCCCTCCATCAGCCCCCTCCCCCCACCATCCCCCATCCCCCCACCATCCCCCCTCCCCCGCCTCCAGCCCCCCTCCTCCGCCTGGAGCAGGCACAGAGGCAGACAGACAGACAGACAGACAGAGAGAGAGAGAGAGACAGACAGACAGAGAGTGAGACACATAGACATACAGAGACATGAGACACACAGAGAGAGAGACAGACAGACAAATACAGAGAGAGAGAGAGACAGACAGAGAGAGTAGTACTTCTTTTTCTTCTTCTTCTTCTAAGTACTTGTTCTTCGGTCGTTCAGGCATGTTTCTGTCAATTACGAACGTAGATGCATCATGCTGCTGTTATGCGCCTAAGTAAGAATAATTAGGCCCAGCATGTTTGACTTCGGCTAGAGGAAATCTTTTTGAAAGTATTTCTTGAAAAAAGGCAGGAGAATTTCTGTCAATTACGAACGTAGATGCATCATGCTGCTGTTATGCGCCTAAGTAAGAATAATTAGGCCCAGCATGTCTGACTTTGGCTAGAGGAAATCTTTTTGAAAGTATTTCTTGAAACAAGAGGCAAAGCCTGCAAGGCTCACGTCTGATTTTTATTACTATAGCAGGCATGGGAATTCCCATGACAATTCCCATGCCTGTATAGAGAGAATACTGTTATGTAGACACTTGTGCATCTGAAAACATAATTAATTTTTATTTTACTGTGTAAATTAAAATTATTTCTATGCATTAAATTACACCTACCCCTTTCTTTAAAATTTAATTATATGTATGCGCATGTAGCATAGTGGAGCCCTATTTTTATTTTTGGCAAACAAGTAAAATTGAAAAGCATATTGACCAAGCTTTCAGAAAAACATAGTGACCAATCCCCCCCCCCCCCCCCCCCCCCCCCCCCCCCCCCGCCGGAGTAAGGGGGTTCTACGGACACCTGTAGTAGGCCTACAGTCTTTGCCTGTGGGCCTAAGCCTCTTACTCTTAGACAATTAATAATTGAAGTTGCGTGATT
>CM065681.1:39247532-39257532 GCA_017654935.2 Phymorhynchus buccinoides | reverse complement strand
CCCCCAAATGGGGGTCCCTGGGAGCCGTGGTGTATGTGTGTGTGTATGTCCATGCCCGCGTGTGCACATAGGTATTATGTATGACTGATAGTGTTTGTGCAAAAGCATTATGAAAGGGAGAAGAGTGTACTTATTAGGAATAGCTTCAACTTCAATATACTTAGTTGAGGCTTTTAAACACAAAAGTAGAGAAGATCAAGGCGTAAACGAATCTTGTTCCTATGCAGGAGTGGTGACAGCATCGGGTCAGGAATGGAAAGAGCAGCGGAAGACAGGTCTGGAGATCTTTCGTACCATGGGCATGGGCAAGAACGTGCTGGCCGACAAGATCCAGGAGGAGGTTACTCACTACATCCGGGCCATCAAGGACCACCAGGGGGTGCCAGTGGACCTGGCCCAGATCACTCAGATCAGCGTCTCCAACAACATCTGTTCCATCATTCTTGGAAGACGTTTTGACTACGATGACCCAGAATTCTCGGGGTTTATACAAGTTCTCGACGAGTCGTTCAGGATCTTTTCAGGTTTGTAAGCTCTTATGTGTTACGTAGGTGCAGCATTGTGATAAAAAGCACAATCATACATAACACAATGCAGCTACCACTACATAGGAGACTGAATTTGCTCAGTATAGTAGTCAGTTTGATATGCAACCGTCTTAGGTTCAACTAATTAAAATTTCAAACTGAACGGAGTTTTCTCCATCAAATTATATTAAAAGGTACAGCAGTCACCACTTTATCTTTTTATTGTTTATGAATATCAAGTAGGTCTTGGAATGAGTTATTGCAATTGCTTTAGAGATTATAGAAACATACGTTTGAACCTTCAAACAAGATTGTCAGAACGTGTTTATAGGTTACGTATTGATAATACTTAAAAGAAGAAAAAAACAGGAAGAAAACACATAACATCTGAAGGCGATAACATTCAACAAACTGATCGTGGGACTGCTGTCTGAAAATGTCTCTTTTTCAAAAATGGCTAATATAATTAACAGTCATGGTACAGAACCGACTGTGCTGGGTCTTGTTGTTTGACTATATTTGAGTGAAAATAACAGTTTGGTATTGGTGTTACTGGATCTCAACACAGCCTTTGAAACATGAAGCTGTGCCATACTGTACAAAAGAGAGTCGAGTTCTTATCTTTATGCCCATGGCAACATACCTAGCTGGTTTCACGTTTTTGTATGGCCACTTTCAGTCTTTATTTACTCATGCATGATTTTGTTTAATGTGGTGGGCTGCAGGGCTCATTCCTAAACCCATTTTGTTTACATTTCATCAATAGCTCCTGCCAAATGCCACACATGATTGTCGCTTTTATGGATAAGCCGTTGACAGTGAAGTATTGACTTGAAGAGCAGATTCATTTTATTTTGTAAAGTTATGTCAGCCATTAACTCCTGTATCAATGATGTTCTATTTCATGAATAGGAATTGTCTACATGTTTGATTTTGAGAAGATGTAAATCATCAATTTTTGCTTCTTTTTTTGTTCTTGGGGTTTGATTGGTCTTGAAGAATTAGTAGTTATATATAGGCTTCTACCACTTCAGACTTCAATGAAGTGTTTTGATAGGCCTATCGTAATTGATCAGACATTTTCAATGCAAGACCATTGAAACAATAATTTTATGTAACATGTTTTATATATACTGAAAAATTGGTTCAACTTTGAGATGTGATATACCACTATGATACTCCTCGGCTTTGTTTGACCATGATCATGTCCAAGTTAAAATACTGCAAATTCATCTTTAAGCTTTGCATGTCTTCCGACTGAAAAAAAATCATATCCAAATTACACAGACGAGATAACAGCCCTAGTTGATTTCAAGTGGGATTTTGTGTATATGATGGGGTGGTAAGGGTAAGGTTAAAGATAAGGAGGAGTTGATAAGGAAATGAGGGTGCTGATGAGCACGCACCATGCAGGCCAGGAACATATAGGTGGAAACCAGACAGTTGCTTAGCTTTTGTTTATTTACTAGGACAGACTAAGAAAGACAGTGCAGAGATTACATCCTGCAACGATACAAAATATACACACATAAATACAAACAAGAAATAACAATGATTAAGTACGATTGTAGGCCTGGCGCCATAGCACTCAATGTTCAATAACATGAGGAAATACACTGTCACAACAGTGGAAGAAGCTCACTGCATGACTTAAATAGCATGGTTAAGCTGACATTGACACAAACCTAGCTGGGGTTTGGAAACATAACATAGCTCGGTTTTACCTGACCCTATGCTTGCTTAACTCATACACAAACATTTGAGTTCATGTGAGTTAACCCAAACCAAGTATTGTAACACTGACATCATCAGATGCTATGTTACTAAAAATAGACTACACATCAAAGTAGGCTGATCAGTTTTAAGTGGAAAACTGACTAAAGACAAATGTAGGCCTATTGAGAATTTATCATTGAAGTAGCAAGAAACTCAGTCAAAAGAAATGCCTTATTAATACTATAGTAGCAGTATTACCACAACACCACGGTAGGCCTAGCTCAATAATATTAATAGCATGGAAATGAGCAAGTAGATAGGCTTATTAAATAACAATCTAAATGTAGGCAAGAGCCCTTCCATTGTTTACAAAGTAAATTGACGTCACACATGAGTGGATTTGACTATAGAACAGAACGATCAGAATGTTCTAATTTTCAGTTCAACAACTTGAACTTAGGCCTAGGCTTTAGCTTATGAATAAACTGACGTCACGAACAAGTTGGTTCTGTGACGAGAATAGCAGTGTCTTTTGTGTGTTGATCTAGATCAGCACATAGATTCACGGCAAACTCGAACGTCATAGGTTCGATAAAAAGTAAACAAAGTTGGACATTCTACTATTACCAAACATAAAAATAAATCAAAGCATAGTTCAACCATCAGTACTTATACAGCTATGAGCAGGGATAGTGCTCAGATGCGACAGCAAGCTCAGCACACAGTTGGGCTATAGTAGGCATCACGCAGAGCAAGTGGCTAGGAGGCCTATCTACTCTGGTCAACTGACGCGACCAGCCGCGGGTTCAAATTTGAATTAAAAGCCTGCCTTAGCACGTGACCTGTTCTATTTGAATTTGAACAATGCCCTCGTGACTAAAACGAGACATCGCAATTATGTCATCTGCTGACATGGTCACAATGGGTGTCAAAGCTAGGGCAATTGCAATTGAGCCGTCTGTCGATACGGCAACAGTGGGGTGTCTAGAAATAGAGCAATTGAACCGTCTGCTCTGACTAACTTGTGACGAGCAGACTAGGCTCATGAATAATTAGTGACCAGGGACGGTATTCATGTCGAGATAGCATGAGACTTAGCATGATGCTAACTTAGAAGCTCTTCCAATGTCCTATAGGATTTAATAGGACTTTTGGAAGAGCTTCTAAGTTAGCATCATGCTAAGTCTCATGCTATCTCGACATGAATACCGTCCCTGTAGACTAAGTTCACTCGGTCACATGTATGACCATGCTACACCCCTTTTAAAATAATTATACTGCTTCATGTTCCTGGCTGTACAAAAAAGCGTTTATTTTACCTATTGCGATTTTGATGTCCCCCCCCCCCCCACCCACTCTGCCTACCACACTGCATCTCTTACCCCTTCTATACCCAATGCTCCTTTCATGAAAAATAGTGATACATTCTACAATTCAGTCATAGTCTGTTGCAGGAGCATTCTTGCAGTTTACTCATATATAATTTTAAGCACTATTGGCAGACCATGATGTAAGGCAGCAAAAAGAAAAGAGTTACATAATTATATAACTTAAACTGACCGTTCTCATTGTGTAAGTTACAATATCCTTGACTATTTGGCCTATATACCTGTGACGAGGTAATGGGTTAAAAGGATAAGTCTCTAGGGAAGACTTTTAGTGTTAAATTTTCAAGTAGAAAATTTGCCTTTAGCCCACTTCTCTAGGGTATGGGAGATGAGCAACTTTCCCGGCCCCTTTTCATCTAATAAATTTATATTTGTGCCTGGGTTCTGGCTCGTATGATTGTAAGAAATACAAGTGGTTGATTTGCTCTTAATGGCAGACAGAGAGAAGTAGGGTTTTACATGAAATTACAAGACTTCCACTCTCATCAGTCTGACCAAAGGGTTCAGAATTATTTGACACTTGTATTTTATTTACTCACAAAATCTGCATAAGATTATGCAACAATAATAATAAAGCAGCTCAATGGCGCCAAAACAAAATATGAATAAAAAAACAATGAAATCCGAAAGGATTTACAAGACTTTTGTCTTTCTAGAAGGTTAGCCCCAAGCGAGAAGGGTCACTAAGTGTCCTGGTTTCCAGTTAGTGTTCTTTGGCACTGTCGTGGTGACTTAGCTCATGGCTGTGCTGAAGTTCCTCCGTAGGGATCGGCGAGTGCTGGGTTGGCTGGGCTTGCTCGTCAGGTGAGAGTAGCTCCCAGTCGTTCCGGTTACGGCGTCGCGGGATGGCACGGTTCAGGCGTGGTCTCCTCGTGGGTTCTGGGTGCGGGGCGTCTTGGCGGCGTTCCCGTCTTGGTGCTTGTGAGTCAGGGATGGAGCTTCCTGACCACGATGCCCTGTAGTTGGGCTATTATGACTGGCTGGGAGAGAGGTTGAGTCTGCAATGTTGCTCCAGCCAGGTTTCAGCGTCTTGTGAGAAAGTATGTGTAGGCTAACTTTCCTCACTACTCAAATTTTCCCCTCCCATTTTCAAACAACGAGACCCTGTGATTGGTTTATAGCAGTCGACACGTCACAAGATGATGTCCTAGTATTATGCATAGTAGTACAGAACAATCACGCGCCGGTTACATCATTATCACATGCCGACATTCCTGGATCGGGAAACGAAGAGTTGTCTTCAAAGGGCGCCGACTGTGGGTGTCATCAGAGGAGAATACCGTGATCAAACAGATATCGCTTCGTAATCGGCACGTTGTTTGATGTCACGCGATGGGGGGAGTAGAGGAGAAAGGGAAAAAGCGGGGCGTGCGGGTCAATTACGTCACAATACCCGTAATACGTTTTCATTGTACTTGATAATAATAAATGGTTAGAACATAACGCGTAGATAAAAATGCATTGCCAACGATGTCCACTTGCCAACACCTTTCTCTTTTACTCTGCAGACTCAGCGATTTTGCTGCTTATGCCTGCCTTACGTTTCATTCCTGGAAATCTCTTCAATGCAAAGACCATGCACGCCAATTCCCGTCAGTTTTACGCCTTCATTATCAAACACATAGAAGAGCACAAAAGGCTATTTGAAGAGGGGACAGATGATGGTGAAAACACGGACTACATCTACAGCTACCTTCGTCAGATCAGAGCACATCTCAACAAAGAACACAGTGACACAACTTTGAATGGTCTGTCTGCCTGTCTGTCTGTCTGTCTGTCTGTCTGTCTCTCTCTCTCTCTCTCTCTCTCTCTCTCTCTCTCTCTCTCTCTCTCTCTCTCTCTCTCTCTCAGGATAATATAAATGACTTGAAGATTGATGGTATCTAGCAATTTGACCAACAAAAACTCTGGAAGCACCAATATTAAACGACCAATTAAAAGCACAATTTGAAGAAGCAAGAGAAAATGGAAATGTTTGTCTAGGTAGAATCATAAAAAGGGGATTAAAAGTCAAGCAATTTAGCCACTTAATTTCTATCTTCTTACTATAAGTGAACGTCTGTCTTATTGCAAATCACTTTCACATTGTGATTTAATTTTATGAAAGAGAGTATATGTGTTTTAAATATATAAGTATTTGGATGGTATCGCTGACTTCTGTAAGGTCTGAGACTTGGTAAGCAGAAATAAAGTGTGGAAGTATTTTATTAAATGACAAAACAAATATGTGAATTAGATTTGTATGGATACATAACGCATTGAGTGATACAGTTTCAGATTTGTAAGATAATAAATCCCTGTATCCACACTGTTTGGGGATATATGAAATGTTTTAAACAAGCCCTCATTAAAGCCATTGGGTATTTTCCCGGGCTGCTAGTTTTGCAAGCCGTACATTTTTTATATATATTTTTTTTAGGAGACAACCTGAGAATAACAATGGCCGACTTCTTTGTTGCTGGGACGGAGACTACATCCACTGCAGTGCGTTGGGCCCTGCTCTTCTTTCTCCATCATCCCCATGTCCAGGAGAAGTGCTTCCAGGAAATATCTGACGTCATCGGACCTCATCGTCCGCCCACCATGCGTGACAAACCAAACCTGACGTACCTGGAGGCCACGATCTGGGAAGTCCTCAGGAAAGGAGACATCGCTCCTTTGGCCGTCATGCACGCTACAGCCAGTGATGTCACGTTTCGTGATTACGTCATCCCTAAAGGAACTTTGATCTTCCCAAACCTCAGCTGTGTCCTGCAGGATCCTGACATCTGGGGGGATCCTGAGAACTTCCGCCCTGAGAGATTTATCGGCCCTGATGGAAAACTGACAAAACCAGAAGAGTTCATTCCCTTTAGCACAGGTAAGTTTTCACAGAAATCATACTTCAAAGTATACTACATGTGATGTGGACAGACATTTTCACTGTTATGATTTTCTTGAAACTAGCTTTGCAACAAGCGGTCTATGCTTCTGGCCCTGTAGTTATGAGTGCGTCTTAGACAGTCAGGACGGGTAGTAGTATGTTAATTATGCTAAACAGCCAATTTTTTGGAAAGTTTGATCTATTTTACACACTACTATCTATGTTGACTGTCTAAGACGCACCTGTGACTACGGGGCATGGTCTAGCTATGGTCTATTAGACGGGACTATTATACAAGCTTATAGTAGCAGATTTTCTTTATGCGCAGGTCAGGTTTAATTTAAGCCAAATACTAGCATAGGATATCCAATTCCCCACCCCAATCCCAACCCTTTTTGTTTTAACGCAAACAATGCAAACGAAGAAAAAACCTGAAATGCACGAATCTTGGCAGAGGTTTGCGCTGCATCATGTTCCTATTCAATGATGATACCACTATTGTATCCTTTTCCTTTTGTTTTCAAGGTCGTCGTGTATGTCTTGGAGAGTCTCTGGCCCGGATGGAACTGTTCTTGTACCTGGCCACTCTCATTCAACACTTCCGCTTCCTGCCACCGGAAGAGGGACAGCTGCCATCTTTGGAAGGAGTGTTTGGAGTGACGATCTGCCCTCAACCTTACAAAGTCCGCGCAGTTCCAAGACATTGAACAATTATCAGTTATTGCTGGGCTGTATCTCCAGAACCGCTGGACAGAATCGCTTAAAACTGTGTGGTGATGTATCATTGAGAACAGAACGTCCAGTGGATAAACGATAATTGTGCTGACATTGACGTGGAAGTTTGACTTTGAAAACGTGACTTGTTTTTTTGTGGCCATATCTTTCACATCGTTCGATGTACAGTATTCAAACTTGATATGTTGATATGTATGAATATTGGCGTAAGGTAATTCATTATCTTGGGTAGAGATTACCTTGTTGACCTTGGATCTTGGACACGTCGGATTGGGTTTTGTTTTACGATATATTTCCCATGTAAACAGCTGTCAAAATTGGTAGAGTGACTCAAGATTAGACGTGGCTGAAAGTATTGTTCACCTTGACCTCTTTACCTTTGATCTTTCCTTTGCAGCGTAGACTGCAGTCTGAAAATAATTGGTTTTACACCCACATAACAATGTTATGTTCGTGTTCATCATCACCCAAAAAAATGTATTGACAAACAGTTTGAAGCTTAGACCTTTGACGTTGTGGCTGTAGGCTGCGCTCCATTGGTCGTAGACCCATATAGCCATTATAATTGATCGCCATCTTTCAAGGAATGTAGTGGGGGACATTACGAAGCTTGGTAATTTCGACCTTGGCCTTTTACCTTTGTTTTTTTTTGTAGCCCCAAAACGTTTGCTTTGACACCCATATAACCATATATATTTTTGAACAACATCACCCAGAGAATGACGTGAGAGACGTTCTGAAGCTTCATAGCGTCTACTTATTGCATATTTTAAGGGATCACTAACCAGCAGCGAAGCAAAAGCTGTTAATGTTTTCAGGGGGGTTTGTCTGTTCCTGACTGGCTGACTATCTTACAATCTGTCTATATTACCAGAATAGCGTTTCAACGAAGGGACCTAGGACCCTCAAATGTTGCATGCGGATAGGTAATTAAGATATCTAGGCCAAGATTGAATAAGAAGGTCGTTGGTCAAAGGTCAAGGTCACGGGAGCTGAAAATGTTGCCGAGCGGATTGTGATGTAGCGTTTTCACGCTCTGGCTTCTAACACCATTGTCTAACTGACAAGGTTCCATCAAAATATTTCACAACAGTTGTCAGTGATCCTACTGACAATAGATAAATAAAATAATCACATAAATGCCGTTTACATGCGAATGACAAAAGAATAGTTTTTACTATAGTACAGAATGGCGTAATCCTCCACAATATTTCAGGAAAATCCGTTCATAGCTTTACAACAAATCTGTTAAAAGCATGTAGCAAAAATGGATTGATAAAATTACGAACTTACGAGTGGTTCAAGCCAGAGGGTACGTTTCTTTATTCCTTTTCTGATAGTACTCTTTGGCTTTTACCCTCTGAAAGATATTCGGAAACTTTAAGACTGATTATGCAGACCTGTGTACCGTACGAAACTTTCGTACAATATCACGAACTTTAAGGTCGTTGTACGCTTGTACGAATCACAAAGGAAAAATATAACATCGATCAAACGAATTTTTATTCCCGTACCGAATCCATTTTGTGGGTCCACATTTTCCCCTCTTTATCAGTTTGTAAGCCGGCAGGGGTGGAGATTCAACAGCGCCGCTGGAGATGGATTGGCCACACTCTCCGCAAGCCAGCCACCAACACAGTCAACAGGTTGAATCCACAGGGGAAAAGGAGGAGAGGCCGGCCGAGGAACAACTGGCGATGCGACCTGGAGGCTGACGCCAAGAAGATGGGCCTCACCTGGGGACAGCTGGCGAGAATCGCACAGGACAGAAGCAGCTGGAGGGGTCTTGTTGGCGGCCTATGCCCTGGGAGGGGCAACAGGCGAAAGTAGTAGTTGTATCAGTTTGTAACCTTGATTTGTTGCGTTCAGGCATATTTCCCGCCCATAATCGCCCATGCGCACAATCACTCACATTCTCTCTGCACCACGCACCTCTATTATTCTAAGATGGCAGACACACTTCGCTTCAAATAAAAGTGGTTGCAACGAAAACAACATCTTTGAAAAACATTTTAAACTTTGGCTCGCCGAGACAGTTGGCCAGGCGTTCATCTAATTTAATCAACTAACTTAAAACAGTAATCATAATTAAGCGCAATAGGGGCTCGGTGTCTGGGTCGGATCGGCATCCTCCCCCATTCCTGCTCCGTCCCTTCACTCCCGTTTAAAAAAACAAAACAGATTACATACCCCCTCACACACAGACACACCTTTCTTAACAATTTTGTTCTTTTAGTCCCTCCCCCTGAGGTGGATGTCTGGTGCGACCCCTACACCGAGCCATGGTAGTTGCAGCCATCGTTTTGAACTTTGGCCAGGTTCTTCAGGATGGCGACGGATGGGTATATCTTGCCATCCTGAATTACCTCCGGGGGGTCTCCCCTATTGGCGACCCACCCGAGGCAACGCCCCTAAATAAAAAGGGAATCCTTCACCGAACCCTTAATTCAAACCTCCGAAACCGACTGTAAGAACACCTTGAAATTAAATACCCAACAATAACATTTAAACCATCTGTGGCCTCTGGCGGAATGCCCCCTCAACACCTAGCCTTCAATTTACAACATTAATCTCCGACAGTTAGCGAGCCGGTTTAACCTGCTAATCATCAATACTTGTTAGTATTATTAATTTGTAACTATATTTTTTGACTTGATCACTTCGGCCGAGTACCGTAGCTATTATAGTAACACCAGCCTCTCAACTTACTCTTCTTTGAATCCAATACAGTATAATATTGACAATGCTCATATGAGGTTAATAACATGTAA
>CM065681.1:39230032-39242532 GCA_017654935.2 Phymorhynchus buccinoides | reverse complement strand
ATCTCACAGTAATGTTCGTATTTTTAATCCCTGAAAATATAATGTATAATTTTTTTTTAAACGGCCAGTACAGGCTTAGTTGAAACTTATTTTACCTGCACCAAATGGAATGAACTCTTCTGGTTTCGTCAGTTTCCGGTCAGGGCCGATAAATCTCTCAGGTCGGAAGTTCTCAGGATCTCCCCAGACGTCAGAATCCTGCAGGACACCGCTCAGGAACGGAATCACCATGGCACCCTTAGGGATGACGTAATCACGAAACGTGACATCACTGGCTGTAGCGTGCACGACGGACAAAGGAGCGATGTCCCCTTTCCTGAGGACTTCCCAGATGGTGGCCTCCAGGTACGTCAGGTTTGGTTTGTCACGCATGGAGGGCGGACGATGAGGTCCGATGACGTCAGAGATTTCCTGGAAGCACTTCTCCTGGACGTGGGGATGATGGAGGAAGAAGAGCAGGGCCCACTGGAGAGATGCATAGGTTGTGTCTGTTCCAGCACCGAACAGATTGGTCAGGGACTGTTGAAGATTTTGTTCTGAGAGATCATAACAGGATTTTTTTTCTTTTTGTTAAAATTCCAGTAGTGATGTGTGTGATATAATGCGTATTATTTGTTGATCCTAGATTGTATTTATTCTGACATATAACCAAATAATTAAGAACTGCCGTGTGTTCAAAAAGTTACCCCAAAGTGTTAATAAAGTTATCGGCTTAATTATGAAGGGGTTATGAGACACCAACAAAATTTGGCACACACGGTCATACAACTGCCTTTTGGATTATGTTATGCAAGTTTTGGAAGATGACGTAATCAGAGTCATGACGTCATTGCACTTTTTAATGTCTAACTCGTGGCAACTGAGGAACATAGAGACATTGCAGTGCTGCATCTTTGTAATCTTCCTGCACAAAAAAGGCTTTAATACATGATACATGCATGTGGACTTGGCCAATGCTTATCGTATGTAGGCTCTTGTATACTCTACAGTGAAGAAGTGATCAGCTGAGCTAAAGCGGGTAAGCGAGAGCTTTTAAAGATGACCACTAGTATGAAGGCTTAACACCACCTCTACCAACAAAAGAATTGCCGTGGTTCAAGACATGACTATGACAGATAAGACATTAACTTTCCATTATAAAGCCAGCACTATGTGTGTGTTTTACGGACGTTTTCACGCTGTTCTGCCAAAAGACCTGGAAATGAGAAAAGTTCTGCAAAATGGGTGCCAAAACATTCTGAGACAAACACTCGCTGAGATGTCTCGAAATATCAGCGTCGATTTGTAGCAGATCCAGCCAGTTTTCTTGGCTGATTTGTCACTATGGATGAGACATGGGTTCACACTTTACAGCCATGATGAAGCTATGGTCAAAGCAACGAAAATATTTTCGTTAACTCCCTCCAAAGACGACTTAGATTAACCGTGTCTGCTGTACAGCGACGGCTAGAATCCTTTGGTTTGCTGATGGTATTGATTATGGAATTTTTTGAAAAGGATCACACATTAGTGGGGAATACTATGCAAATCTGCTACACAAGCACCAGGACGCTATCATTTTCAAGTGCTAAGAAAGGCCACTACAAGCATACCATTCCACCAAGACCATGCCTTCAAACACAAGTCCGCTGTTGCCATGATTACAGTTTATCAATGTGACTTTGAAATTGCTGATAACCCTCTCTGTCTTGTAGAGTTGCCTCCCTCTGATATCCAAATGTGAAGAAATATTTGGTCGATTGACGTTTTCCCATTTGCAATTACATTATGGGTGCTGTTGAGGGTTGACGAGGGCAAACAAAGTATACATTTCAATGTCCTCATAAATACGATGATGTCATCTTCCAAAACTTGCATGTCATCATCAACAGTGCAGTTGCACATGTGTTGTTTATGTAGCTTAACCCCTTCATAGTTAAACCGATAACTTTATGAACACACGGTATACTATCAAGTCAATAGATCTCAGCCATGTTTGTACGTTGGTTAGGATCTTTGGGTGTGACTTATATTATGGCACGTGAGCATGTGTGTGTGTGTGTGTGTGTGTGTGTGTGTGTGTGTGTGTGTGTGTGTGTGTGTGTGTGTGTGTGTGTCTGTGTGTGTCTGTGTCAGTGTCTGTGGTGCGTTCATTGTAAGTGCGTGTGTGCGCGTGAGCATGTTAATACTTACACACATATTTCTCGTTCTAAAGATGTAAAGAAGGAAAAGGGTATGTATACATGTATCTGGTTGCTATGGAAGCAGTTAGGCAAATAGCAATACCGCAGTCTACTCAGCGTCTTGGACAATTTGCAAGAAGACTCGAGGAAAGAGTGTGGGTGGGATGGGTCACGAAGACGGAGGGAGAAAGTTGGGATAAGGGCAGAAGTCAACAAAGAAACAGAGATAGCCAAACGCAGGTAGAGAGAAAACAAAAACAACGCTAACAATTACTGTATCTATAACTTCACAATTACCACAAAACACCAATTACTGTATCTATCTTTGTACACGAACCATCCAAGGTAGAATCGGCATTGCCAAGGACATTCTTATTCTTTGTCATCTGATGTAGATAGCTGTAGATGAAGTCAGTATTTCCATCACTAGGCCTATGTCCATGGGTTTCGTTGTCCAAGGCACGTTGGTGGCGTGCCACATGGTTGTCTACAAAATCGCATACTGTGTCCCCGATGCTCAGGAACTCCTTCCTTTTCAACACGTCCCCAGGGAGGTAGCTCAGAAAAGGCAGAACATTCAAAATTGCCGTTCCTGCACAAAGGGAAATCATTAGAGTTGGTGCCGTCTTTAGAGGAGGTCTTTTAACTGGTGCGAATGGTGTGTGTGTGTGTGTGTGTGTGTGTGTGTGTGTGTGTGTGTGTGTGTGTGTGTGTGTGTGTGTGTGTGTGCGTGCGTGTGCGCGCGCGCGCGCGTGTGTATGTGTGTGTGATGGCTTCTGTGCTGATTTCTAATTTATTCATAACTGAAACTGCATAGGAAAAAAATAAATATTTAATATTCAATCCGAAATGAGCAACGCAGTAAGTTTGCATTAGCAGGTAGGCCTATACTGAAAATAAAATGCCTTTAGCTTATTCCTAATAAAGCGTCATCGTCATACATGCGCACGAAAAAACCCTCACGTAGGGCCTACAGAAATATAGTGATAATAAATAATAACATAACTGTACAATTCTTAAAAAATATTCGTCACAAAAATCCTGTCAGCACTGTTAGCTAAGCATTAAACAACACCAATAATAATGTAACAATGCAAATCCAACGCTAATAACAGGTCAAATTAAGCTGTTTCCTTCTCTATTGGATCAGAGAGAATTCAAACCTGATAACAATTCGAAGCTGCGGTTGATATTTTGTAGATATTTGGTGAACTCCGGGTCCTGATAATCATAACGATTTCCAAACAGTATGGAGCAGATGTTGTTGGACACACTCATCTGAGTCAGTTTGGCCAGGTCCACTGGCGCCCCCAGGTGGTCCTTGATGGCCCGGATGTAGTGAGTGATCTCCTCCTGGATCTTGTCAGCCAGCACGTTCTTGCCCATGCCCATGGCACGGAGGATCTCCAGACCTGTCTTCCGCTGCTCTTTCCACGTGGGGCCTGAGGCGAACACTATGCCTGTTTGGTTGTTTTTTGTGAATAGAAAATCGACGGGAAAATTAATTTTGGAGTGGAACAAAGATTCTTGTTTCAAATAAAATATATCTTGAAAAGGGAAACGAATCCAGCCCCCACCATCCACATCAATCGCCCCCCCCCCCCCCCGTCTCTCTCTCTCTCTCTCTCTCTCTCTCTCTCTCTCTCTCTCTCTCTCTCTCTCTCTCTCTCTCCAAATTAATAATGCCCCGCCCCAGAACAGATCTATATAAAGCATCCCTTACATACTCAGGTGGTAAACTGTGGAACGACATCCATGATAATTTCAAAAATAAAACTAGCGTATCTTCCTTTCGCAAATCTTATCACAAGTACATAATGGACAATCTTGTCCACCAGTTATGTTAATGAGTTTTACTGCAATTATCAACTTATGCCAAGATTCTTGTAAATTTTGTATGTCTCTCTGTATATCTGTTTAATGTTCCAATTTGATTCTCTGTCATTTATTTCATGTGCCAATTTTTGTTTCATTTTCTTGACTTGATTGTTTTTATGTCAATTTTGCATTGCCTGATGCATGGTGTGAGTGTGTGAGTGAGAGGGCCAGGTGTAAAGAAGCTATTGTAGCTTATCCTTTTTACCCTCAATAAAACATTCGTATTCGTATTCGTATTCGTATTCTCTCTCTCTCTCAATCTCTCTCTCTCTCTCTCTCTCTCTCTCTCTCTCTCTCTCTCTCTCTCTCTCTCTCTCTCTCTCTCTCTCTCTCTCTCTCTCTCTCTCTCTCTCTCTCTCAATCTCTCTCTCTCTCTCTCTCTCTCTCTCTCTCTCTCTCTCTCTCTCTCTCTCTCTCTCTCTCTCTCTCTCTCTCTCATCTATCCTCAATAAAGAAAACTTATTATCTCTCTCTCTCTCTCTCTCTGTTTTTCTTCTTATCTTTGATTCGAAGTGTAGCTTGGGGTCAGTTTGTTTATTTGATGTTTGAGTGTTTGTGTTTGTCTGGCTACATTCTGGGTACTCTTAAAAATCCACATGTTGACCTGTTCGCATTGGCGAGAAGGCACCCAGAATAATGTTTCTTAGCAAGATCTCAGGGATGAAGTTGAGATGAGAACAAAACCTAAATCTGAAGGACATCGAGGAATTGTGTTCGTAATATTAAAGACAGAGCTTCATGAAAACTAAACGAATCACCTTTATTTTTGAAGACTTGATCTGTCACAAAATTACACGGACGATCAGAGAAGACGTCAGCCATGGTGACGAGGGCTTCCTTGATGGCTGAGTAGCTGGCCAGCACCACTGTCAACCTCCCTCCCATGTACAGACTGAACACGTCTCCGTACTGACGTCTCCACCTGCAGAACTGGGGCCGTGGGTCCTTGCTCAGCAGGTGGAGGTGTCCCAGCAGGGGCAGGGCAGGTCCAGGGCCTGGGGGGAGGCCCGTGGGTCGTCGTGTGGACAGCCACCACCACAGACACAACAGCACCACCCCTCCCAGCAGTAAGGAGGTGGGGTCCAGGGATAGCAAAATGGACATTCTGATGATGTCTGGCAAACATGGTCATTTATTGATTTTGAATGCATGTCACAAAGGCATGATAAAGAGATTAGATACTTTATTTGATTAAGAAGACGAACTGTTACGACTATCAGTAGATGGTTCTTACAGGTAAACAGTAAATATTTAGATGAACTTTTCGGCAAGAAGTTTGATTTTAAAAAGGCGGAGGCTGGGAAGGGGCGAGGAATAGGCAAATAACCGCCATCGGTCATCGTCATGTTTTCCTTTTTATATACAATGCCAAAAATTGATTTTCAAACGTAAACGTTATACTTGTCACTTTTGTAATGACAAAGAGAACCATCTTTTGGATTGGAGAGATGACTTCAATGATCAAACCGTTTGTCACTGATAGGCAAAATGACATAAAATGTGATGTTGAAATAAAGAACTAGGATGCAATGCAGTAGCAGTTGTGAGATCTTCTGTAGACAATAAGGTCCTCAAGATGCGAATAAAGAATTACAAGTGCTCACAAAGACTGCATTCATAACTTAAAGGCAACGTAATGAGTGGAGATAGAGTAGGATATGAACACAACCGAATACACTGAAGACCAAAAAAAGTAGTTTTGTTGGCTGTACCATAGGCTGGTGACATTTCAGACCAGCCATGAAAAACATTGCCTAATAATTATGCCAGTACCACAATGAGGACAGCAGTGTGCAATTTGGAAATGAAATATAGGGAAATGAGCAAAACTCTTATGAAGAATTGGGATGGTGTTTAACCCTCTCCGCTCTATCACCACTGTCTTGCATTCCTGTGCATAGCTTACACGGGCGCGCGCGCAGTCGTTTAAATCTTGACTTTAGTTGTCTATGTACGAATGTCACGGGGTTCAGTCCCGTTGCTCTAAGTTAGAGTGTAACCATTCTATACATAGCAACACTCGCTAGGGATCAGATATTTAACACAATGTGATGTATCAGATAAACATTTTATTCACTCTGAAACGGCCAAATCAAGTTTTCGGAGCATTGTTTCATTTAAACAAAATCCATTTAAGAAAACTGTATCGCGCCAAGAACGACAACGAACAGATAACTGAGACTACCCCTGAAATCCTCCCGAAAGAGGTCATGGGAGAAACAAAAACCATCATTAGAAATGAGTGGCCGTTGGTGTACAAATCACAAGTAATGGACTGTCAATAACGAGGTTGACCACCATGGGCCTCGTCACAGCCCTACAACGCCGCCTCATGCCGCAAATGAGGTTTCTGATCCGCTGATGGGGGATCCTGGCCCACTCCTGCTGGAGACCAATCCCGAGGTCATGGACGGTACAATGATGCTGCTCTCGTGCTTGTACGGCTTGTTCGACAATGTCCCAGACATGTTCTTTGGGATTTAGGTGCAGAGAGCACGCTGGAAATTGCATACATGCACTTACCCTCATCCTGCAGGTGCTGGCTGGCACGACGTGCACGATGATGGCGGCAATTGTCATCCATGGAAATGAAGTCCGCGCCAATAATGCCTGTGTAGGGATGGATTATGGGGTGGAGAATCTCGTACCAATATCTGTCTGCTCATAAGGTGTTCCAGCACAAACAAGTCAGTTTTGCCTTGCGTGGAACTGCCACTCTACACCAAAATCGACCCTCCACCACAGCAGCCATGCTGACCGATGGTGTTTGGATGGAATGGTTCATTCAGGCGTCATTACACACTATAAAGTCCATCTGTCATTTCAAAACCAAACCTGGACTCATCACTGAACACGGTGTAATATGCAACGGCCAAAGTTGACGTTTGTTTCTGTACTTGACTGCTTTTATTATGTGATCCCTAGGGAGTGTTGCTATGCATCGTTTGAGACAGGTCGGGTGAAGAGCGCAGAAATACCGATACATTCAGACACCCTCCCCGCTCCCCATCTCTTTCAAATACGGTGTGTGTGTCGGTAAAGGCTACATACAAGTCAGACACAAAGTTAAAGAATAATGGTGGCGGGAGCAGTTCAGCATCGATGGTCATGTTGACATTCTTTAAACATTATTGTTTCAAAATAAACAACGGTAAGACTTATATAAGAAGGTAGCCTATCGTGTTTTACAAGTACAGAAAAGGTCAAATGTTACCCTTGCTTCCCGTGACTTTCAATGAATTGATATCAGGACTGCAGGTGCCAGAAACAAAGCCTGCCTTGCATGAAAGGAATGAAATTGTCGCTTCGAAAAAATTGTCTTTTAGTATGTCAATTCTCAACACTTAACTGCTTCCACACAGAATTTGCGGGTCTCTTTGTTGGTATTTGTTATCGTTGTTGTTTATTGTTCTATTTCTTTTTTATATTCTAAACCTATCAGACAATTCTATTTGAAGAGACTTAAAACTAGAACTGACACACTTACGTAACTTACGATTTGACAGGGTGTGTTTAAGCCTTCAATCGAAAGATAGAATGTGTGGCCTAGTGAAGATTTTCATAGTGTGTCTCGTGTTTGAGTAGGACAGTCGATATTTAAAGGAAACAATGTGGGATTGGACTCTGGAATGCTGCTGACGAATTGAGCAAAGATAGAACTCGTTGTTGCATCCTCTCCTAGCAAGGCCAGCTTCGCGGAAGCTTTTCATGGGATGAAAGAGTAGACATGCCATTGCACAATGTCGGAAACAATTACGTTTGGAAAAGTCACGAACAGATATTTTCGTTCTAAAGATCAGGACCATTGACTACACGTTTTCGTAATTATGGATGGGCCTGGTTTTCTCCCATAACAAGTTTTAATCTGTGAATCATTTATTGTCCTTTTAGGAGCGTGCCGCTACTGCCCCGTCAAGTTGCTACGCATGAATGGGGCAATTCTATATAATCATATGCCCATCAACTGGAAAATAGCAGCACTGCACAATGCACTGCGAGCTTAGAGATTCGACCTTTTAGGAGTGTAAGTAAGTCTATTGGATTTGTTTTCCGGTGGGGGGTTTTGTAGTTTGTACTTTTTGTGTTGTTAAATCAGAAATCAGATTATTATAAGTGAGCTATAAAAAAAAATATCACGTTTCCTTCCGACTTCCATTCTCAATTTAACCACCTTCACCCCTGTCTCCCTAACATGAAATGCCCAGCTGCATTGTACTGTAGTCCCCTCCCCTTCCCTCTCTCTCTCTTTGTGATGTAGGCCATGTGTGTGTGTGTGTGTGTGTGTGTGTGTGTGTGTGTGTGTGTGTGTGTGTGTGTGTGTGTGTGTGTGTGTGTGTGTAAGTGTGTGTGTGTGTGTGTGTGTGTGTGTGTGTGTGTGTGTGTGTGTGTGTGTGTGTGTGTGTGTGTGTGTGTGTGTGTGTGTGTGTGTGTGTGTGTGTGTGTGTGTGTGTGTGTGTGTGTGTGTGTGTGTGTGTGTGTGTGTGTGTGTGTGTGTGTGTGTGTGTGTGTGTGTGTGTGTGTGTGTGTGTGTGTGTGTGCGTGTGCGTGTGCGTGCGTGCGTGTGCGTGTGCGTGCGTGCGTGTGCGCGTGTGCATATATAATTATGCTGCATCATGAATTCGCTTTGCTTTTTAAGTTCTTATCATTCTGGGAAGAAGAGACTGGAATGGGTTCTAATTAATTTTATTGTTGTTGCTTACTGCTGTCTCTCATCTAGACAATACAGTGGCGTAGGAATGGGGGGGGAAGTTGGGGGCGTCTCCCCCCCCCCCCCCCCCCCGGCTCAGAGAAGCGAAAAGGAGAGAGAGAGAGAGAGAGAGAGAGAGAGAGAGAGAGAGAGAGAGAGAGAGAGAGAGAGAGAGAGAGAGAGAGAGAGAGAGAGTTAATTTAGAACCTAAACAGCTGTATTATAGGGACTAGCGCAACGCTGAGTACCGGTAACGCATAGTAACGGTAACGCCAAGTACTGGTAACGCTGAGTACAGTAAATTTGAAGTGATTCGGTTAAGAAACGGCGGAGTTATAAGGCCCCGTTTCCCGTTGGCGCTGCTCTGAGAGTGCCGTGCTCTCCCTAGTAATGGTAACGCCTAGTAACGGTAACGCCAAGTACTGGTAACGCTGAGTACAGCAAATTTGAAGCAATTCGGTTAAAAAAAGGCGGAGTTATAAGGCCCCGTTTCCTGTTGGCGCTGCTCTGAGATTGATGCTCTCTCCCTAGTAACGGTAACGCCTAGTAACGGTAACGCCTAGTAACGGTAACGCCTAGTAACGGTAACGCCTAGTAACGGTAACGCCTAGTAACGGTAACGCCAAGTACTGGTAACGCTGAGTACAGCAAATTTGAAGTGATTCGGTTAAGAAACGGCGGAGTTATAAGGCCCCATTTCCCGTTGGCGCTGCTCTGAGAGTGACGCACTCTCCCGATTCTGTTCCAATTTGCTGCCAGGCTTTGCCCCGGCCACAGCAAGCGTGAAAGCAAATCGGAAGCGATTCGGTTAAGAAACGGCGGAGTCGAGAGAGAGACGGGGAGAGGGGGGGATTCAATAATTGATATCGATTTCTTTTAAATTCTGATACTGAAATTATGTCCGTTCTTAAAGTACGAGACCTATCAAATACAGTCCCCTTATCCATATCTTCTGCCTCCCCCCCCCCCCCCTCCCCATCCCCACATGACCCCTGTGACTTTTGTCAAAACAAATCAGTTGGACCCCAAGTCTACTTCTGTCGCCCCTCCCCTTATGTTCTACACCATCCCACCACTTCCACGCCCTTGAAGATGAAAAAATACAGACACACTCTTCACTTAAAGCCGCAGCACCCGATACTAAGAATCGGGTAGCTATTTTTAGACACACGCATCTACCAGCAAGAGAAGAAGAGAAGGGTTTGCTCGCAGCGTGTGGCCAAAACTGCCGTTTTTGATTGCCTCACTCATTTTATATCCCTGTCGTGGCTTTAAGTTGCTAATGTGAATTCATGTGATTGAAACTGAAAGCACTCATTAGAGCTGAGGGCCTGCATGGTTCAGCCCGGTTTCACTGGTTTATTGGTTGTTCTCGGAGGTAGGTTTACCTTTGATCCATGTTCTATGTCACATTTTGAATCTTGAGATAGCAAATCATGGCAAATTGTTAATATTTTATGAATTATATTGAATCCCAAACGCGGAGGCATTTGCACTGGCTCTTACTAGTATTGCAGCAAAAAGGATATTCTGGGCAAGACGTCTTTACATTTAACACTATGCCCAGTCCTCCAGAATAGTAATTGCCTCCTTTGTATCTGGAAGTCGTGGCTAGTCAGACAGGACTGACTGGCACACACGTTTTGAAGTTTGACATAATTGGTAGAATGTGGCATGCTTTGTTTTATTAGGTGGATGATGGTGATAATGACAGATTTGTTTTGAACAGCCATAATCGATTATAGCTGATTTGTGGTCACAATATTTGACAGTAGCATGGCCTGTATTTGATTTCCAATAATGATGTGTCCAATTTACCATGAAATATTGTCTGAGCTAGACCTACCCTATAAATAGTAAAGTACACTTCTTGCTAATACTAACGAATTATTTAAGTAAGTTTGTTTTTTATGGTTTGGGCTTTTCTTAAAATCAATCATCACCAAACAAAGACTTGCCACAATGTGATATGACGTTTATATGGTTCAGATATGTTTCCTTTCCCTTTCTTTGATGCATAGGCCTTAATGTTGTTACATTATGACATGTCTTTGGACTTGTGTACTACATCAAATATGGATTTGAGATGGGTTACAAGGGTTCCACCTCCTCCGAAAAAAAAAAAAAAAAAAGAAAAGAGGGAGAAAAAATGTAGTCCCATGCTATAGGTTTAGCTTATTCTCTCACGAGAAGCCTTGATTGCATCTTTTATAATTATTCAGATTATCATCTGCTTCTGGGAGGCACCCCAGCTGACCACTTGGAACTACCCTCTTCCCTCTTCCATGACTGGCTGATCCGCCCCAAACGTGGTTGTATTTTTATGTCTTTTTGTTGTCTCCTTTCACTTGACATCATGTTTTCTTTCATTCATAGATTTGTTTTTATTATTGTGGATTATGATTATGGTTACAAATAACAGTTGGAAAGTGTTTTGCAGCATTTTACTAAGACGTTTAACTTAACCTATCCATCCATCTTGCACCCCCCCCCCCCCCTCCTACAGACACTCACACCCCACCCCATTTGTTGGCAATCCTGCCCCCCCCCCCCCCCCCTGGCTTGCAAACGTTCCTACGCCACTGCAATAGCTTGAAGGACGGAAAGAAGGGGGAAAAGAGGGGGAAATGGTTAACATACTTCAACGGGTACCTTGAAATAATGTGCTTTGCACAGACAACAAAACCTTGGATGAAGGTAAAACTCGAACAAGATAAAATGGACGGAAGAGAAAATGGATAGAGTGAGAACCAATCATTATTTTTTTTTTACTCTTTCTTTCTTTCTGTCTGTCTTTTTCTGACCTTCAACAAATGTTAATAAAAGTCGTTGTTCATTTGTTTTTTTGTTTTTTATGTTTTTGTTTTTCGGGTTTTTTCGGTTTAAGACGGCTAAGAAACAAACAGACTGCTCATACGTCAAGCTGACTATTAAAATAAAAAACTAAAACAGACTGCAACGTCACTGGAACATACAACAAACAAACAACTACACGACAAGTGCAAAGTGACGTTATTTTATTCACAAGAGACAAAACAAAACTACTGGATATTTCGGCGATTGCGCCTTTATCAACATAGACAAACAATTAAACAGCAAACAGCAAATATAGCAAAAGGAGCAAAAAGCAGGCAACAGACGGAGCAAAAAACCATCAAGATCAAAATAAAAACAATACTTTCCCTCTACAGTCCAACGCGTAAATGATACAACAAAGTTGAAACCAAAGAGCAAGGCTGTGAACACAAATCAAGGAGAAGAAAAAAATTGAAGTGAGAGAGGTTGGGGACAGTGAGTACGCAATCATTAGAGGTGGGGAAACAAACCGGTTTGAACCGAAAAACCGGTGCTAAACTTTCGCGGTTCGAAAAACCGGTTCCAGTTGCTGTGAACCGGTTTTTTAACTGCAAACTGAAAGTAAGTTTTTCTTAGAATAACGCATTCTTTTCGAAGAACAACACTGATTCTCAGCGCATATTGGGTGTTTTGTAAACCAAGAGTAGCTGTTTCTAGTTGGTGGTGGTGTATGGCTTTGACTTTGACTGATCGAGTGTTGAATTGAGTGTGTGTGTGTGTGTGTGTCAAAAGTCATAAGTTTATTTAGTGTGTGTGTGTGTGTGTGTGTGTGTGTGTGTGTGTGTGTGTGTGTGTGTGTGTGTGTGTGTGTGTATGTGCGCGTGCGTGCGTGTGTGTGTGTGAATATTCTGACCAATACATATGTGTTTGCATAGGTGAAAGTAGTGATGCGAGCAAAAATTATCGATGCGAGTACT
>CM065681.1:39210032-39222532 GCA_017654935.2 Phymorhynchus buccinoides | reverse complement strand
TGCTTTCTCATTTCTTGTCTTATTGCTATCCCCAAAAGTGCAGCAGAATCTTCAGCCTGATGCAGTTGGCTGCCTGAGGCGAAGAAGAAGAAGAAGAAGAAGAACTATCCAAGTTGCCACAAATTTCTGGAGTAATTAGAATGAGTCCTCAAGTGCCCAGCTTAACGCGTGTTCGTGTAGTTCACCCAAGCATCGAGCATCAACAGATTTAAAACAAACAAACACACAAAGCACAATAACGAAAAACTACAGCTTTATCAGCAGCTGCGCTGAACATTTTCTGCTCCAATGACCTTGACCTTTGACCAATGGCCTTCATTTTCGAAACTGGCCTAGATATCCTAACTATCTATGTCTTTGCACCTTAGATCTAGGTCCCTCCATTCAAAGGATATCGTAAGTGACGCAGAAATTAACATTGCTTTAAGTGCGAAATTAATGCTGTCCACGCCTATTGGAAGCTTACTGTAGATGTTTTGCTTTGTGTGTTGTTATAATTGTTTTATAAGCTTGCATGTTTTTGTTGTTTTGTTGTTGTTGTTTTAATTAGTTCAATTTCTGCATATTGTCTAAAATCACTATTCGTGTGAAAAGACATTAAATTAAAGATTCATTACAGGAACAAACAAGTGAGCATCGTCATATCTTTTTTTAACTTTTGTATTGAGTGAGATTCACAAGGAACACGCTTATGCGGCTTACCATCTTGTTTCACATCGAGGTACACTGCCGAGCTTATTAATCCTGCCACTCTACTTCACCCTAAATGTCAGTCATTGGTCAAGTCGTCAACTTGAACTGCACGAGCTCACGAGCATGTTATTACTCATATAGAGTGCAGATTTGTCAGCCAGGTATTTTATGACACAAAAGGATATATTGAGTACTTGTCTTCGTTGAATGCATGCAAAACTCTGCACCCGCCAAGGCGTTTAGAAGTTTTAAATTTGCTCCCTTCTTTGTTCACCTATTTACATGTTTCTATATAAACTACTTACAAGTTAACAAAACAACAATATTATTATATACCAATCTTTATGGAATGTGCGAAAACATGCGTGCATTGCGAGCAGGAGTACATGAGCACATGCGAACTCAGTAGTGTTTCCCCAACTAAATAATAAAGTAATGTCCCATATGGCTTCGGCCAGGAGGACGTAAAGCTAAACTTTCAGTAGTGTTTAATAAACGTTCACAAATAGTTATGCATCCATTGCTTATGTTGGTGAATAGATGTCTAGGAGAGAGAGAGAGAGAGAGAGAGAGAGAGAGAGAGAGAGAGAGAGAGAGAGAGAGAGAGGAGAGAGAGAGAGAGGGAGAGGGAGAAAGAGAGACAGACACAGACAAACAGACATAGACAGGCAGACACAGAAAGACAGACACAGACATACAGACAGCGACACTGGGCACTGGACACTGGAAACCTTTATTTGACAAGGATAAAGATTTTAGGCGATGCCTATTCTTACAATCTGTCCTTGAGAGAGAGAGAGAGAGAGAGAGAGAGAGAGAGAGAGAGAGAGAGAGAGAGAGAGAGAGAGAGAGAGAGAGAGAGAGAGAGAGAGAGAGAGAGAGAGAGAGAGAGAGAGAGAGAGAGAGAGAGAGAGAGAGAGAGAGAGAGAGCATTACCAACTTTTATTCTCCCTATTTTATTTACGAGTTTGCAGCGTTCGCAAAGTGAAGGTATCGGCTGGTTTGATGATGGTAGAGACGGACCTCTGAACTCAGCAACGTCACTGTGACGTTGTAAAAGGTGACAGCCAATGTCCGTATAAAAATCTGTAGGTCCTGCTTTTTTAAAGCATTTTGTCGTCGTCATGTGGGTTTTGCATAGTTTTCCCGTTGGTTGTTCGTTCGTTCGTTCGCTCATTCATCCGTTAATTTGTTCGTTCATTCTCATCTTTTCATTTTGTTTAATACTTTCAGTTTGTCATTGTTCATTCTTTAATAATCATTCTCTTCGTCGGGAATGAAAGGGCAGACAAACTTTCGAAAGCAGGCAGCAGACTGGGACAGTCAGACCACCGCATCTCCTATCCTGAGGCCAAAACTCTCATTCAGAGCAGGTTCCGCCAGGAATGGAAACAACAGAGGAACCCTCCTGAGAATGACTGCCTCCCAAACCTGGAGAGATGGCAGCAAACCATCATATTTCGCCTACGAACAGGCCACTGCCAGCTGCACTCTCATCTGTACCGCCTCAAGATATCCCACACAAACGAATGCCCATGTGGGACGGGTTTCCAAGACCCTGAACACATTCTACAGTACTGTCCGAACTATGCCGGCCCCAGATCGACTGTATGGCCAGTTTCGACAGACATGCAGACGAAGCTGTGGGGAACAGAAAACGACCTTCAACGAACCGCCCATTTCATCAAAACCATCAACATTCGGGTTTGATCAACCAGCCATCAGCACTTTTGGAACGCAGAAGAAGAAGAAGAAATTCTCTTTGTTTCCCCGTTTTACATGTTCATTGTTCGTTCGTTCATTCATTAGTTTTTTTCGTTAATTCTCTCTTTCTTCTCATCTTTCTTTGATTTTTTTCCTCAGTTTTTTATCGTTCGAATTAATTTTTCTTTATTTTGTATCTTGTTTGTGTTTCTTCCTAGTTTCTTTCCCCCCTGTTTATTAATTTCTGATAGTCTGTCTTCCTTCTTTCGTTCATTTTCCTTCTTGTCATTTATTGCCAGGGACGGTTTGTGTGCTCTGTGTATTTGTGTTTGTTTGTTTGTGTGTTTGTTTTTCATCCGTTTGTTAATGAGATTATGCACCAGTACAGGTTTGGATAAAATGTTCCAATTAGTTAGGGCATCATCCAGGAAAATATTTATAAATTGTTGTTGTTTTTGTTTTGTTTTTGGAGCTGCTCTTGCTCTTGTTGCTGCTGTTGATAATTATGCTATTGTTGTTTACATTCTATTCCTCTTCTTCTTCTTCTTCTTTTTCTTCTTCTTCTTCTTCTTCTTCTTCTTCTTCTTCTTCTTCTTCTTCTTCTTCTTCTTCTTCTTCTTCGTTCGCTCAGACAGTTTCCTGTCATGTGAGCGTAGATGCGTCATGCTGCCGTTATGCGCCTAATTAAGAAATAGTTAGGTCCATCATGTCCGACGTCGGCTGAAGAAATCTGTGTAAGAATGTATAGGGGGGGGAAGGCAGGGGAATGGACCAGTGAGATAGAAAGATAGCAGATGACATGCACAGTAAGCAAAGGGAAAAGGCAGAGTCAAAGAGAATGAAGAGAATGGGGATACCGGGGGAACATTCTATTCAAATCAGGTGGTTTTTTTAACAAACAAGAAGAAGAAAGGTCCTCGAAAAGAACCATCAATTATCTCAGCACTGTTGGTTATTTAACTTTTAAAGAAGCCCTTTCCCTCATGTTTTAATATTAACCCTTTCACCGCCAAAGTCGCATCTTAGCACCACAGTGATTTAACACCGATGTCATTAAAAAACATCAAATTGGGGTATATTATCCAAAGACCCTATTGTCTTTGTTTTGGGAAGTAAGGATAGACCTTACTTTAGATATGTCACAGAAGAATCCCCAATACTGCAGATGGATTTTGTTCTCTACCCAGGTAAATTTAATGGAACTTTTTGGCTGAAATACGGCTGGCGGTGAAAGGGTTAAATTGGGTAACGCGGTAATATGCGGTTGGTTGTTTTTTTTTAACATTTGTTATGTGTAGTTTAAGTCACACTTGAAGCGTCTAGAATCTAAACGAGGATTGGGGATGGGTGGAGGGGCGATGGGGTGAGGGGTGAGGGGTGATGGTGCTTATTTCTCCTATTTCTCCTATAACATCAGCCTCATGGTCCGAGTGCTTAACTCGTTCAAGTCCATATAAGGCCGGAATTAATACAAAGCTGTCCATTTGATGAATTTAACATCAGCCTCATGGTCCGAGTGCTTAACTCGTTCAAGTCCATATAAGGCCGGAATTAATACAAAGCTGTCCATTTGATGAATTTGTTTCAAGGGAAGTAAATATGTGTGCACACCACACTTTGGTCAATTCTAAAAATCGCTTCGCTCCCTTAGACCACACTTTTTCCTCTTACTTTGCGTTTGTAGGGGTTTGAAGTGGGGGAAACTAATTGCTGTAGGGAGTTTTTCTATATAAAGTCTATACAACAGTCTGATCTACCACTTCCCTATGTCTAAGCCTGAAGTAAAAACCTGCAATCTTCTTTCATTTCTCTTTTTGTTTTATTTGTTTTGCGTGTGTGTATGGCTGGAGTGATTTGTGAGTGGTTTTTTTTTAAAAATCATTCAAATTCGTTGCGATGCGAATGAGTTAATAATCCTTGATGGAGGCTAACATTCCTTGTTGTCCGAGGTCTTTCTACAACAAGCCTACCTGTTAAGTCGCATGGTCTGCATAATCTTTCTTGATGCAGGTTTGCATTCGTTGAGCTCGTTCTACTTTAAGAAGAGTTTGATGTCCTTCTTAAAGGGGCACCCTGACGGATGAGTGTTTTGTACGAAACACGTCCAGATCACCAGGAAAACACCCTTTACAGAGATTGCAACACTCTCTTTGCTCTGGTTTCCTAGAAATCAAACCGTCAACTCGGCGATTCCTCCTTGGCGGAGGTGCTGGAAGTCAAATTCTTTCACCCAAAGAGAAGGCGTGTGCCGTCTCTTTTCTAATGGCCGCCTGCGTTTAGATCAAATCGTTTGCACGAAATGTTCTCAGTACAAGCCTTTTTAGTTATTTATTTTTAATTGTAGTTTATCTAAAGGAGTTTCGCTCACAACAAAGGAAATAGCCCCAAGTAGTAAGAAAGAAAACGCTTCAACCACAATGAGTGACCTCCACCCACCCCATCCAAAATGGCTTCTCTCTCCGGCATCTCCGCCAAGGAGGAATCGCCGTTTTGACGGTTTAACTTCTAGGAAACCAGAGTTATGTGAGTGTTCCGATCCTTGAAAAGGCTGTCTTTCTGGTGATCTCGACGTGTTTCTTGCAAAACCTCATCCGTCAGGGTCCACCTTTAAGATACTAATAATAATGGTATGTATCTGTGGCGATAGCGATTAGGGAGCAATCAAGATGGCTCCGTCACCCTGGTTAGCTGTCGTTGTGGCGCTCCTTTCCCTCTGTTTGCTGAACCTCCAATGCCGGGCCGATGGTGATGACGAGGACGAGGAGAGCAACAAGGTGGAGATCTACGCAGCAACTTACGGAGGTAGAGAAGTTTCTTACGTAACTAACGACATTGTGTACGGATTTAAATCAAAGGTATGGATGCTTCATGTATTACATTAACTTTTTCCCCATATGTGACCCAGCACCACGAAAGGGACATTAAGTCGCTGGGCAAAGTTTCTCACAACAGGCTTGGAAAGTCTAAAATCTCATTTTGGGGATCAATTTTGAGTTATGGGTATTTTCGTGTTCTCTAACATCTTATATTTCATATTAATAAAGTACAATCTTTAATATCGTCTCTAAACGGTCATACAAGTGCTTTAAAACGAGCAGGTCAATTAAAAAAAATGTCCAGCTAGGCTAGACTTTAGACTGTGTTTTCTCAAAATGGCCGACACTCACCCTACCAACTTTTAATGCTCATAACTCTGGAACGGAAAAAAGATACAAGCATGGTTCTTGTGTTTTCAGATGTATAATTTTCTCAGAATTATCAGTTTTACACTTAAAGCCCCTTTCCTGGTGCTGGGTCACATACATTAAGTCTAGGATGATTGTGGTGATGCTACCACGGCGAACCCTGACCAGACATTCATCTACAAGCATTGGATATGCGTATCAAGGATCGGCCTCATCAGTTACAAGCGTGCATGCGGTCAACATTAATGGACTTAAACCTCCATGATATTCGTTCGCCTAAGCCAATGCAAGCCATGGTGGTGATGAAGTCTAGGGTTCGTTGTGTTTACCATTCAGATAATAAGAATTTGAAATGTATTAGATTTTTTTTTTTTTTTTTTTTTTTTTGGTGATTGTTTTTTGGTTGGTTACTTAACATACTATTATTTGACCCAGCACTACGAAAGGGACATTAAGTCGCTGGGCTAGTTTCTCACAATAGGCTTGCAAAGTCAAAAATATCATTTTTGATCAATTTTGAGTTATGTGTATTATGTGCTCTCTAGAATCTCATCTTTCATATTTATGAAGGACAATCTTTGTTATTGTCTCTAAGTACTCAAATAAGTGCTTGAAAATGGGTAGGTTGATGCGTTTTCTTCAGCTAGGCTAAACTTTAGACCGTGATTTCTCAAAATGGCTGACAGTCACCCTACCAACTTTGAATGCTCATAACTCTAAACTAAAAAAAGTTACAAGAATGGTTTTCATATCATTTGAAAGAGAATTGTCTGAAGTTTCTACCTGTACCATTTTCTCAGAATGGTCATTTTGACACTTAATAATGTCCCTTTCGTGGTGCTGGGTCACATAATATATGTACTCTAATATGTGCAGAGAATGTTTGTTGTAAAAATATAATTCTAATCAGGCCCCATTCGTTCAACCCACTTTCAGAGTCTGGTCCCCTATGCACGGATGAGGGGCAGCATTGTCTGAACGGAACCCAGTGTCGCCAAAGACAGTGTCTGTGTCCGGATGGTCAACAAGGAAACGCCCTCATCCACTGTGTGAGAGTCGGTGAGATGCTTCCTTTGTCTCTGTCTGCCTGTCTGTCTGTTTGTCTGTCTGTCAGTCGGTCGGTCGGTCGGTCCTTTAGTCTTTCCCTCTCTTTTTCTTTCCTGTCTCTGTCTGTCTATATCTCTGTCTGTCTTTCTCTTTTTTGTTCTTCTTCTTTTTTGTGGGTGTTGTTGACTCTGAATATATCAAAATGCTTTGTTTAATTCATTTATTTATACATTTATTAATTCATACTTGCTTACTTATTTACTTACTTATTTACTCCGAGGCACTCGCTCACACACATTTAACGTGGTGACAGCCCTGACATGGCCTTAGTTGTCGACGAGGCTATAATTTTAATCTTAATCTAAAAAAAGCTCACACACCAACTCACTCACTCACTCACTCACCCATGCACTCACTCACTCACTCACTCACTCTCCCACTCACTCACTCACTCACTCACTCATTCACTCACTCACTCACTCTCTTACTTACTTACATTCTTACTTACTTACTTGCATACTAACTTACTTACTTATTTAATGACTTACTTGCTTGTTTGCTTGCTTGCTTATTTACTTACTTATTTATTTACTTACTTCTTTACTTCCTTACTTACATACTTACTTGCATACTAACTTACTGACTGACTGACTTATTTACTTACTTACTTAATTGCTTACTTGTTTGCTTACTTATTTATTTATTTACTTACTTCTTTACTTCCTTACTTACATACGTACTTGCATACTAACTTACTTACTGACTGACTGACTTACTTACTTATTTGCTTACTTACTTACTTAATTAATTGCTTACTTGCTTACTTACTTATTTATTTATTGATTGATATATTTATTTATTTGGATGGTTTAGTTAGCCAGATACTAACATCGATATGCCGTGCCAGTACGTTTGTTCAATTTATTCATCAGTTAATGAATTATTATTGGTTGTTTTCAGGTCAGATTCTCTGTCAGGCAACCCTGGATCCTGACATCATAGCTTACGGAGGTGCCACGTCCAGGATGACGTTGCCGTGTCGTCATCGCCTCAGTCGTTTTGTCACCGAGAACCTCGCCGCCGGCAAAAACAAACACAGCTTCTGCACTTTTGAGGTACAGCAGAACCTCCCTATTAAGACCTTCCCTATTAAGACCTTCCCTATTAAGACCTTCCCCTTCACTGCCAGGGGAAAATATAGAAATTATCGATTTTTTGTATTATAAAGTTTAAGACAAATCTGTTAGACTCAATCTGAGAAAATGGTCTAGAGATATAATCCTTTCTGGCTTATCTAAGCCAAAAACTATCATCCCAGGCTTATGACATCAAAAGTTATGACATCATCAATGACATCATTCAGTACGAGACCGTCTCGTAGCCAGGATATCATCCTCCCCAAAAAATATTCACCGGTTTCCCCCTTCATACCTGGAATACCGAGTGCCCACCTCACTATTAAAGACCCACTGACCCTTGGGGTTTTTTCTGGGTCGGTGTGGCCCACATACAGACTTTCCTCATATACGATCGAGGCTGCTCTTTAAAGCGATGTCTCGTTTTCGTGCATGAGGAAATTTGAATGGGAGCCACACTTGGTCAAAATAAGATTTATTACCAGCGAGAGAGGGAAACGCGTGAAACCCATGATTTTCACTCACGGACCTGGTGGGTCTTTAAGACCTTTAGGGGGCTGATTTATCAAGAGAGGTCCCACTGTATGCTAGTAATGATAAACAAATTAATTAATGGGCATTATCCATTAAACCTTTACTTTGCATATAACGCTTTGATAAAAAAAAGAGTTTGATCTTGTAAAGGAGAAATAACTCAAATAAGTTGTGTGTTTTCCCACCTAAACTCTAGCTTTTTTTTTAAATTTTCACCTAAACTCCGTGAGCTGAGAGCAACGAAAAAACAAACCAAGTAGGCCTATGCTGTGCGGGTTTTGTCTCTTTTTTTCTCTTTTGAACCTTTCGGTGTATGACCTTAAAACACCGGAATAAAAAAATCCAAAAAAAAATCAATCAAACGAAATTATACAACACGCCAATCGCCGTGGGACAATGGTAGTGTCGCAGACCAGTTGCAGGGAGGTCTTGGATTCGAATCTTTTTCCCATCAGAGAGAGGTGGGTTGTTGTTTGTGTGTGTGTGTGTGTGTGTGTGTGTGTGTGTGCGTGTGTGTGTGTGTGTGTGTGTGTGCGTGTGCGTGTGCGTGTGTGTGTGTGTGTGCGTGCGTGTGCGTGTGCGTGCGTGCGTGCGTGCGTGCGTTCGTGTGTCTGAGTGTGTGTGTGGGGTGTGTGTGTGTGTGTCTGAGTGTGTGTGTGGGGTGTGTGTGTGTGTGGGTGTGTGTGTGTGTGTGTGTGTGTGTGTGTGTGTGTGTGTGTGTGTGTGTGTGTGTGTGTCTGTCCTGGACTGAGTGAGAGTGCCATGGGCTCAATGGGGAGACTGAAGCCACACAATCCAGCTTCATCCACTCTAGAACGGATGCTATGTTTGAGTGTGTTTTCTTCTGCACAAAACTAAAAGGACTTGTCTTTTGCATTGTTGAATATTAACGACTTTTGTTTCTTTCTGGCCATGTAGGTGTTGTGAATGGGTACCTGATTCGTTCAGGGAAGGTTAAAAGGCGGCGGAAAGACACGGATGGGCTCCGCATTCCATGATGCCGTGCCCTTGACACGATGAACCTCTAAACAGTGCACTGCCCCTACGGCCGATAAGCTATGGGACACCTTTACCTTTACCTGTTTAGGTGTTTGGACTGAACCAGATCAGCGAGGAAGGGGTGTTCTTCCAGAAAGGGGTGGAGGTGACCATAGGTCTGGCTGACCTCACCGTACAGCAGTTCACCTCCGTGAACCTCAAGAAACTGGGCATCGGCTACAAGGGACTCTATGCGGTCAGTTCGTTCCTAAGCAAGAATGTCTGTTGCCCTCGAAAACCTTGAGAGAAAATAATGTGACCCAGCAAGACGAAAGGGACATTAAGTGTCAAACTGACCATTCTGAGAAAAGTATTCATTTGAAACCTTCAGACAATTATCTTTCAAATCATACAAGCACCATTCTTGTATCTTTTTCCGTTCCAGAGTTAGAAGCATTCCAAATTAGTAAGGTGAGTATCGGTCGATTTTGAAAAAAAACCCCAGTCTAAAGTCTAGCCTAGCTGAAGAAAATGGATTGACCTACTCGTTTTAAAACACTTATAAAACCATTTAGAGACCATATTAGAGAGTATCCATTCTAGATATGAATAATAAGATGTTTGAGAACACAAAAATGCGCATAACTCAAAACTGACTAAAAATGATATTTTTGACTTTACAAGCCTGTTGTGAGAAACTAGCCCAGCGACTTAATGTCCCTTTCGTGGTGCTTGGTCACAAATTATGTATATTTTAACTGGATAGTTTTCTACCTTTATTGTTTTGCCAAATAAGTTATGCACGTGGTTTTATTGTGGGTTTTTTAAACTTTGTCTTGTTGACTGGGTGTTTGGGTGCTGTTACGTGACACAGAACTTCTTTCGATGTTCCTGCAACACCTGTTTGCTTTTTTGTAAGATCATTAGAAAAACCAAGAAATTAATCTCTCGACGAAAGGGCAATATTTTGAGGTTACACAAACTTCACGAAGCAGAAAGTAGGTAACATGAACGTTGGCGCAAAACTAGATTAGGGCCTATTTTTGAACAGTTTGACGGCCTATTAATTTGCGAACTGTTTGGCGGCCATTTTGAATTGTTTTCCATTGCCGTGCGTAGGTCTTTAAGCGTAATGTATTGCAGTCCAAAAGACTTGTTTTTATTCAGAAAATAATGTGTGACCTTCATATATTCGTTGAAGCAGGAAACATTATTGAAACTGTCATAAAGGGACGATATTAAAATGCGACAAAATGAAATAAATATGATTTGATCGTTTTTGGCCTGTGCATGTGCAAGCATGTGCTAGTAGCAAATTGATGAAAAGTCAAAATAATTATTAGATAATAATTTTTAAAAAACAAGCGGATCGCCGAGCGGGTGAATTTTAGCCATAACAGCAGCATGACGCATTTGCGCTCCAGTGACAAGAAACTGATCAATTGCCAAAAAAACTTAAGAAATAATAAATGTATCAAAAATGTATGGATGTAAATGACCGCGTTACAGATGGTCATATCGACAGACTATAACTGATGTGACCTTGACCTTGACCTTTCTTGTACTAAATATTCGGAATGACCTTAAGCCAATGTATCGGCTCACCACATTTGAACATTTTACGTCCAACGATGTGAAATATATGTCCACAAGAAGAAGTGTACGTTTTCAAGCTCAACATGGTTATTATTTTTGTATGGGGCCTTTTACGTACCGTGATGCACCACCACAGTAAATTTGAAGCGATTCCATGCGACAGTTCTTGAGATACAGCTTTGGGGTTCGAACCCCGTGATTCGCTCGCACGCGCGCACGCGTGCATGAGCGCACAGACAAATTCGTGATTATAGTGTTATAGCCCTTTCATCAGAAAACGTTGTGGAAAACAACCGCATTAAAATACGTACAAACGTTTGCAAGATCTTAGCGATTAACTGTTTTGGGGGTTGAACTCCTTAATCAGCATGACCTTTACCTTGATATGAAACTAAAGCAACCAGTCGATAGCTAATGTCCTCCAGAATGTGTATGCTAAAAGTGATTGAAATAGACTGAACGGTTTTCAAGAAAACGCGGCCGGACGCACGCACGCACGCACGCACGGACGGATGAAACAAAAACAACACTTCCCGAAGCTTCGCTCGGGAACTAATAATTATTATGATTATTAGAGATTAAGCCGACGATTGCATGCAGTATTTGCTACCAGGGTTGGTTCTAACAAACATAATAAACATATGAATTAAATAGTGAGGCCAAGAGAGGAAATAACGAAATTGAACAAAGGGGGAAAACTCTCTTTCTAATTAACTCCCCCTCCTGGGGGAAGGGTCATAAAGGCGAACTTGGCACATTCTTTTTTGGAGAATGATAAAGCATCGTTAAGAGAACGTGTCTGTGTGTGTCTCACTTTGGCTCTGATCCACGCATTGCCAGATGATCGGTATCGTAATCAACTTTTTGATGGATGGGGAGTTATTTAGAAAGAGAGTTTTCCCCCTTTTGTTCAATTCCATAATATAAACCTATGTTACATTCGGTTCTTTCAGTATAAAGGCGAGGGGAAAGTGTCTCTCACGGAGTGGGGCCACTCGGTGCACGAAGTGTTCAAGGGCATCACCGTCAACTGCAAGTTCGACCATGTGGAGAACTTCGCCGAAATCCTGGTGCCAGAGTGTGACACGGTCATCCGGTTCAGGCCCTTCAACCTCTCGGCTGATGGACAGGTGCAGAAGCTGAAGCCTGGCATCACCATTCAGGTGAGACGTACAACTGTTGGGAGGCCGGTAAACCAAGTTCAAGTTCAAGTTCAAGTATACTTTATTAATATTTCCAAAAGACAAATTCGGGTTAGGCGCAACAACGTGACAGAGATGCAACATAACTGAAAGAACATTAGTAATCCAACGTGTGAAACAAAATTATACCAATCAAATAAGTATTAAAGTTCATTGCATGGACTTAGAAATGTGCACATTTAATACAGAGAGAGAGAGAGAGAGAGAGAGAGAGAGAGAGAGAGAGAGAGAGAGAGAGAGAGAGAGAGAGGCTGACTGACAGACAATGAATGAATGAATGAGAGAGAGAAGGGGAGAGAGAGGGGGGGGGAGGGGGGAGAGAGGGAGAGAGAGAGAGAGAGAGAGAGAGAGAGAGAGAGAGAGAGAGAGAGAGAGAGAGAGAGAGAGAGAGAGAGAGAGAGAGAGAGAGAGAGAGAGAGAGAGAG